>SCLH01001303.1:90665-172211 GCA_004367855.1 Oikopleura vanhoeffeni | reverse complement strand
TTATTTGTTTCTCGAAGCTGAATTCAAGAAAAAGAGAGAAATTTTTTTCATCGCTTGTTTCATTTACACCCACAACCCCCTTAAGGGGGTGCCATAAGTCCTGCAGATTGGTACATTTTTTCAGAGCGATATATGAGAGCGAATATGAAAGAAAAAAAAATGTGAAAATTTATTTTTTTATATTTTATCTACAATCTGTACAATAAAATTGTTCATTCTTGGGAACGTTTGTATATTTAATTTCTTAACATAACTAATTATCTGTGAAAATATTTAAAACCACTTTTCACTGTACATCCATTTCCAATTTAACCAGACTATAGAATTTTTTTTGAAGAAAATATTAATAAAGTTCGGACATTGTCGGGTGTGATGCGCTAGTAAGTCTTGTTTTAATTCTGCAGAGTAAAAAATTCCCTTAACCCCCTCACACCCTTTGACTATCTAAAGGCAAACAAAATTTCGGGAGCCAAAACGGCTCAGAAATAACATCGTCACAGACCTACAATTCAAATATTCATAGGAGTTGGCAATTTTATTTCCAAAATATTGTTGAAAATTTTATACGATCAGCCGTCGAAAGTTATTTTTTTCCTACTTTTTTTTAGGATTTTCGTCAAAATTCCTCAAAAAATTATTGTGTGAAAACGATACATAATATCGAAATTCTGAGGAAGCAAGTTTTTAGGAAAGTATTTTAGGATTCTTGTGATATAAGTTTATTTCATCTGCAGTCTTTATACGAAAAATAATTTTTTTCACAAGTGATTTTTATGAAACTCAAAATAAGGAAAAAAAAATATTTTTCAAAAAATTATTCTTTAAAAGAATTGAACGGCAATTTAACCCAAATAGAGTCGACAAAGACAAATCGTATCAAATATAGAACATAAGTGGTACTGATTTTGAGTTTTCAGCTGATTAGCAATTTTTCACATTTTACTGCATATATTTCGCCGCGCGGCGATATAGATAATTGTTTTGTGAGCGATCGAGATATCATATTTCAAATTGAGACCAGGTTTCAATAGCTAAAGTTTCACTCCTAAATTTGTAACTTATATGTCATTGTAAAAATGTATGGTTTTTCAAGAAATACAAGGTGAGTGAACCTCTCTTTCTCTCGCAGTTATCTAGTTTTTCACTTAATTTTATCCTTGATCTCAATGATGACAAATAAGAAAATTGATATCTTTACCAGTTTTCCCGTGATAAGCGCTCTAAGTATTGCCTTTAGATAGGCTTTTGGGTGTGAGGCGAAGTTCTCGTTTCTGGGTGTGAGGAGGTTAATATCAAAGTTTTTTTCCATGAAAAATGTCAAAAACGGCCAAAAGTAGAGAAAAACAAGTTTTTTTGAGATAGAAATTGACGTTCAATTGCGTTTTGATATTTAAAAATGTTCTTACTATCTGAATTAATGGCGCCTATTACACCCGCAATTTACTTGGGAATTTTTTGCTAGCATAAAATTTCTTTAAATTTAGTGCCAAATGGCACTTATTGAGTGTACAGCCAAGTGTTAAAAATTTCATCGATAGTTTAGAAATGATAATCGCGCGACCAAATCATTAGTTGACATACGAAGATTTAATAGATACAAAAAAATTTAATAAGTGATTCTACCTGATTTTTTAGTGGGAATTCAAAATTTTGGACATGATTTGCGGAAATTTTTTATAATATTTCTAAAAAAGTCGATAAAAAATGAAAAAATAAAAATTTTATGATTTTTCAAACAGCGATCAGAAAATATGTAAGAATCCATGAAAAAAGTTAAAGTGATTTTTTCGCTTTTTACCCACAGATTTAAATAAACAAAACAAAGAAAATTTTGGACGAAAAATGCGGAAAATTTTTATAATAGTTTGTATTTTTTTGAAATTTTTACGATTTCAAAAATGAAAACTCGAACTCAAATCTTTCCTAAAATGAAGAAAAATAATTTTATCAAGCTGAAACATATTTATATCGGTTCAGCTAACTATAATAAGCATAAAAAAATAAACTGACTTATTATTTTCGTAAGTTATAATGGCTCCAGTCTGCGGGGTTTATGGCACCCCCTTAAACACGTTTGAAAATTCTGATCATACAGTTGTAAAAATATATAAGTCAAAAATAATCGATCTCTGATTTGAAATTTAGAAATAGCTTTTCAACAAAAAAATGTGATATTTCAACGCTCAGATCACACTAAAATCTTATTTTAAAAATAATGTCTGATAAAAAGTTGCGGAAAATTTGTAACAAATAATGGTTAAATAAAATTTATTATCCCGTTTATGTTGGGGCGATAGGTTTTGCATCATAGTCAACATATTCGTGTCAGTTATATCAGCAGTTCTCGTAGTGGTGAGCGCGACTCGATAATCATCCCGTTTACCTGGGTTCGATTCCCGGACTTCTCAAACATTTTTCTATGGTAACTCAACATTTACTGGTATAATTTTGTCAATCAAACATTTTTCTCAGATTCCAAAATTGTAAACTGGCCTAAAATTAAATTCTATTTTTGTATTAAATCAGTCAGTAGCGAATATGGTGTCTTGTGGAATGCGGTAGGCGATCTAAACGATAAATGGCGGTTCCAAACCAAAAATTTGAGTAGATAAAGTTTGGTATCAGTCATCAGATATTTTTTAACTTTAGAAATGTAACGCTTCACGTAACGGGGCCCCGCGGGGAGGAGAAAATATGATATTCATTTTTCGAATAATTTTACATAAGAAACAATCGAATACCCTCTTAGGCTCTTCAACGTTTGGTGAAACTGTATCAGACGCTCGAACTTAATTACATGATTGATTCTGATTTAGAAAGAACTGCTAAAAATTAAAATTATACATAGTTGGGTATATATTAGTAGTGGTCAGAATTTTGTTTTAGAACGATCATCGAATTTTCAGAAAACGAGCTGTTTTTTCATAAAATTTTTTCTTTAGATTCACCGGATTAAGTTAACCTTCAAAATGCCAGTAAAGATTTTATCATCGATTGAATTTTCAATTTTTTCAGTTTTTTGAAAAAAAGTCGGAGCGCAGTGAGAGCGGAATCGAAAAAAAATGTTTCTTGATCAGAATTTTATTGTGCGTCTGTTAAAATAGCCTCATATTATTCGGGGCATACTTCACCAAATTTTTCCACTTTCTCATTTTTTGAAACTGTTTTTGGCCACCTAGTGGAGGTCTTAGAAATTTTTATGGTCATATTCTTCTTAGTTAGGGTCGATTACATAATAACAAAATATAATTAACTGCTGAAACGAACTTGAAATCGAGAAATCCCCAGCTGACGGTCCCTAGTTATGCAGTGTGGGAACGGCAAACTTAAGTTTTTCTTAATTATGTGGAAATTTAAGCCCTTGAAAAAATATTATTTCCAGTTCAAATTTTATTTAAATTGTTGGCTACTGCTCAAAAATGAGAAACAGTTTTTTTTCATGAAGAATTTAAATCTAAAACATAGGCAATTTCAAAAACGGGTCTTCATTTTTAAGCAGTAGCTCACAATTTTTTTTGTACTGAACGTCATATTTTTCCAAGGGCTACAATGAAAATAAATTTAAACAAAAGTTTTACCGTTCCTACCTTAAGTTATGCGGTCTAACCAATTTGTTTGGCAGAAATTGAATATATTAACACGTCAATTATGTTCACGGAGAACGCTAGAGAGCAAACACAAGTATTTAGTTTAGCGTTCTTTGTGGTCATAAATGACCTGATGTTTATTTATTCTGATTTCTTTCGCTATATTAGTCGGAAGGAAATTTTAAATCAATATTTATTATAAGTTAAAATAAAATTTTTGCCATATATTATATAAAATTTTTTCAGTTTTAGAAATCTCAATGCGTAACATATCCTTTTCGGAACGGAAGTCCATCTCAAAAACGCTTACTATGTCTATAGCGCGTGTTCGAATCCCACTAATGTTGTCTTAGTGATTATATTGAATATGATTATAGACAAGGGTCTTGATAATGGAACCGCTGAATTTTATCGGTGTGTAATCTCTCAAGAATCACTAAAACAATCATTTAGACAACATCAGTGGGATTCGAACACGCGCTGTAGAGATAGTAAGCGTTTTTAAGATGGAGTTCCGTTCCGAAAAGGATATCATAAAAATTTATTTAGGTTATTTTTTGGACGGTTCCGAAAAACGCGTTTATGTTCAAAGTATTTAATATGTAGTAAATTTAATTTAATAATTAAGTAAGTATCGATCATCAGCCCTTGATCCCAACGATAATTTTCGAATGAATTATTTTTTTGGAATTGTGATGCAAAAGTTTGAATAATCATCTTATTCTTTAAGAATAATTCAAAATTTTTGATCAAAATGCACGGAAATGGTTTATTAAAAAAACATTTATTGGGTCAAGGATGATTGATGCTAACAGAATCATAAAAAATGAATCATGAAATATTTGAAGTCTCAAAACGTTCAAAAATTATTTGTTTATAAAACTTGAAAATGCATCCTGCGAAACGTTGTGTATAATTGAAATAGACGGTAATGAATCATAGTTAAATATGTTTTATCAAAAACTTGTGTCTCAGTAAGATAACGCTCGATGATCGACGTTTTATTTTCAACTTTTTTCAATTTCGTTATTTAATTCTGCAAATCTGACAAAAATATTTCCAAAATCACATTTTTGGTTTTTGCAATTCTTTTTGAAGATGATTTAGTACACATTGGTCGGTTAACCCAAGAAACATGTATCTGCCAATTTTCGGTCAGATTAAGAATCGCTGAGATTTTCACAAAATAGATAAACCTCATTTTTAAATAATCTTACATGTCCTTCAACGTTATCGATGTATTTTATGACAATTTTCTGTTTTTAGCTGTTTGAGGAAAGTTTTATAAATGATCCGATAATGATTTTCTAACGAGTTTTTATGACTGATTTATGCCTTTAATACTTGCTCTAGATGTTCTAATCTGAACATTTTTTGGAAGCAATTTAGGATTTATTACAGATACATTTGAAAAATAAAAAGTTAATTATAACTTGATTGACATAATTTATAAAACGACTATATTTTATCAGAAGACAGTTTTTTGTACGAAAAAATTTAAAAATATAAATATTTTGAAAAACGAACGTTTTGGATAGAAATATTATTAGGTGGAGTGATTTAATAGCGGTAATCCAAATTATATGATTTTCAAGCTTTAAAATTTAAGCCATCAAATTTTTATCAGAAAACTGACCTTCAAAAAATTTATCTTCGAAAAATTGACCTTCAAAAAAACCTTCGGAAAATTAACCTTCAAAAATATATCTTTGACAAATGATATTGAAAATGAGGAGACACTGGAAAAAAATGAACTGTATTAAAAACAAAAAAGTGATATACATTACGTAATACCTCACGGATAAATTTAGATAATTGATGTTTATTTTTGATTTCGACATTCAAAAACTTTTTTGCAAAAACTGGATCGTGAATATGACGGTTATCTCTATAGCGTGTGTTCGAATTCCACTGATGGTGTCTTAGTGACTTCCTCGGGTATGATAATAGGCAAGGGTGATTGATAGTGGGTGCGCCAAAGTTGATTAGTGCGTAATCACAAAGACAATCAGTAACACAATCACTTGGACAACATCAGTGGGATTCGAACACGCGCTATAGTGATAACCCCCATTATCAAGATCCACTTCGGTTGGAAAAATGATATGACTAATTTTATCTCATTTCCAAATAGTTCTAAATGGGAAATGTTCTAATTCTGAATAGTTGTGGAAGTTACCTGAATGTGATGGATTGAAGAGCACTGCCTTTAATAGTAGCGGATGTGGTCAAATCATTGTGTGCATAGATCGTAAATTTTCCCTCAAGTGTTTTCGGTAGTGTCAAACAAGTTTCATCTCTTTGCGACATTGGCAAGTAAAACTTGACCGGAAGTGACCCAATTCCTACCCAGTTTTGACCGTGAGATCCGACTGGTCGGACTTTTTCAAGTTCAGCTTCGGATTTTTCAAGTTCATCTTTGGAATTTGACCTCCACCAAAGTTTTCGGTATTGATAACGCACTTGGTGGATCTCCGCACGACCTTGAGCATCTCGTTTCATACGTCCATCGAGTTTATCAGTATTGATAAGATTTATGCTAGATTTTGGCTTTTTGACAAGGAAAGAGACGACTGGGGAAACAATGTTGTGTTGCATAGATAATTTTTTGGCCTGTTGAGAATAAAAACCTGTAATTAAAAAATTAAAATTGCACGTGAAAATTAAATTTTGAAAAAATTTAATTTGAAATTTTAAAGTTGATTTTGTATTTTCGGAAAAATTAATCCTCAAAGTTATTTTGGACAGAATTGTCTATAAAAATTTTGTGTCAAGCCAAAAAGGTTTTTTCAAGCATTCAAAAAATCAAGCTCCAATATTTTTTAAAATAATATTTTTTCATGTTGAAAAAAAATAATTTAGTTGTCAATCTCAAAAAGTACTTTGAGGGTATAACAGTTCTGTAAATTAAATGGTAAAAATAAAGCTGCAAGATCTGAAACTGACATAACGTCAGTAACATTTATCAGCATATTTTTAATGAAGAATGAATTTTATCAAAAATACTATTTTTGCAACAATCAAGATTCCAATTTTATTTTAACAGCTCTGTCAGTAATTTTCAAAAAATAAAAATCATGCTTAATTTAATGGTTTAATGTACAGAAATCCCCATAAATAACTCAGCGGAATTTTCGTGTTTTGTAACGTGAATTTATCTCTCTATATAATCTATCTAAAATTTATGAATTAATTTCAAATATGAAGGAAATAAAAAAAATCCTTAAAAAAGGACGAAAGCGTTCAAAAGTAACTCTTCGGAATTTTTGTATTTTTTGACTGTAAGGGTTAAAAATCAATATTATTTATTTTTATTCGGTCCTGTAGGGTTAGTGCGTCGTATCGTTGTTGAGAAGAAGCATTTGATCGCTTTTGTAACAATTGGTGAACAGCAGTTACGGCCCATTGTTGTTTGATTGGATTATAATTCATTTGTTCACCAGCAAATTTCTGGATATTTTCGGTACGATCAGCTTCACCACTGAAATATAGTTAATTATTTACTGAAGATAATCATTTTGCATAAAATTGTGATAAAAACATTATTTTCAATATTTAAAATAATTTTTTAAGGATGTGGATTTTATTTTATGGGCGCAAAAGTTTGCGGTTCTTTTTTCTGATAGGCCAACAAAATTGTACTATACTAGTATGCTTTCATGACAATGTATTCAAATAGTTTAAAAAAATTGCGATCGATGTTCATCATATGGAATTCCGAAATTATGCGCGAAAACATGTTTTTAGGGCTTTGAAAACATAAAAAACGTCTATTTTGAAAAAAACAGATTCACGCGAGTTTTTACAGAAATCGTCGGAGGTGTTTTAGTTATTAAAAGTTACGTTATTTGAAGAGATAAAACAACAAAAAAGTCACCGAAAAGTCATTAATTTTTGAATTGAAAATTAAATATTTCAATTTTTGACCTTTGTTGGACTCGCAAAAAAATACCCGCGTCTCAATTGTGACTTCATTTTATTCGACTCGTATAGTATCATTTGCAACGTTTCGTGTTTCGTATTTTCAAGCTTAAAAAGACATCTTCAATAGTTTATGACAACAAATGCTTATGTCTAGTTCAAATTCGGGAATAAAATAATAGACTAGATTTGACAATTGTTTGAAACAATAAATTTATTTACAAAGTTTAAGTGGCGGTGGTCGATAAATAGACCGAGAAATATCGTGATGGGCTTTTCTCGAAAAACATACTCTTCGTGAGGTTTGAACGTGCGCATTAAGGGTCGAATAATAAACTTGAAGTACCGTTTGAAAATATATTTTAATCAATTTCGTCATTCATGTGAGAGAAAGTGCGATTTTTACAAATTAAATGTGATTTAAGAGTAACACGTGCAAATTTTTAACCATGACACTTATTTAGACCAAAGTTGAAGTATTATATTTTTTCAAATATTTTGCGCAAAATTGACGTTGAATTAGGGTGTTCAAAGTCAGATCAACTGTTATTGCTTTACCTGTCGTAATAACTCAAAATTTCAAACGACAGATAAATTGATAACGAAGAAAATCTTATTATATCATGCCAAATTTCTGGCCACTTGGTGGCGAAATCTAAATTTTAAATTATTTTTTGCGCCTTTTAAGTTTAGTGCTCCAAGCTTTTAAATTAAAAAATTTGCAATCTTTCTATATTCAAATAAAAATAAAAGTTTCTGAAGCTGGAAATTTTGATTGGTCGAAATTTTAAGATGAGAAAGCGGAAATTTTTAGTTTATATTCCGATGTAGTTTTTAACAGAGAATTAAATTATATAAAATTCAAAATTGAGCTGAAAATTCAAAGAAATTCAATAATTTCGCGACCCCGGACACCCCAAGTTGGATGACTACCACCGGGTGAACGTGCCGTCTTAGGGAGCTGGAATCAAGCTGATTTGCATTATTTGTTCTCACATAAAATATATTATTTTTTCGAAATTTTTTCCGGGGGTCGAAAGGTCGACAACTTTTCCAGATTATAATTTTCGACCCGGAAAATTCGATCGATAATTCTCAAAGCAATAAATATTTATTTAGTTTTTTAACGAAATTTTTTTGAACAGGAACTGTTTATTTTCGGCACGTTCAGTTTCGTCACAAAAACGATAAAAAAATCGGAAGGATTAGGGCTTCGCTGGCAATTACCCTATTCTCACTTTTTCTTTCAAAATCCCGGAATGAGATAATATTAACGTCGGAGATCTCTCATTGATAAGATATGGGACAAGTTCATTATTTCCTTTTTTAAATTAGATGTTTTGGGCCTCGATGAATCTGTCAGAAAAAGCCGAAAATTACCGGCTGATAAAAGTTACTGAATTTGACAAACTCTTTGAGATTATTTCCAACTGTTCATGTTTTTCAAGAAATTTTGTCACAATAAAGTTCATGAAGGATACTTTCGATATTTGAAATTGAAATTTGACCTTCAAAAACCTCTAAAAAACAATTTGAGTCAGTTTTCTTGTTCATCAAAATTTCTTCAAAAATTTGATGTTAAAAATTCGAAATAGTTTCAAAGAACACTGAAAAAGAAAACCTGTATAAAAAATAAATTAGCAAACATGATCAAATGACTCATGAATGCGTTAAATTATAAGAAATGAATTAGGTGGTTGCGATAATTCGAGATTTGCCTAATTTATGTATTTTTTTTAATTTTGGATGAAATAGAATTTTAATAGATAACTTTAAACACCGTGTTATCGTTGCAAAATTGAATAATCACAGTACGAACAAGAGCGGTCAAAAAAAACGTGCGCATTCCTGAAAAAGCAAAAGTGAGCGTCCAGAATATTTAAGCCAGTGATTTTACAAATTGATTTGAAAAATTAGCTCCAAATTTATAGAAAGACAATGTTAAAATTCTAAAAATATTTGAAAATTTCCTCAGAAATGAAACAAAATGTCATAGGATTTTTTTGATATTTTTCGGATTTGGCAATTTATAAAACCCGTTGCAACTTAAAAGTTTCTAGTTCCAGTCTATGCTTTCTGAAAATCTTTCTGAGTCAAGTGAAATATTTGTAGTTTTCTACTATCAAAACAGTTATTAGCTTTTGTTGAATAAAGATTACCCCACGACATGTTTATACATAAATGAGAATGCGTCGTTTTCTAGTTTCATATATTCATCAAAAAATTTCTTCGAAGGGCAATTATGAAACTCAAATGTTTCAAGTGTTGCGCATCTTTGAACTAAATACTGCTTATCCCTCCGCGTCCGGATAATTATTTTTGCCCACATAAGGAGGTTACCTTTTTTGACAATGAATGCTGTTTTTTATCAAGATTGATAGGTAGGGAGCGCACCGGGCACCAATTCTAAGTTTTAAACGGGCGAAATTAACGAAAACACTTATGCAAATGTGGTAACTTAATTTTTTGCGATTTTACAATTTATTACATTTTCGAGACATCGATTTCTGAAAATTCTGACGATAACGTTTCGAAACAAAAATAGACAAGTGCGCAAGTGTTACCATTTAAAAGTCAAGTTGATTATTAATTTTGGTATTTTTGAATGACTGATTTTTTTTTGAAAGTTGACCTTGGAAAAATTAAAAAATATTAAAACAAACTTATTTTTATTAGTCTCTTTTTTGTTCAAAAATCAAATTTCAAGAAAATGAAAAATTTTCTTTTTGAAATGGCGCCTTCAAAAATACTATTTTTAAAAGTATGCATTTTCAAAACATTCACATTTGAATAATAATGTCGGTCGATAGAAAAATACTTAATTCAAAAATCCATTATATTTTCGAAACATTCATTCCAAATAAGTCTGACGAAAGCGTTTTGAAACAAAAACAGATAAGTGCACAAGTGTCACTATTAAAAGTCAAGTTGTATACAAATTATAGAGTTTTGGATGGACCGATTTTCTCCGGAGTTTAACTTGGAATTATTTATCTAAAACTAATGAAAAAACTAATTTGTTTTCATAAACTAACTTTAATTTTTAGATCAAAAATCAAATTCCTAGAAAAAATTATGACTGTTAAAATCATAATTTACAAGCTGAATATAAATTTTAGTAATTTTCAAAGTAAGCGTTTTTCGAAACTTGACAAATCGATTATGCTGCAAATCAATAGAAAAATACTCATTTTCAAAATTAGCTGTTCTAATTAACAGTTTTATTCGATATGGATTAAGAACCCTTCACGGACAGATCATGACTATTTGAAAAATGCCGAATCCAAGCATTTCATTGGTGAAATTGTAGAAATTTGAGCCAATAAAATCGGCGTATTCTGCAATACAGCGTTTTGATTGGGTGATAGTATCCCGCGTTATTTGTAGCATTCAAATAGTCCCGATCTGTCAACCGAAGACTCTCAATCCATATAATCTAAATAAACTCTCGGGAAAAATGAACATCAAGATCGAATTTAAATAAGGCCTCGATTTTAAGGGGTTATCTTAATATTTTAAATGTATGTTAATAAATTGATCTCAGAACCTAAATCGACGTGAACTTCAGCTTATTTGAAATTTCAGTCAAAATTAGTCAAAAATTAGGGCGTTTTGAATTAGCAAATAATCTGAAGGCAAAATCAGGGCGTTAAATTTTAAAAATAATCTTTAGTTCAATTTCAATACTGTTATTGTAAAGGCGCAAAAGTTCACTTTCGGTCAAAATCAGGGGCTTTGATTTTGCATCAAATTAGAGACCAAATTTAGGAATATAACTAGTGTGTTCACCATTCGATTTTGAGTCAAAATCGACCACTTGGGTTCCAATAAACTGTTTGTGCTAAATTTTTTGCCGCGTTTTGTGGTCAGATTTTTTTCGCAAAAATGATAATTGATTTCGAAAAATCGCATTTTTGACGAAATAAGGGGGTTTTTCGACGATTAAAATCGAACAAAAGCTCGCAAAGAGAAACTTTATTTTTTCCTGTGAGATTAATCACGGTCCACCGTTTGAGATTTCTTTTAAAATTTGGATTCTCTTTTTTCCTGAGTTATTTTCAAAATTAAAAAAAAGGAATCGAAATAAGATGTCAATATAAGGGATTGAAATTTAGAATCTTAATTTTATATTTGGATAAAAAATGTTTCAAAACAGGGATTGGAATCAGAGAGCTTGATTAGAAATCAGGGATCGAAATCAAGCATTGAAAATATTGGAATAAATGATCTTGATTGCGAATACTTATTCGGCCTCAAAATTAGGGATTGAGATAAATTTCAGTTAAAAGAAATTGAATTGTATGAAAAAAAATCACAAAATTTCAAGACTGTTATTTGCAAGACCCAAAAAACAAGACCGCCGTATATTCTGTATTTCGAGTTTTTTGATTATTTACCTCAATTTTCTGATCTTGATAACTTTTTTTTCTTTCCAGACTTTTTTCTCGACATCTTTGTATTCAATATTGACAACCATATATTCTGGAATATTTTCAACATCCTTAAAACGTCCCAAGACGACCAAATCGGCTCCAGCAGCATAATCAGCAAAATCCGTATTTGTCAAATCATGAACGAGCGATCCGTCAAAAGTGAACGAAATGTCTGTTAGGCCTCTCAAGGATCGTGCGTGGTTTTTAATTTCTAAAAATTTTCGTGGAATATCGACGGCAAGTCGTGAAATATCAAACATTCTAGTGGATAATCCCCGATTTCTAGCGGATAATCTTTGAACTAATTGCCATCCCATGGGGTCTGAGGAGCCTAAAGAGATACCATTGATAGAAATAGTTTTTGCGGCTCGATCAGAAATTGCAGAAATCATAGTTTGAAAGTTATTTTCTCCAACATGTGGACCACCATCCGTGATAAATAAAATAACTGGAATTCTAGAATTATCGGTAGTTTCCGCTAAATCTATAGCAGCATCTATGGCGGACTTGAGATCGGTAGCACCACTGGCTTTTGTGTCTGATAGCCACGATTCGGCTTCGAATTTATTGTCCTTGGTTGCGGAAATCATTGATTTTCTCCAGACTCGAACATTGTTTCCAAAACGTATAATGTTGAAATTATCGGTTGCTGGCAGATTTCCGATGATTTTGTTCATTGCAGATATAGAATTAGCCAGGGTTTGGCCGTACATGGAACCAGAAGTGTCCAAAAGTAAAATTACGTCGTAACTGTATTCGCCTATAAATTAAAGTTGATATTTTGAACTAAAAAACATTCCCTTATCGCTTGATTTAGTTTTTGAAGTCGGAACCCGAAAATTTTCGACAAAAAAGTATGAAAACTGGTTTTGAGAAAAAATCGCGCGAAATTCAACTATTTAAATTAAAACTTGTTTTCCCCTGTTTGAATAAATGATCCAGTTGAGTTGACCTTGATTTTGGGCATTTTTACAATTTGATTATAATAATCTTCAATAATAATTCTTGATTAAATAATTTTCAGAAACTTAAGACAGAAAACCTGATAAGTGAATTATATAATTATAAATATATCAATAAATATAGTTAAATATCCTCTATTCACACTTTTGTGAATATCCCGGCCCTGATTGGGATACGTAGTGTCTTTTTAAGTTGTAGGGCCGGGATATTCACGAAAGTATGAATAGGGGATATGACTAAAATTCAGATTCATAAATAGACCGCAGTCCTAAATTCTGATCATTTTAAATTTCAACCGATCAAAGAAATTTTTTCTTAATTTATAACATTTGAACAACCTCGGAAAACCCATTTTGACGGGTTCAAATATTTGACGTTCGAAACTCGTTTGACTAACTATTTTCATAATTTGATCTTCGAATTTTAGATAACGAGTTTTGAAGGTCAGCGCTCTGTAAATAATTATAAACTGAGATTTTAAATCAAAAAAGACTGTCTTCGGTTTGTCCCATTTCGCAAACGAGGGCACTTATGAAAAGTAAAAAAATTATATAATACCAAATTTTGAGGTGGATCACAGAAATCATATATTTGGTTATAATGTTTTGTTTAAAAATATTAGGTTTGTGAAAAAAACTTAAAGTTGCTTAATGATAAGTATTTTGCTAGAATTTTTTTGTTAAAAAATATTTTATATATTAACTATTTTTTTGTTAAAAAAATTTCGTTATTGTTCAAAATTGTATTGTTTGTTCTGAAATTATTTATTAAAATTTGTTAGAAAATATTTTTTGTTAAAAAAATATTTTTTTGGTTATTAAATGTATTGTTAAAAAATTTCTGTAATATAATGTTATGTTAAAAAATATTTTCCCGGAAAGAGGCCATGCTATAAATACCAATAGTTTCATTATCAGCGACAAATGATGGTAGAGGTGGATCACAGAAAGTGACAAAGTAATCGCCATCTACGGAAAGTGAGCAATAATCATCTGCATTGATTTCTTCAGTTTTGTACTCCATGTTGAATTTAGCTTCTAAGAAGGGTTTTTCACATGTTGAAAGTTGCCACCGAGAAATTAAGGAGGGGTGGGGGTTAATAATTAATAAATTTAAACGTATCAAAAATTAACTCGAAAAATACGTTTTTCATGGGTTCAAAAAAAACCGCGCGGAAGTGCGGAGAAATCTATTTATTAACGATTTCAAAGTACCGTAAAAGTACACAAATTCAACGTTGCTTCCGGTTAAATTATTTTGTTGCTTTTAATCGAATTAGCTTCTTAGGGCGGTTGAGAACGGTCATTTGTCAAATCTTAATTTTCGGCATAAACACAAATAAATTATTTGAGTGTAAATATCGAAAATGATGACGATCACGATTTGAAAATGTTTGCTTTCTTTGTGGGAGATTTGCTTCAAAACATAAAATGCGTTAATCTGAAATAACTCATGTATTACTTCGACATTCGCATGAGTAGTCTGCGTAGGATGTGATTGCGCCGATGAGTCGAGATAATTAGGAAGCATTTCATGTTTTGAAGCAAATCTCCAAAAAAGTAAAGAAAAATTCATTGTTGACCAAGCACCATTACCGACATGATCCAGAAAATATAAAAGTTACACCAAAATCAGCCGTTTTCTACCAAAACAGCCAAAAACTATGGTTCACAATTACTACATTATTATGGTATTTTAAAATGAAAATAATTTTTAAATAATTGACCGTTTTGTCCTTATAAAGACGAAAGCGTTTTTTCAAATTTTCGAAATAACGTAGGTTTCAGCCAAATTCTGGCAGTTTTGTCTTTATAAAGACGAAAGTGTTTTTTTTAATAACGAAGGTTTCAGCCAAATTTCGGCAGCTTTGTTCTTCTAGACGATGTCGTTATGAAAAATTTGAGACAAATGACCCATGAGAGGGGGAGGATCTAGAGAGTTTTCGGTTTAACTGGCATTGAGAATAATTGCTGTTTTGAAGATCGAAACATGTTTTTCATCGAATTTCTTCATAAAAATTCAAGTTTTTTCACAGCAAAATAAGACAGACCGCAATGGGGTTAACTCTTTGTCAAAGACGAAACACAAGGGAAATAATTTCATAAAGTATTTCGGAAGTAAAAAGTCTCAAAAAGGTTGAAAGAATAATCTTGGATAGAATTGTGGTCAAAATAAAGTGAACATTCGAAAGTAAGATCAAATTGTGTCATCAAACTTTTGAACATTTTTTATCGATTTTTTTTCTGGATTATTTTTGATATTCTTCAACCGTAGCTAAAATAAATAGTTAGTAAAGTCAATATTTTCGATAAATTTTCTGCGTGAAAATTCAAGGATGAAAACCCAAGTTCAAAGATTAGAATAAGTTGCTATAATCGGATTTATTGACCAGGATGTGGCTGGCATTTAAAATCAAAAGTGAGAATTAGTCCAATACGACATAATTTGTTAAGAAACATATTTTTTAGCTTTTATCAATTTTAATGAAAATTTAAAGGTCAAAAAATTTACATGAAATCAAAGCATTTCTCGGTTTTGAAACATGATATCAATGTACTTATTCTATCGAAGAAAGTTTTCGAAAAAAAAATTCAATTTTCGAATTTCATTCAATTAATTTTACACTCCTTCACACATAAGCGACACAAGAGGACTACGCCAAAATGGTACAACTACTCCCAGTTTTTATGTCGAAATTCGTTGAAATTTTGACATAACTTGCAAAAGTGACAGGCCAAACTTTATCTCAGGCAGTTCATCGAATTTCGCTAAAATATGGAAAAAAACACCGTTTTTCGGCAATTATTCGTCGGAGAAACTATCGCTTACTAAGAAAAAATATAAAATTTGGTGCAATTTGTTTGAAAGCGAGCCAACACAAAAACAAAACTTTGTCTCAGGCACTTTTTGAGATTTTGACCCCAAACTCGAAATATGATTTTTGAGGACCCATGAGAAAAATTTCGTAAAAAAGAGCTTCGAAAACAATGATCAGTAAGTTTGCTTACGTCAAGGTGATTTTTTGTAGTTTGAGTGGTCAAATTAAAGCAAACGTTATTTTTGAACTTCATTTTGAGAGAAAATACTTAGAAAAAAACGCGGTCGGCAGTACAGTTTGTTATCACCCCAAATCAATTTAGAGCATTTTCAATACCCCAAAGTTCTCATATAATCAGCGACTAGTACCCCCTTAAATGTTGGAGGGGATTTTCTACGTGGTAAACGTTGCGAAAAGGCTTGTCCTATAAATCTAGTTTGAAGTTAAACTGAGAAGTTCAAGTGTAATAAAATATACTCTGTTACATCCCTTGACGACTTATTTTGGCGGTTCTCCGAGCATATCCTGCTATAATATCCTATAATCATTTTTCTGAGTTAAAAAAGCTTACTTAAATTCGATGGAAATTTAAACTATATTGAACTAAACAATAAATGAAAACGCCGATTATAGCAACTAATTTTTAACTTTGATTATTCCGCCTGAGCTTTTAAGATCAAGAGTTATCTCAAGTTTTGGGTTTCCGAAAAAGTTTCGCTTTTTGTATTATTACGTCAAATTTCGACCGCAACATTTCAAGCATTTTTGACCAATAAAAATAAGGGGTTGCTGAAATTTTCAAAAAAATTTATAAAATTTTGTTTTCAAGTACAAGCCTGCACTGGCATCAGTAATTCAGAATTTGCGCTGAATTTAAAATTAATTGAAATATCGTTAGATAAAAAATTTGAAAGAAAATTTTTAATTTGAACAATTGCGAAAAATACTGTTCTTTGATGGATTAAAAATGAACTAATTAGGAATCAGAAAAACATTTTATGGAGCGTATAAAGCATACATTTCGAAGTTAAACTATATTTGAATAAAAATAAGTTTTCATCGTTAATCTCGAGTTATTTATGATAAAAAATCATAGAAAATCGCAAAAAAAATGCCAAAGTTAAAATTTTCACTAAAAATGGCAGCTAGCGACCAATATATTAACAGTAAAATGCAAATAATGACTAAAAATGAGAATATATCCTTGTCTTGGATTTTACGATAAATACCTTGAAGCTCAAAATAAAAAAAATGAGAGCTTATAGACGAATTCTTCTTGTGTCCAGATTTCGCGCAGAGTTGACCAGTTCCTGTTAGTTTGTACAAAGTTGTGATTGTGACCAATGATGAAAAAGGTATGAATGCAACAGTATTCAGTAGCTAACGTCGCAATTTCTCTAAAAAGTCGACCAAAAAAAAGTCGAAAAATTTCTTTAAAAAATATGAAAACCGGGCTTCAAGCGGTTCTGGCTCGAAAGCACCTGGTATTCCTTGAACACGCGTTAACAAAATCTCATTCACCTACTAAAGTTTTCTTATTACTTTTGATTTTTTATCATTAACCGTCAAAATACCACAAATTTCTGCTTGTCTGGGGATTAGTAATAAACCAAAAAAAAAGATGTCTTAATCTGTGAGCAATTTCAATATGGTATTAAAAATACCGTAGTGTTCATATTTTGCGGTGAGAAAACTTAAGATGTGCCAGCACATTATTACTAGTGAAATAGCTTCAGAATGACATTTAAGATTTTTTTGAAATTTAAGCTCAGTATATAACTTGTAAAAGTGCATAGAACTGTCGAGCTGTTTATGAATTTTCTGTACTTTTTACCAAAAACCCGTACTTTTTACCAAAATTATTGAACACTAAAAATATGCGTCATAGAAATTTTACAAAAAACATGTTTATAAAAGTTTTAAAAATGAAAATATTCGGCCCAACACGCTCCAACATAATTTTTATCCCTTTCTGGTCCAAAATGAACTCATTTAAACGATAAAAATAATCTAAGTTATAGGCGACTTTAGGCGCTGTGAAAAAATGGCAATTGAAAAATATAAACCTAAATTCCCGCAAAATTCTCCCGAAATTTTTTTTTCGATAATTTGTTTAGTTTTTAAATTCTATATTATAATTTAGATTTTTTTTCAGTTAAATGTATTTGTTTAAAACTTTAAATTTTTCCTGGTTACAATTCTATCCATAACTCAAAATATCATACGTTCGAGTACTCAGCTATTTCACTAAAAATATAGAGGAACCAACTCATTTTTCATTTACTGCGGAAAACCTCGGAAGAGTTTATTTCATATATACTTTTGTCACCAAAATTCGCAAAAAAATTTCGAGTATTTTGCTTGGTCCAGCATTAATCAAACTACTGAACTTGACCGTCGTCGTAATAGTCTTAACCTCGGAATAACCAATTGTTTCGACGAAGCGGTTCTGTTTGTATACAAAAATACTGTTTTTTCGAATAATTATAGGAACTTGAATTAACCCGGTATACGTTCGAAATACGTTACCTTGTTTATAGTTCGCAAATATCTTAGAAAATTTTTCCAGCGTTAATTGTCTACGAATTAATTTTTCGAGATTAATCGAAGATTGAACACATTTGATAATTATTTTGCAGAAAATAGTAATATTTGAGAGAACATATTTGCGCTGCATTAAAAAATAATTAAAATATCATTTCATTGAGAAATTGAAACGACATTCTCAATTTGAAAAATTGAAGAAAAATACAAGTCTCTGATTGGTCAAAAATGAACTTATCAGGAATGAAAAACAAATTTAATGGGGCGTATGAAGCAAACATTTTGAGTTAAATCACATTGAAATAAAAATGGCGAAATTAATGTAAAACTCAAAATTTTCCCTATAAATGGCAGCATCAAATAAATTTACCGTGAAATTATAGAGACTTAACTTAACCCGGTTAACGTTCGAAATACGTTACCTTGTTTATAGTTCGTGAATATCTTGAAATTTTTCCAGCGAAAACAATTTGTTTACGAATTAATTTTTCGAAATTAATTAAAAATTGAACACATTTGGTAATTATTTTGCAGAAAATAGTAATTTTTTAGAGAAAATATTTTAGTTTATTTTCGAAGCATAAAGTTAATTAGATTAGCTGCTTTGATAAATATTCAAGGTCAGTTTAGTTTGAAAATTACTCAATAGTGATGATCTTTAAAATAACTTTGTTTGTTATCAGTGAGAAATGTCATAAGGTTTGTAATTACACGTATGATACTCTGACTGAAATTTTGCTAATTGTTTTCATAAAATTACAATTCTCACTTCAATCGAAACTTAATGAAAATCTCGCAACAATTTTTAAGCTTCTTATAGCATGGCTGCAAAATTTCGATTTAGTTTCAGTTCAATCAATTGTTATATTTTTACTGAAAATGCCTGTATTATCGAAAGATTGATATTTTCGCCTCAAAGAAATTCTTTAATTATAAATTTCACTTCTTGAGAATTTATTTTTGAATCAAACCGAAACTCAATCAAAATCACGAAACCACTTTGAAGCTATTTCTAGCAGGGTTGCGATATTTTGATCGAGTTTCGGTACAATTACTTTGAAATTTTTCGACAAGATGCCCTTCTTATTGGAATTCCAACATGTCACGCTTCAAACAAATTTAAATTGATAAAAAATTTGATAAAAAGAAAATCCTTCGATCAAAATATTAACTGATAAATTGTCTACCCGATAAGTTTATAAAAAATAACAACATTGCATACATAATTAAGTTGGTAGCCGTTAAATTAATTTTCAACTATTAATTGTAACTAAATCAAATTATATTCAGCTAAAAAATGGGTTATTTTCATAAAATAATTCAACTGATATATAAGAAAAGTATCAAAATCTTCAATAAAACCACATTAATATTTTCATAAAGTAACTGGCTCGGTTCATATATTCCTAAGCCGCTATCGGCCGAGTTTAGTTAAACCCGGATTAACCCCTAGGCCCGCAAAATTGATTATAGAACGTCTTGGATGAATTTGCAGTTTTAAATCCGTTCTTTGATCCAAAAAATCCGGGGTGGCTCCAAAAATCTTGGTTCAATGTAACTATTACCCAATTATACTAATCCGTGCGAATTAAGGAGTTTATTAGTTGAAAAATTATGGTTAAATAGGAATTTACAATTTTGACGAAATGGTCCTTTTTAGCTTTCGTGAACTTTTTCTCAGTTTTCAACAAGCTTTGAACTTTAAATTTAAGCATATTTTTTTTAAATTTTACAAACGTGGCATTTTACTTATTACAAATAATCTGGTTTAATTGAAATTCGTCAAAAAAAATAAAAAAAAATTAGTTTCAAATAAATTAATAAAATTTGGGTGGAGATGGAAATTGAACGCTGAATAAATGTACTTTAATTTTAAAAGTTTGTTTTTATATCTGAAAAATCTTAATTTCCGACTTTCGAAGAATCATTTTTTACCAAAATTTTCTACGTTCTGAAAAATGCAAAGGCGTAAAAAGTCTATCAATTTGAAGGAAAAATTGTGAAAGATTATTATATTGTCCCGTTGAATGACCCTGAAAAAATTCTAAAAAAATAAAGCAAAAAAATCTAAAATTTTTCTTTAAAAAAAATATTTGTAAATAGAGATTTGTCCGCGGTTTTCCTGTAGATCTAGACATTTCCGCCAATAAATTGAGAGTAGGATTGAATGTAATCGTCGCACTTTTCTTTGAAGCAGCAATATTGATATCAGCACCAGAGTCCTCAGGTGCGGCAAATCCTATTCCGGCAAATCCCATTCCGCCAAATCCCATTCCCATCCCAACCAATGGTTCTCCCATCCCAGGTCGTGCACCTGATCGTAAACCAAAACCATCTAGCGGATTACTTTCAGGCTGTTCGTTAGCAATAACGGCGACATCTTTGATACCATCTTCGTCATATAAAGCGACTTGAATGTCCAATTCGTCGATTTTTTGGTGACCCTGTAAGTTGACGTTGTACGGATGTTTTCCGTTACTTTTACTAAGAGGCTGGTCATAGATTAACTCGAACAAAGCTTCATCCCATTTTTCCATTCGTACCTGAAAATACAGGTGTTATACACAGGTACGAGGAGATTAAACATAAATATTTTCTTTGTTTTTTATTCAAGATAGCACCTCAGTGACCTTGATAAAGCAAAAAATTTAAAGGGCCATACGTTCAATCTTTAATATAATTTGAAGAAAAACGTATATAATACTAATCTTGGAAGTGGTTTTGAGTGATGTGTAGGTTTAAGAATCTAATTACATTTATCAATGATGATAGCACCAATCATCAGAAAACTTTTTAATAACAAATTATTTTTAAAACAATAATTTAGAAAAATTTTGTACACCCTTATACAGGGGAACTTGGAAGATGAGACAACTAATTCAAAATTACAAATAATTGTAATTTATTTTAAGTCAATATTTCGCCGAATGGCATCGTCAGGACTACAAATAAAAGTTGAAGGCACAGAATACCGAATGTGTTTTAGCTTTTGGGGTTTTCTCCAGGGAGATTGAAACGCCCCTTAAATTAACTAACCAAGTCGCGCTCTGATTGGTTAAGCGTGAATCTCATCGGGGAACACCCCAAAAGCTAAAAGACATTGGGTATAAAAAAAATTTTAAATTGTTTTAGCTGAAATTCAGGTCCTGATTATATGTGAAAATATACTGATGTTTTTAATTAAAAAATAAAAACATCTTATATAGAATCTAAAAAGTTTAATCGTTGTAGAAATGAGGTACCAAAGTTCTCAAACATGAAGACAACTATCGAAGATAATACACGGACTAACCATTTATGGAAACCCACTTTCGCGAAAAAAATGGTTTCCATTAAATGGGTATGGGTTTCCATTAAATGGTAATAGGTTTCCATTACATGGTAATTTTGAGCAAAATTTAAAAAGTTGTTTTCAGCCGAAAAATTGAAAAAAAATTTGAAAATTTTTGAGTTTTTTTCTTAATTACATGTTCAGGGATCAATTATAAGACAGCCGAAATCAACAAACTTTTTTAAAGAGTTTGGAGCAAATTAAACACCAAAAACAGAATTTATTTTACTCAAACGTGCCTTGTTTTTCAAAAATGGTTTCAATAAATGGTAATTCCTTTTTTTTCAAAAATGGTTTCCATAAATGGTAATGGGCTTCCATTAAATGGTCATGGCCCATGGGTTTCCATTAAATGGTAATGGGTTTCCATTATCGGGGGTTTTCATAAAAAGTTAGTCAGTGTTCTTCGGTATGGATAAGTGCTCAGCGTAACTGTGACTTCAGAAAAGATAGTGACCAAAAAATCACACGATAGTCAACTTATGTTAGGAATTTTGTGATTTGATTGTTCACTATTTTTATGATGCTGAGTAACCGTCTTTACCGAAGTACAATCTTCGATATGGACTATATGATATAGTATTTATTTATATCAAAGATAATACCTGACTAATCATTTTGACTTGTTTGCTCCATATCCCCTATTCACACTTTTGTTAATATCCCGGCCCTACTACTTAAAAACACACTACGTTTCCTAATGAGGGCCGGGATATTAACAAACGTGTGAATAGGGGATATATCGGCAAAAAGCGGTTACATGTATCATCTTAAATTATATTTTCTTTGAAAACTACTGAAAAGAACTTGGTTCAAAAAAGTATGTGAAATTGAAAATATTGCGTACAAAAAAATAACTGTACAGGAACTATTATTATTAAATTATGTCTGAGAATAATTCCGTATATTTAACCGTGAAAATAACCATCGAAATAAAATAATATTAGCCCAATTACTACGTCTTATTTCATACAGCTTCATTAATCAAGTAAGTGGATAAGTACGTTTTTTTATCTGACAATTTAATTTAAGTGAGTCCCCATCACGAAATTTAAGTCTCTGATAATTTCTTCTAGGACTAATAAGGTCATAAAATAACATTTGTAATGTTTCCGAAGTCTGATTTTCACCAGGTGGCGCTGTAGCGCGCTTCAAAACCGAAACCTTTCAAAAAAATAATGGCAAAATTCTAATTTTTTGTTGAAACTACCAATAACTATAGATTAAAACGTCTCTTTTTTTCTGAAGTCTAGATTTTCTGAAGACCAGATTATTCTTAAATTTTTATGAAAATTATGTATTTTCTCAAAAAAATATTTTCATAGCAAGTAACATTTCTCGATTTGGATCACGGCTGACTAACTGGTAACATACTTACAAAATCGGTAAAAACTCGGTCAATTTTACTCCAAATTATATCAAACAAAAATTAATAAAAAATTATGTTGCTAGATAATAGCTCGCGCAATTTTTTTGACAAAAATATAGTATTATTTTTTTTTGCTGCAAACATTCTATTTTGATAAATCCTCAAAATTGTAAACCGATCCGTTTTGTAACTCAAAAATGAAACTTACTCGATCTAAAATTTGAATGAAACATTTTAAGCTGAAATCGCCGAAAAAACCTACGCAATTTCAGGATTTTCAGCTAAAATACTTACAGTGCCAATATCACCGAATGTGCCGATATTGTCGAATTTGCCAATATCGCCGAATTTTTTTGAGATTTTTATCTCAAATCACTTTTTGAGCGTCATGAATGACGTCATTTTCTAGATTTACTTTCCCAAATCTAGTCTTTTCAACATTTATTTGATTGCTTTTGGTAGAGTATTCAATTCTACGCATTTTGGTGATTTATTTCATGCGAATCTATAGTGAAATTCCTTATAAAATTCAAAATTGTTCAACATATGATGTCATTTTGTAAGTCTACGCGTTTATCATTTTTTGAGTCAATTTTTTGGCCGAAATTTTTTGGCTAAAATCTTTCGGCGATATTCTAATAGGCCTCCTTCTGTTGTATTTAGTTTGAATAAATGAAATTAAAAAACAAAATATTTTTGAACTCACACCCACAATTCCGTAATAGTGCCAACATAATAAAACATACCTTTACTCTCCATTCATGCTCTTCTTCCATTGTTACTGTAGAAGGTGAAATCCAGTCCGAAGGTGTTCCCAAATGTTTTGGTTCAATAATTTCAGCTTTAAAAGTTTGATTTCTGATATAAAGACTATAACTCGTGATAAAGGCCGATTGAGGTAAAAAGACGGAGAAAACGGCATCTCTTGGATTTCGATGATTATTGACGACTCTAGATTGCACAATAGTTCGCCCAAATCGATTTTCAATATTTGAATCTACAAGCATTTTTTTGACTTCTGGATTTTCAGTCTGGCCGACAGCAAGGATAAATTTTACAGATTCAATTCGGTTTAAATTGTTATCTCGAGCGGTTACAGTAACAGTTGTTTCGTGCCCAATTTTCACATCTTGAGGTGCCTCGATTTTAACTTTTACATACGAAATTTTATCAATTTTCGAAGTAGTAGCAGGTGAAATGGAATTAGTCCAGCCCTCGTAGTCCGTAGCGGTTAAATGCAACGTTTCGCCAAGATTTGCAACCTTGATAGTGACATAAACCGTGTTTCCCGGCTGAAAATCGAGTTTTGCTACGTCATCTTTTACGCTCATTCTAGAAGTTTGCTGAGGAAATTCTCGCTGGACATCATCGTTATTTTCGTCCACTGCGGTTACAGTCATCATAAGGGGTTGTTTTGCCCCCAGGGGTCCGGAAATTTTTTCAGCATTTGCAAGACTTAGCGATTTTTTATGCATTGATGCAGAATCACCTTCCTGATAATCATCTTCATTTGGGGTCCAGTTATAGTCGATAGAATTTATCGAAATATTCGTCTCAATTTTTTTCAATCTCGCCACTTGGTGGTGCACGGTGGGTTTTCCGAAATTTTGAACGCCGGTAGAATCTATCAATTTAGCCGAAGTGAGGGTGATAGAGGGAAGGGATAGGGATTTTACTACTAAATCGGAATTATCCGAATTCTCAGAGACAATTTGTTCTACTTGAAAATTAATAGTTGACTCTGATTTGATACTCAAATCGATTGGTCCTTCGCCAGAGCAAATCACAGAAATTGACCATTTACCGGGGATTATATTTTCAATCAGCCAAAAACCTACTGACCGGTATTTTGCCAGTTCTACAAATTCAAAATGACTGGTTTGGTCTGGTTCAAAAAGTTTGATATGAGGGGACCCGGATCCGCACGAGACCTCTACGGTCATGGCTTTCATAGATCTATCAATTGGAAAAGTGAAATCGAAAGTTTTTGCGTCTACGACTCTGGATAAAACTAAAGCCTGGTTTTCTAAAAGACCATATTCTACTAATGGGATAAATTTGTAAAAATCGTCGGCTATTGTTTTGTAGACTTTGCCGTTTGTAAATTTTGCCATGACTTTGTAGAGGTCTTGAGATCGGGGGGAAATAGAATGTTGAGAGTTTATAAGGACTAAATTGATTGTGATTCCTGATGTTTGGGCGGCACCGATTATAGATATGAAATTGTCAGAAACGGCAGGGAGCGGAGATGAGGTGACTAAAATGATTCAAATTAGTATAAAAAAATTGATGGGTGATTGGGTATATCATTATGTGCGTAAATAATATCTAAAAATGAGGTCACATGTCCCTAAATTTTAGTACAAGAAATCAAATATTAATAACTTCTTGAAAAAATTAAAAAACTATTTTAAAATTATAATTCCTATTCACAATTGTTGCTACAAATAAAATAAAATTTTCGTTATCAATATTTACTTAAATTGTCCTTATAACTTTCAAATTATCCTTGTATTTTTTCAAATTGTCCATATTTTTCAAAATTGTCTTTATTTTATCAAATGTTGGTTATATAAGGTTATAAATATAAGGACAATTTAAAATACCAACATTTTAGTAATATAATTTATATAACTAAATAGTTGGTATTTTCAATTGTCCTTATATTTTCCAAATTGTGAAATTTATGGTCAATTTATAAAAAAGGACAACTTGAGAAATATAAGGCCAATTTGGAAATATAAGAACAATCTGGGAAATACCAGAAAATTTGGTCAATTTTGAAAAATACCTTATTTTAGTGAAAATTGTATTAAAATGACCCTTTTCACGTGTTTAAAAAGGGGGTCGACTGATAAGGGCCAAACGTGCATCTGAAGGACCGGATATACCATTTGTAGATAAATCTAATAATAATTCATTTTGAGCGGTTTGTGACCATTGCCAAAAGAGTTTTTTAGAAAGATAATCATTATTTTATTTTCATTATGGAATCGGGAATTAAAACTTATAGGATCAAAAATCTTTTAGGATTTCGAAAATATGCGCAAAATTTATTTTATTTATTTTTTTTGGTAGATTTTATGAACAAAAAAACTATGTTAAAATTTGGAAGTATTGTGGTCTTGGAACGTGGGAACTATAATTAAAAATCATAATTTGCAGAAATTCTTTGTTTTCAATTGAAAAATTTCTAGGAGAAACATTCTTGTGTAGGAATTGGTTGAAAGGTTGTAGAACATGAAAGTAATTTCCAAAGTTTCAATTTATTTAGACAATTAACCCCCACGTTTCACATTTTCTAAACAGGATCCCTAAGTGAACAACTAATTACTTTTCTTACATTTTCAAACCGTTATATTTTGAAAAGAATGTCTACAAAAAAGTAAAAGTTAATTAACCTTGAAAAACAAATATGTGACAAAAACATTATTTAAAGAAAACAGGTTGTAGTTATGAAGAAATTTTTCTCAAAGTTGTTTTTTAATTGCAATTCTCAAAAATTTTAACATACAGGAAAAATTGATGAATATTTTTGTGAAAAGCAGATAAGAATATTTTAAAAAATCTGTTAAAATTTTTCACAAAAGCCAGAAAATATTTATCTTTTTTCAATTTCGCGAAAAACTGTTGTCCGAAAAATTTTTTGTAAAAAGTCGAACATTATTTTCTTAATAAAATATATAGAAAAATGTTCAAAATTTTCACTTTTTTTTTCAAATCAGTTAAAATTTCTTTCAGCTTCTTCAACCTGAATTTGGTCAAAAATAATATTTTGGCTATATTGAATAATATAATCTAGCCAATATACATATTATTTTTGATCAAAATTATATTCAAGAAGCTCAAAAAAATAAACAAATTTGAAGTAGATTTCTCTAGATTTAGATCAAGTTCAAACTTTGCGAGTCTTATTCACTGTATTTTTAAACTACTTGATAATGCAATAAAGCGAAACGTCGTAAAGATATTTAAATTAAATGATTTGAAATAATTTAACCCTTTTAATATATATTCCATATATTTTTTTTAATATCATTAATATTTTTTAATTGAGCTTACTAATAAAGATGTTAGTATCTGCTTGAATATCTCTCATAACGTCATGAAACAAAATGTCTGTATTGATATCAGCATGATTCGAAACTCCAAGATGAGCAAATTTGATTTTATTCGCCGACGCAGAGCTATAAAGAACTGTTGGTTTATCCAGCGACATTTTCAGTCCAATTCTCGACATTGTTAATTTATCATTAAAAGCATGAGAATGATCATCAAGATTAATAGCAGGTTTTGAAAGAGTTTTGAGTCCAAAAAGCATGGCAAAATTTCCATTTCCAACAACGCCTCGAAGCTGAGAATACAACGTTTCGGCCCCGGCCATAATATATTTTTGCTGAGCATCAGTAGGGCATTCTGTGGTAGTGACCACTCGTTTATAAATTTCAGCTAAAAATGAACCAATCGCACGTCGCGCTGCCGAAAAATTCTTAAACTTTACTTTATCAGTTAAAGTCAGAAGAAAATCATAATTATGGTTTACATCTTGATCTGGGTGCCATGTGGCGTCTTGGATGGGGATGAAAAACTCAGAAATTTCAGTTTCCATGGAAGTGACAATTTCAACAATTTTGAAAACAACCAAAAATTTTAACATATTACTTTAGGGGTGTGAGCTCTGCAGGAAATTGCGTAGGTGAAAGCTGCTTGCAATTAGCAGAGATAAAAATATAATATTTAAAACGTGCTTTTATTCAGGAGTCGAAATATGAATGAGCTCGAAAACCTAGATGCGGGTTTTCGGGCAAAATAATATAATTATTGTTATATATAGGGCTCAAAACGACCTAGGGAGTTCACAGGGGGTTGTTTATTTTCAAATCGGGTTCAGATAATTTTCAAAAAATAAGAATTGCTTTATTTTGACCAAAAAATAGTTGGAAATCTGTAATTTTTGTTGTATCTATTGTGTTCGAACATGTTTTTTTGTTAATCCTAAGAAAAAAATCTGCTTTTGACTTTCTCAAATATTAACTCCCAGATTTGCAAAATGACATTTTTACTACCTTGATAATTTTCCATAGAATAAGTGATACGCAACCAAATTGTCTGTTTTCAGCAAATTAAAAAGTGCTATTTAAAAAATTTGGAAAATTTTTCTAATTTTTCTTCAAATTTTTTAGATATTTTCGACATTTTTCACAGAATCCTGAGGAATCATTAAGTTGATATCGATAACGATGCCCAAATTCATATATAATTGCTTTTATTTTATTATGGTGAAAACCCATTTCAGTACACTAATCGCGTGATCATACCGTAATTGTTGATAATATTGAATTAAACCAAAATACACTAACTAACTAAGCACCTTTTTGCACTCGAAACAGTTCTTCACCAGAATAGACAAAACATATTTTTTGAACTCGGGCTTTAGATCTAGTTATATTTGAGAAAAATATGTCGTCAAAATAAGTTTTTCATCCCTAGTCTAAAAGGTCAAAAATAGACGATTGAAATCGAGTCAAACTCCCTGTTGATTGACAGTATTTGGCAACTACGGCGTCTGGGGTTTTTATGTTTTCGATTTCGGACATTAAACTTTCTGAGGCTGGAGATGTTGATAAGCAATAGTGTAAAAGTGCACGGGCTGTAGACTCCATTGTCAAGTCTGTTAGACCCCAAGTACATTGGTCACGACCGAGCTCGGACCATCGCGATTTTGTGTCGGCGGCTGCTGCAGGACCAAATAAGAGGAATATAAAAATAAGCGTCCCCATTTTAGAACTAAAATAAATATAATTAAGAGGTTGAAAGAACAAAAATGAATGTTTCATGTCAAATAATCGTCCAAATGATGAAATTTTTCAAAAAAAATGAAGTTTTTGTAAACTGCGAAATAATAAGGCGGGAAAAGCAGGGCGAAAATTAAGGCATCTTTAAAATTTCTAACATTTTCCATTTAAAAACAGAGTAAAAGTTGTATTTTTCCAAAAACAAACTCAAATTTATCACGTGAAATTATAAAACACTATTTGATTTTACTGGTTGCGCATTTCGTAGGTTAGACAAGCGAGCGGGAGACGAATCGTCTAGACGCGTCTCAGACGATGTTTTCAAAATTATTATTTTATATCAAAATTGAACGTTTTAATTTGTCTCCTGGAATTTTTAGAAAAAACTCAAAATAAAAATTTATTTTTTTCAATTGTGAGCAATGATGGAGCAAAAAATGTCAAGCGCAAATAATGAATAATCGCCCCTCAAATTGTGACTTAACGGTGAATACTTTTACTAATATTACCTCTATATCGATCATGATGCCCGAGTTACTTAAATATCTTATTCCTTATTCTTTTAACAGGCAAATAAGATATTTAAGTTACTAGGAACAGTTATTAAATAGATAATTCTCGTCTTATTTATTATTTTATTCAAAGGTTTTGTGACAAAACTTTTGTCATATGCGCAAAATATCAAAATTATCGATTGAAAAAAATCTGCTTTGGAAATCGCGATATGAAACTTTTGCATTATTTCTCTATCACAGGTTAATAATGAATCAAATTAGTATATTTGCAGCCAAAATTTCAAATTAAAAATCGTCAGACTAATAACAATTTTTCAAATAAGAGGCAATATTTGTAATTCAGGGCGGTCACAATGACATTTAAGACACAATAATATTTGACGATCGTCAAAATGTCCTTTAAGACACATCGGTGGATTAACAATTTGAGTAGACCTCTTTGTTTTCGATATGTTTCGTCTTGTATGTGTACAAAAATTCACTTTAACCGTACAGTTTATCATTGAATATCTAAAAAAAAGGAATTTTCAATAAATAGCCCTAAAATTCGAACTAATAAAAGTGAATAAATTACTATCACACAATTTTGAATTAAATGTGTCAACGTTGACCAAGAAAGTTAATATATTTTCTAGTACTTTTCAGTACACTCCTTATCAGTACTTTGTGACAGTGATCTACTTTGATAAGAGGGTTACGCCATCACCTTAGTACCACAACAGGATATTCTAAATGAACGACGAGCTCTGACACTTTCAAATGTATAAAGCTACTTAAATTACCATTTTGACGACAGGTAAAGATCATATGTAAAACCTTTAATGGCTTTATTACTTAAGGACTCAAGGAGCTGGCTTTGATATGCAAAATATTTAGCTATGGTATAACGAGGTCAACTTTAGAGGAAACTCTCGGTTTATTCGAAAAAAATCAATTGTGAGTTGAGAATTAAGGCATTATGTCGAAGGTTAGAGGCGCTAGAGAGCTAATTAGCTCAACTTAGGCATTTTGCAGCATTGAAATAATTTCAAATGCCGAAAAACAAAAAAAAAAGGATATTTAGAAATGTACGTTTTCGAAAGCAGCAAACAAAACCGTATAAAATAATTGGTCAATTTTCTGGATTTGATCGGTCAAAATTTCAACCAATCAATATATCCCTTTATCACTTTTTGGTTAGAAATTCTGTGGCATTATGCGGAGCCACTACTCCTTTTAACTTGTGATTTTAACGTTGTGGCTACGCATTCTAACCAAAAAGTGATAAAGGGATATATCATATAGGCTATATCATATAGCTTTTGATAATGTGAAAAATAATAAAATGAAAAGTAGATGTGGGAAATTAAATCTTGAAATATGACGTCATTCATAACGCACTCAAAGTTATTTTTAAGAAAAACATAAAACACATACGCGAATTCGGCGATATTGCCTCTTTCGGCGATATAATCAGTGGAAAAAATAAACCTATTAATCGTGAAACTGCTGAGATTTTTCGGCGATATAGGGTCTACCCCTGTCCAAAGTTTTTTTTGAGAATTTTTCATATTAAAATTAAATATTTAAAAATTTCTGACCATTTTTGCCAAAACCCACGCAGTTTGAAAACAGATGAAATTGTTACGGGAGTAATCGACGGGGGCTGTTTCTCGAGATCCTTTATCACTTTTTGGATAGAATGCGTATGCACTACTCTTTTTAACGTGTGATTTTAACGTTGTGGCTACGCATTCTAACCAAAAAGTGATAAAGGGATATGGTAGAATCTTAATTTTTGTTGCATACAAAATTTTCTTATCGGTTTGCTGCCGAAAAAATAAAAAAATTTCGGATTTGACCAAAAATAATTTTCCGAAATTCGAATTTTTTCCAAGTATTTTTTCAGTATTTATGCTTTATCTTGTGAACGCATTGATCGATGACCTTCAAATCAACTTGAATCAGTTAGCCTGCAATTTTATCTTGCAAACCACTATTTTTTTTTTAAATCTCGATAAAAATTTCAAAAATATTTCTTAGATGAACGACTTTATCGTGAAAAAGCCCAAAATCGAGTTTTACCGGTTCCAACATACAAAAAACTTTTTGTTACTTTCTCTAAAAAATTAAAACAATTATCTCAAACATACTGAAATTTCAAAATTGGACGAGTCTTCCTCATCTAACGAAAAATGTTTGAAAAACAGTGAAACGCGTCGGTTACTGCCTTAATGATACGGGGGAAAATTTTTGTTGAGATATTTTTGAGACAAACGGAAATGAAAACTCTAGACTACTTAAAACGTTTTGGCAGTTCCACAAATAAAGATTACCAGATTAACCTTATAATATCAGTTTGCTATTGTAGATGTTTAGTTTCGATTATATTGTTATCTTTCAAAATCCTAGATCTCCTAAAACATTTCTGGTCCTATTTCAGAAATTTTGCGGAAATTCGACCAAAATTTTTGTGTATAGAAGTAAAGAAGTGATATTTAGTTAATGATTAGGATTTTTCCTTAGCTTTAAATGTTTGTGAAGAAAAAATTATGATATCAAAAATTCCAGCCCACCGCAAATCAGATTAAAACAGCCAGTAACAAAAATATTTTCCCTTCCAATTTGGCTGGTTGGATACTGTATAAACTGAAATATTCCAGCTTGCAGACAGACAGTGCAAAATACTACATAATATTTTGAGGTCTTCTCGATCTTTAAGATTATCATATCAGACCCTGGGCGTCCATATTTCTCAAATTAAATCTGTCAAGGTAAAACATCAATAATTGACTCAAATTGAATCTGAAGGTAAACTTTTTCCAACTTTATAATGCTGAAATAATTTTTATTGAAGAAAAATTTGGATCTTTGAGCTTTTTTTGTTCAATCTTATTTTTTCAAATCATTACTTTTTTTATGTCTGCTATTGTGAAACCACGACAAATAAGTTGTTTTCTGTCAAAGATTTTTAAATTGAATTTCATTCCATTTTTTTTCCTACGATATTAATGCCGAAATGGACATTCTCATTTTCGAAAAGTCGAAAGCAACCGAAGTTTCAGCACACTGATTTTTTTTGAATTTTTTGGATGAGTTAAAATAAATTCAATTCGGTGATTGCCGCGGCTTAGTAAATTGAGAAAAATCTTATTTTATGTTCCAATTTTTTCAAGCTGCGGCAATCACCGTATCCAATTCAATTCTAATTAATTCCAAAAATTATAAAAAAAACCAGTGTGCTAAAATTTTGGATGTTTTTGACTTTTTGAAAATAAAAATTTCCATTTTTGCATTAATATACATGTAGTATCAAAATAAAAATTAGAATAAATTCAGCTTAAAAATATTTTGAGGTCTATTGGATCTCCAAGATAGTAATATCAGACCCTGGGCCTCCATATTCCAAAAATTGTCAAGGTTGAACATCAATAATTGATTTTAACGTTTTTTAAAGTCGTAAATGCCCTTTAATTTGATCANAAGTTGTAACTTGAAAACTAAGTAAAGCCAAAATATTTTGAAAAAAATCCTGAAATATGTTAATAAGACGATTCTGAAGTACATTCTAGTGCAGGCTAGGAGAAGGGAACGTTCCCCTCTTCCCTTCCCCGGGAAGGGAAGAAAACTCAGGAGCCGGGGGTTCGATCGGTGATTTTATGGCGAGTTGATTGAAAGGCCATTTTTGCCTAAGTATCACTTCTGATAAAATAATTTTCGACTCGAAAATGGAATAGAAAATTGAAATAAGTCAGTTTTTAGGAAAATCCATTTTTGAAAAGTTGAATACTTCTTAAATATTCAAGAAATAGCAAGCCTTCCCCTTTTTCGGTACTTCCCCGGGAAGGGATCGATTCTCAAAGAGAACGGGGAAAGAGGAGAACGTCAGTGAGGGTAAAGAAAAAGCCTGGGGAACGTTCCCTTTTCCTAGCCTGCTCTAGTGTAAAAAGTAATATAGTAAGATGTCATTTTTGCCGTTGACTTTCACGTTTTTTTTTGCGTTTTCCGATAAAAAAATTTCTAAAATGAAAACAGAATTTTAAATTTCTAACTTTTTACGACTAAAACGTCCTGATTTGGCAGATAAATAAATCTTGTATTTAAAAATTCTGCATCCTGAAAAACTTTTGAACCGTCCGACTTCTTCCCAGCCCATTGTTTAAGCTAAGCTAAGTTTGTTTCCCAAAATATTCAAAACTGTCATAAATAATCTTATTCTTATTTTCTAATTAGTCAAAAAAATAGTCTAATTATTCAAACACTTCCTCCCCGAGTTATCCCAAAATTTTGTATGTCAGATTGTTTGAATAAGGCGACATATCCCCTTATCACACTTTTGTGCCAATCTCGGGACACAGTTAAAAACACACTACGTTTGCTAATCAGGGCCGGGATTGGCACAAAAGTGTGTTAAGGGAATATAAACCGTCTAGTACAAAAAAAGAATCATTGATATTATTTGCGACTTCCATTTTATAATATAAATGAATTAATATTTATAAATTTATTGGAGCTTTCGGCGAATTGCCTTCTTCAGCTAGAATATGTGTATACAGTTAATATGAAAAAATAATAATAAAAAGGGTTACGCATGAATACCCAAAGTTTTTGTACTGAAAAAAGTAGTAAACAATTTTTCAGCAGAAAAAAGTTATGTTCTCAGAAATAAGTGCGAAAATTAGGTTTAAAATAAGCTCCAAAAAAACGCTGAACCATTTCTTGCTGAAGAAGGCACATTCGCCCGAAAGCTCCAATAACTTAATAAATATTAATTATTTCTATATAAAATAAAAGATATAAGTGAAAATATTTGAACGTTTAATAACGATAAATTTTAAAAATTGATATCAAATTTTAAGCCTTGGAGAATAAAATGATGCGGCCACTAAGATTTTGGGCATTTTTTTACTTAGAAATTAAGGAAAATTAATAATTTATAAGATTCAAACTAAGATTAAACAGTTAATACTTACAAAAAGAGCTTATCTTCAACCTAATTTTTTTTAAATATTTGGCATAGATTTTCAGGAGGGCACGTTAATCCGCCTAAAATTTTCCGCCTAATTATTATTTAAAAAAAAATCAATTTTTGACTAAACTTTCTAGAATTATGTTGTTTTCTGGCGTGCATGAAGAAAATTAATACCTTAACTGTCCAATTATTTAAAAAATTTAGTTCCCAGAACAATAAACCTTATAAATTTGGAGTACCAATTTTTCAAAAATTAGGCAGATCATTAATTAGGCGGATTAACGTTCCCTCATTTTTAGAGTTCAGGCACTTGTTTTGTTTTATTTGTATTCTGAAAACTGACGCAATACAGAAATTCAAAATTGACATGCACTCTAAAATCTATAGATCTTAACTGCTTTTGGTCTATTTAAAAATGCGTCATTTGAGGGAATGATTGAATCGTTCGGTCCATAACGATTAATACTATCTGGTAGTGAATATAATTGTTTTATTAAATCAGGTGTCCCACCACGGTGTGATAAAGTCCTCGGCTAGAGTGAGATAATAATTTAAAATTATTTATACTAATTCTTGTGCAGAAAAAGGCTGAACGGTGCTCGAAGCCTATCATTTACGTAAAAGATCGTTGAGTTTTCCGCTAATTAATATATATATTCAGCGTACAGTCGCTAACCCCTTATTGAGATTTTGGGTGTAAAGTGTTGTAAATCTGCATGTTATTTAAAGTTGGCAATAATTATGACAAGGCACATAGTTCAAAATAACAAAAATTATATTGATTTTGCGTGAGTGAAGCCTAAAAGTAAAACGGTAACGTTAAATGTTTTATCTAATTATTCTGATGATTTTTCTAGTTGGTCAAAATAAGAATGCGATTTTACGATAATTTCATATTTTCGAACCCCTCGATTGAGTAACGTTACACTCTATTTTAATAACAGGTTAATAAACACGTGGTGTTAAAAGTCTTCCAGATTGAGTATAACGGTAATCACAGTAAATTACGAGGGTTTAAATATTTTTGAGGATTTCTTTCTGACTGTTGAATTTTTTCATTATTGGTCTTTTTTCATTAACAAAATCTTCAGCCAGGAATTGCTAAAATACTGTTATTCACCACTCCAATAGCCTAAAGTGTAGCTAAATGCTCAAAATTTTTAATTGATTTGCAGTGAAAATTAGTGTGTATCATCATGATGATACTATGATGTTTGGTTTTATAGAGGGGCCATCAAATTTATACTGACATAAAATTTGAAAACTTAAAATATAATTAATTTAATTTTTACCTATTTTAATCTGATTTTTTAAGTTGCAGCCCTCCGACAACTGTACCTTCTTTGCTAAGTGTACAGATTTTAAAGGTGCAGCCCTTCGACCACTGTAACTTTTTTGCTAAGTGTACAGATTTTTGAATTTACCGATCTTTTTGCCAATTTTTTTTTGGACCTTCCGATCTTTCCGCCAGTTTTTAAACTAAAAATAAAATATATTTTTGAGTGGCAGCCCTCTGTATTTTGTCGCCGCCTTTAGTACCTACAGTAGTTACTCCCGAGGATTTATGTGTATCTAGCGAATAAAGTTTTATAAATATCGAAAAATTGAATTTACCGTTACACTTAAAATTAAATATTTTTTGTCTAAATTTTCTTTGTTTTGTTCTATCGTTTGTTGTTTTTTTTTCTATTTGATTTTCGAATTTGGAGCATTGATTTTAAGTTTCTCTTTATTTTCAACGTTATAGCTGTGAAGATAAGTTCCCTTGACATTCTGGTACCACTGTTATAGTATGCCATTTAACGTGAATGAGGCCTAAAAGTAAAACTATATCGTTAAATGTATTATCTTATATATTTGACAATTTTTCTAGCGGGCCGAAGTAAGAATGAGATTCGACGATACTTTCAAACCCCTTGATTCAGTAACGTTACACTCTATTTTAATAACACGTTGATGACCACGTGGTTTAACGAATATTAAATTTGTATGTGAATTTACTTTTGTCAGCAAATGTAGTATTAAAATAAAATTAAGCATTTTATGCACCTTTAAGGNTCAGGCAAATTTAAAATGCAGTAGCTGCCCAACAATTTCATAGAACAATAAAATGACGACTAGAAGGGCAAAAGTGAAATAAAGCATAAACACCTGAGAAGCATTATTTCTAGCGTAATTTTTGTCGAAAAAAAATAAAACGGCTGTGGATCAGCGCCTTTGCTCAAGGTTAAGTATAAAATTCACGTTGGTAATTGCCAAACATATTTATGATAATAATTTCAATTATACTATAATTTCAATTATGCTATGAAATATATTTTTAAATTTATAAAACAATGTTTCGCGTGAGCATCTTTCAGGTTTTTGAAATATAAGTTGAAAGATATGGATAAGGGGCCCTTTATATATGGATAAGGGGGCCTGGTTAAGGGGTTCCCAACGGTATGAAAGGTGTTTTCGAATGTATTTCACATAAATACGGTGGGAGCTACAAACTCTTATCTAGTATGACTAGAATGATCGAAACCTCGGCTGCAAATCATATGATTCTGAAATTTATAATAAATGGCATTTTACCAGTAAACCGAATTGAAAACCGGTAATTTAAAATCTAGAAAAATTTTCAGCGCCTTCAAAAAACACGGAAAAAGTTGAAAATTCTTGAGATTATGTAAAGCTGCCGTAGCAAACTACTGTAAGGCCGAAATGTTTATTTTTATTTTTCGAACTCTAGAATTTTCTCAAAAACTTGAGAGTTTGACAAGTGTCGCCATAAAATTTTCAGCGCCTTGAGTTTTCATTAAATTTTTTTTGTATTTCTATATCTCGATCAAATCGTGTAAGTAAGCCGGTGTAGAAGCAAATTTTATAAAAATGACTCTCACTTTCATTCTAGAGGCGCACAACTTTAAAATGTTGAAAAAATGGTCAAAATTAAAAAAAAAATTGGGTCATCTTTAGGTTGATGTTTTGGTTGTTTAAAAAGTAAATAAGTTTCGTTTTTTGTCAATTATTGAATCAACAAACAATTCTGATTAATTGTGAGAAACACCAATAATTTGTTTGTTCAAAACAAAAAAAAATTCAGATAAATTCCCCGCGCTCCCTAGTTAGTGTTCAATTTGGCGAAAAACACAAATGGAAAAATTATTGAACCGTTGATTAAACGGTTTCTAGTTATCCCACGGCTAACAGATTAACACCATTGAATTGGTAATATTTTTTTTATTTGATAGAATGTCCAAAAAATTATTTTACAACATTTCAAAATCGAATTTATTTTGAGTCGTTTCATGTTGTTGGGAATCCCCTTAACCGACAGATCATGACTATTTGAAAATGCGGAATCCGAGCACTTGATTGGTTGGATGTCGTGGTTGGACATATAAAATCGGCTTATTCTGCAATCCAGGGTTGTAATTGGGTGCTAGTATCCCGCATTGTTTGTTTTATTCAAATAGTCACGATATGTCAACTAAGGGCCCTTAATCCATATCGAAAATTATCTCTACTGGGCCTTTTACATCACGCGTCATAACTTTGAGAAAGTGACCAATCACATAACTTGATTCTCGACTTAATTCAAGAATCCCGCGATTTCATTGGTCACTTTCTCAAAGTTATGACGCGTGATGTAAAAGGCTCAGTAGGGATCATTTTCGATGTATATCATATATTATATGCTATGAAAATTATAATTATTGAAATAAGACTTTTTTGAAACTACATGATAACATGTTATATAAATAAGAATATTCTAGATCGCTGGAGTTCAACTCATTTATTGTTAAAGAAATTTATTAAACTTTTTGTGCAAATGGTATAACAACCAAAACGTTAACCATAAATGACTTTTTAATTGTTTATATTGTATTCAAATTTAGTTTCAGTCATCCATTTTAATTGTTATACATAATATTAATTATTATCAGATTATGCAAAATATTTCATTATCCTTAATTTTAATTATGTATTTCAGATGTTATTTTTACGACGACGGCGGATGGTTGATAAAGCATAACAACGATTTGAAATAAGAAATTCAAAATTCATCAAAATGGGTATCGATGTTTTTTAACCTATCTTGTACAGAATTTTTCTGGTCATTTTAAGACATAGATTTTTTTTATGAAAAATTTAAAAAACATCGATTAAGGCCAATTTTTCGTAATTTTACAGGTAAATGTGTCCAGTTCTAGCGAAGCCGTATAAAGTGCTAGAAGCTGATTTTTTGGCCGTGAAAATAAGCGTTTTCGGCTACCCATTTTTTTAATTGAGGGTCGGCGACCAATATTGACCTCTAATGACCGGTCAATTCAAGGTCATCCAAGTTCTGTATCGGACTTGTAAGTACCCCAAAAGCATCGGAAGGGACCACCTTCTAACTGACGTATTCAGGACTATGGCTCAAATACATGATGAGAGGTCGCGTAAGAGAGCAAAACTGGTAACACCAAGGTCAACCTCAAGTTCATCGTAATAGACTGTGAAAGCCCCTCAAATATCGGACATGTCGACTTTTGAATGAACGTATTACAATCTATGGCTCAATATTGTGAAGGGTCGCGTAGAGAAGCAAAAATAGAGAGCAAAAAGTTTTGCCTCCTAGCGACCTTTCAGTCATTATTGACCATTAGTTCCTGATACGTTCATTAGAAAGTCGACCCTTCGATTCTTTTGGGGTACTCTTAAGTCTATACGATGAACTTGAGGTGACCTTGGGTGTTGACCAGTTTTTGCTCTCTAGCACCTCTCGCGTACATTATTGACCATAGTTCCTAATCACGTTCATTTAGAAGGTGGACCCTTCCGATCTCTTTTGGGGGTAACTTACAAGATCCATCGATGACAATGAGATGACCTTGAACTTTGACGCGTCATTAGGTTCGAAATATTGTGGACGACCCTCAATTTAAAAAAACGGGTAGGCCGAAAACGCTTAATTTTCACTGGGAAGAAAACAGCTCTAATGCACTTTATACGCTTCGCTAGAACGGATCACATTTACTGTAAATTCACAAAATAATTGACCTTGAAACCTTGTGGCATATAAAAAAAAGTTCCCCAAGGCCACAGAGCCACAATTGTGGTCTACTTTGATGTTGTTCACAGAGCTTAAGGTCAGTGGAATTTAATTTGTCTGCTAAGGAAGGTTGAAAGGTCATATTTTTGCATCGAATTTCATATTCAGAATTTTATTTTGAGTTTTAGAAAAAGCTAGCTGAGAAACGCAAGGTGACATACAGTGATCAACGGTCACACGTTGGTCCTCTACAATTTTTTATCTCTACTCGAAACAATGCACAAGAAATCTGCCTACGTCATAGTTTTGTCCCTTGATCATATCTCATTAAAACAAAGATAATTTAAAATAAGGTCAAAAATTTTTGATTGAAAACTCTGATTTTGACGAAAAATGTTTATTTTCCGATTAAAACGCAGAAAGGGCATTTCATTCTATTATTTGCGAAGAAATATGTAATGTAGTACAATCGTGGACAATTTTTGGATTGTTAAATTCACTTTTATAATAACTAAATTTTTTTCATGTGAACTTGATAGTTGATAATTTAGATATCTTCACTTCCTAGAAAAATGTCTGCCCAAGACATAATAATTGTTACTTTAATGTTATGCATGCCCAAAAGACTTTCCTAAAAACTGGCTAATCTCACATTGATTTGAGTTCCAGTCCGAAATAAGTTTACGGACAGGGAAACATAGCAAGAAAACCTGATAAATCAAACTCGCCCGTAATGCGCCGCGAACAAACATCGAAAAAAAATTCACATTTTTTTCTTGAACCGGAACTAATTCTTTTAATGTATTTGAACAAAAATTCCTCGATCCAGTTTTTTGTCTTTTTTCGATGATTTAGGTATGTGGGCCACAATTGTGCTCTGTGCGCACAAGGGTTAAATTACGCATTTTTTTTTGAAAATTTTTTATATAAGAAAAAATCCTCAAATCTTAAAATGACCAGAAAAAATTCTCTCACAGATAGATTAAAAACATCGATACCACATTTTGCAGTTTTGACATATTCTCTATTTAAAATCGACACATTTATTAGTAAGTCTTACTAACAAATGAGCGTCGGAAGTTCAAATATCGTGAATAAATAATTCTCAGGCTAAATTTTTCCGTACTGTGCGTATTATTTTGATAACTTATAAATTAATTTATTTCGCATTTGAAAATTTTGAAAAACATTAAAATCGCCAAGAATTTGTATACCAAATAATCGCCGTAAATATTGTTTTTGCCAATGATTGATTTCAAATCTGTCCTGGGCAAGCATATTTATCGCTAAATCACGTACCCTATAGAATATTAATGTAGGACATGGCATATTAGGTCAATTTCATGGCTCAATAAACCTACGTTTCGGAAATCGTACAATTTTTGGCAGGAGGATGGTCACAAAGTGTGGTGGATAAAACTGGCGGATAAATTATGTCGAAAAAGTTTGATTCCTTTTTCAAAGTTCCAAATATACAATGAAGCTGTGCCAACGCCAGTCGAGAGCCACAATATAACGATTGAGTTGTTTAATTGGTGTAGCATTATTATTGTTATTGGTACTGATAAATTATCATTTCATCTTATTATATTGAGATTATAATAAGTAGATTAGTGAATCATTTTTGTGTATTTCATTTAAATAAACAAATGCAGTTGATGTGCAAATTGGCGTTTTATAAATCTGTTCGCATTTTAATTTTCTGTGCTCTATTGAGTCAGTCATAAAATATATATCAATTCATTGAGCGTGGGATATAATCGTTCAATCAGTGATTCTTTCTTCTATATTATCATTAAGTATATTTGATTTCATATCATGTTTTTTCAATAATAATTTCTTATGATTATTATATTGTTGTATTTATCTATTCTTCATTATCATATGATCTGATTCATTGATTTGATCTGTGTTCAAATTATATGATATTTCGATATTTATAATATAGCATATTTTTCGATGATTATTCTATACGAAGTTGTGAATTATATCATTTTTTGAGGTTAATTTTTTATAATTAATATATTATATATTTGAATTCAAATTATTATTTTGATATCTAAGTTTTCATTTATTATGGAAATTTATCATTCATATACGATTTCAATTGTATTTATTTCATTATTTAGTTAAACCTTTCATAATTATTTTTATTATTTAATATTTAGATATAATTATCCCTTTTATTCACTTTTGCTTATGATTGCGTTACATCCTTTTAACCGTGTATGTTTAACGTTGTGGCGACGCATTCAAACCAAAAAAGTGATAAAAGGGATATGGATTAGAATGTGCTTTTCTACGTGCCGGGTGTATGAGTCTATTTTCCTTCTGTCATGTATGTCTGTATATATATCATAGGACAAACTGCGGTGTTCAATTGAAAAATTCAATTTATTATATATTATCTATCACGATTTTTTGATAATTTACTGGATATCCAGTATATATGACTAAGTTCGGCGGATTTACATCATGTTTTAAAGTTTGATTTCCCTTTTTGTCAAGTTCAAATATTTATCAAAAGTCTGGTTACGGTGTGTGTTTAGCGCTTTGTATACGTTACAGGCTTTTTAGGGCAAAGAATTTATTATGCAACAAGCCGATACCAGAATTGGTATCAATTCCCCTGAAATATTTACCTTCTACGGTATTAGGCCATTGACAAGTAGGTTCGTGAACTCAGCCCCGGAATGAGCGTATAATAAAATATATCTATCAAATCGGACCATTCCGAATAATTTTTTATATCTAGGGTTATATCGATGGCGATTTATATCATTAGAAGCTATTTAAGTACGGTAAATAATTGAGCAAATTAGGCGAAAAAATGTTCTAATTTTTTGATAAAATCTTGTAAGCATTTGCGTAATACATTTTTTTCTTTGGATTATAGGGGCTGGGTGACCATCTCACGTGGTTTCCTTGTTAATTTGTACTTATTTTCTTAATTTTAAAAATAAGCCAAACTAAGATATTTCAAGGGTTTATTTTTTGAAGTTCATTCTAATATTGAATAGAAATCTATCCTTAATAAACTAAAGCCTGCAGAATAATTTGCCAATAATATTTTGACACAATTCTTCTGGATTGAGTAACCTTTACGTAGGCCCTATGGTTTTATTTTATAATATAACCCTTAAATTTTAATATAACTCTTTGTATAAAAAGTAGGAATGAACAATTTGAAATTTATTAATTCCCAGAACTACCTTGGAATAGTTTTTCCTTTTTTTGTTTTATTATTGGCAACGTTCGTCTTTTTACATTTTTCAAAAGCTTAAAAAATTGTCAACACTCTAGTCCTTTAATTTTATTGATGATCTTTCACTGATGCTATACTAACATTTTCCATAAACTGTAAAATTTTAATTTTTATGAGAGAAATAACCGAAACGCTGCTTATGAAATAAATAAATTATAAAAAAATTATAATTTGATTTAAAAATTATTCCAATTGGTAATTTTTCTTTTTAACCAAATTACAATTTTAGGACGGTAATTTTTTCAACAAATTTTAACATTTTTTCATACTAGTATTTCCGGAAAAAACGTATTACTATCTTAGAATATTCATTCAGGAATTTAGTATGATTTTTGTGAAATATTGGTGAAAACTGTCCAAACAGACTAACCTTGGAGGTGTTTTTTTATCTTTTATGGGTTAACCATCATAGAAAACTGCAAGAATGTTCAAGGATGTAAATATAACTTATCAATCGGTATCGAGGTTTGTGTTCTTCAGAGAATACAGGAAATCTAGATTATATTTAAAACCTGAGAAAGAGACGCCATAATTAAACAATCAGCGCCAAGATAGACTACAGTTAGCCATTTAGGTTTAATTATACACCCTTTTTCGACGTGTAGATTATCAACAAAATAAATTAACTCTTTTCTGTATGAAACCTTAACAGCATGCAATGTGAATAAAATTGAAATTCAACTTATTCTATCCGTTTTTTATAAATCATGCTCACAAAAATCTATTTTGCCGCTTCATTTCAAATTTTGAATAATAAAACTTGGAACGAATTGCTGTTTTCACAGGGCAGAACATGGTGAAAAGGAGCTTCCAGAGCTTAAAATCATGCAGTTAACTCATTCCTTAAAATCAATTCTACTTTAATTGCAAAACGTCTCATAATAGGACAATGAACTAGGACCTAGGGTAGTTTTTGAAAATAATTTCGTTAATCAATTTTGGTCCCTCGATCAATAATTTTATATTAAAATATAGATTAAAGAACTTCTATCGCGTTTCTCTTTTTTTTGCTTGGAAAGCCTAGACATACATCAAACACGATTAATTTTTTTGATGAAATGACAATTTTTCTTCAATCTCAATATCACCTCAAAAATCAAATCTGAAATTCGCAGATTTCCTGGAAGTAATAAGTCTTTTTTTAACCTCTTTGTGCAAATTTGAAGAGAACCAGATTTTCTGAAATGCCATAAATTCGATGATAAATAAATAATTTAAAAAGTCAAAACGGTTAAGAAAAAAAAACATGAGAAATAACATATCGGAAACCTTCCAACATTTTGAACTGCAAGGATTAGTATTTTTACGTTTATATTCCGGGTTGTGACCACCAGTAGTCAAAGGACGTCGAAAAAATCTAAGTCCAGAATAATCGGCTTGATGCGTCTCCCTGACAGAGGACTTAGTGTATTACGTCAAGGAGCAAAAAATTTCAATTGTAAATATAGAAAGCCGCATTTTTCGCGGAAAATTCTTAAACCGGAAATAGTCAGAACTGGATAACCACTTTGCTTAGAATGCGTAGCCACGTCGATTTTTCTATGAATTCTTCTATACTTTCGCCGATGCTGGCTACGCACTTCGAAGCATAGTGTGATAAAGGGATATTTATCGCTCTTAAATAGATCTTGTTAGTCAATCAAAATTTTGCGAAACTTGTTAAAATAAAAATTCATTTAATCGACATAGTCCGTTATTCATTACAAATATCGTTATTGATGTAAAATTTTCCAAGAAATTTTGAAAGGTCGTATTCCTTGGGCCTTCAGAACTACCTAGCCATTCAGCAAAACTATAAAATGTCAAGTTTTTACGAAATTCCCTGCAAAAAATAGTCACGCCAGATTTTGGATGTATTAAATTACATGTCAATATTTTTTTCAATATAACAATTTGATCTAATAAAATAGCAAAGTGACATTTTCGAAAAGCGAGAATCGAATCACCGTATTGATACCAACATCTTGAAAACCTCACAAGCAAAAATAGCCAGCGCTAAAAAGAAACTGTTGGGACATAACACAACAAAGCGGGGTGAGAGCTTCTAAATCGAAATCATCGTTAAGTTATTTGGCATTTATTGAAGTTGTAAACTACCCAAAATAATGGTACGGCCTCTTTAAGATTGAANATATTCTAGATCTGCTGGAGTTCAACTCATATTATTTTAAAGAATTTTTATGTTACTATTGGTGAAAATGGTATAACAAACCAAAACGTTAACCAATAAATGACTTTTTAATTGTTTATATTGTATTCAAATTTAGTTTTCAGTCATCCATTTTTAATTTGTTATGATCAATAATATTAATTATTATCAGAATTATGAAAATATTCATATTATTTCTTAATTTTAATTATGTATTTCAGATGTTATTTTTACGACGACGGCGGATTGGTTGATAAAGCATAACATTTTATTAGTAAGTCTTACTAACAAATGAGCGTCGGGAGTTCAAATATCGTGAATAAATAATTTCTCAGGCTAAAATTTTTCGTACTGTGCGTATTATTTTATAACTTATAAATTAATTTATTTCGCATTTGAAAAATTTTTGAAAAAACATTAAAATCGCAAGAAATTTGTATACAAAAATCGCCGTAAATTATTGTTTTTGCTCAATGATTTGATTTTCAAATCTGTCCTGGGCAAGCATATTTATGCTTAAATTCCACGGTACCCTCCTAGAAATTAAATGTAGGACATGGCATATTAGGTCAATTTCATGGCTCAATAAACCTACGTTTTTCGGAAATCTGTACAAATTTTTGGCAGGAGGGATGGTCACAAAATGTGTGGTGGGATAGAACTGGGGATAAAATTATGTCGAAAAAGTTTGATTCCCTTTTTTCAAGTTCAAATATACAATGAGCTGCCACGCCATCGAGAGCCACCAAAAACGATTGAGTTGTTTAATGTGTAGCATTATTATTGTTTATGATACTGATAATAATATATCATTTATATTATTATAATGAGATTAAATAATGAGATTAGTGACATTTTTGTTATTCATTAAAAAAACAATGCAGTTGATGTGAAATGGCTTTTAAAATTAGTTCGTCATTTTAATTTTCTGGCCTATTGAGTCAGTAAAAAAATGAGCCAATCATGAGCGTGGGACAAAATGATCAACAGTGATTCTTCTTCTAATTTACCCATAAGTTATTGATATCATTCATGTTTTTCAAAAAAATTCTTATTGATTATTTATATGGTTTATTTATACTCTTCATATCATATGATCTGATCATTGATTGATCTGGTCAATATTATCAATATATTGATATTCGATATTTTATAATACGCATATTTTCGAGATTTATTCTTATCACGAATTGCTGAATTAATATCTATTTTGAGGTTAATTTTATATTAAATTATTATATATTTGATTCAATATTATTTTGATTATTCTAAGTTTCTCATTTATTATGAATTTATCATTCATATACGATTTCAATTGTATTTATTTCATTATTTAGTTAAACCTTTCATAATTATTTTTATTATTTAATATTTAGATATAATTATCCCTTTTATTCACTTTTGCTTATGATTGCGTTACATCCTTTTAACCGTGTATGTTTAACGTTGTGGCGACGCATTCAAACCAAAAAAGTGATAAAAGGGATATGGATTAGAATGTGCTTTTCTACGTGCCGGGTGTATGAGTCTATTTTCCTTCTGTCATGTATGTCTGTATATATATCATAGGACAAACTGCGGTGTTCAATTGAAAAATTCAATTTATTATATATTATCTATCACGATTTTTTGATAATTTACTGGATATCCAGTAAATGAAAAGCGGGGATACACTAGTTTTTAAAAAGTTTGATTCTCCTTTTTGTCAAGTTCAAATATACAAAAAGCTGGTACGGTGTGTTTAGCGCTGTAACGTAAAGGCTTTTTTAGCAAAATTATTATGCAACAAGCCGAACCAGAATGGTATCAATTCCCTCTGAAATATTACCTCACGGTATTAGGCCATGACAAGTAGGCGTGAAATCAGCCCGGAAGTGGAGCGATAAAAAATACTACAATCGGACCATTCGAATAATTTTTAATCTAGGGTTAATCGAGCGATTTTAACATTAGAAGCCTATTTAATACGGTTAAATAACGAGAAATTAGGCGAAAAATGTTTCTAATTTTGATAAAAACTTGTTAAGCATTTGCGAAACATTTTTTTTCTTGATTAAGGGGGTGGTGGACCACCACTGGTGGTTCCTGAATTGACTTATTTCTAATTAAAAATAAGCCAAACAAGATTTTTCAGGTTATTTTTTGAATTGATCAAATTGAAAAACTAGCCTTAAAAACTAAGCCTGCAATAAATTTGCCAAAATATTTGTACACACTTCTGGATAAGTAACCTTAACGAGGCCTAGGTTTTATTTAAAAATAAACCTAAATTTTAATATAACCTGTAAAATAAGTAGGAATGAACAATTGAAATTTTATAATTCCAGAACTATCCTTGGAATAGTTTTTCTTTTTTTTATTTTATTTGCAACGTTTCGTTTTTTACATTTTCAAGCTTAAAAATTGTCAAATCTAGTCCTTTAATTTTATTGATGATCTTTCACTGATCAGACTAAACATTTTTCCCATTAATGTAAAATTTAATTTTATGAAGCAGAAATAACCGAAACGGCTGCTCTATGAAATAATAAATTATAAAAAAATAATAATAATTTAAAAATATCCAATGGTAATTTTTACTTTTAACCAAATACAATAGAGGTATTTAAAATGAACCGTAATTTTTTTCAAACAATTTCACATTTTTTCATACTAGTATTTCCGGAAAAACGTTATTACTATCTTAGATGATTCATTCATAAATTTAGTATGATTTTGTGAAATATTGGTGAAAACTGTCCAAAACTAACTTTGAGGTTTTTTTTATCTTTTCAGGTTAAACACAAGAAAACTGCAGAATGTTCAAGATGTAAAAATAATTTATCAATCGGAAAGAGGTTCTGTGTCTTCAGAGAATACAGGAAATGTAGATTAATTTTTTTAACCTGAGAAAGAGACCCATAATTAACCATCAGCGCCAGATAGACTACACTTAGATTTAGGTTTAATTATACACCCTTTTTCGACGTGTAATTATAACAAAATTAAATTACTTTTTTTTGTATGAAACCTAAACAGCATGCAATGTGAATAAAACTGAATTTGAACTTATTCTATCCGTTTTTATAAAATCATGCTCACAAAAAGTTTATTTTGCCGCTTTCATTTCAAAATTTTGATAATAAAACTTGACGAATTGCTGTTTTACGGTCAGAAAATGGTGAAAAGGAGCTTCCAGAGCTAAAATCATCTAGTTAAATTCATCTCCTTAAAATCATCTACTTTATTGCAAAACGTCTCATAATAGCGATGAATAAGGACCTAGGGTAGTTTTTGAAAATAATTTCGTAATAAATTTGGTCCCTCGATCAATAATTTTATATTTAAAATATAGATTATAGAACGTTTCTATCGAGTTTCTCTTTTTTGCTTGGAAAGCCTAGACATACCATTCAAACACGATTATTTTTTTGATTGAAATCAAAATTTTTCTTCATATCTCAATATTCACCTCAAAAATAAATTGAAATTCGCAGAATTTCTGGAATAATAAGTTTTTTTTAACTCTTTGTTCAAATTTGAAGAGAACCAGATTTCTGAAATGCTAAATTCGATGATAAAAATAAATATTAAAAGCAAAACGGTAGAAAAAAAACATGAGAAAATAAATATCGGAAAACTTCACATTTGAACTGCAGGGATTTATTATTTTTACGTTTCATATTCCGGGTGTGACCACCGTAGTAATGACGTCGAAAAAGATAAGTCCAAAATAATCGGTTGATGGTCTCCCCTGACTAGAGGACTTAGTGTATTACGTCAAGGAGCATAAAATTTCAATTGTAAAATATAGAAGCCGCATTTTTCGCGGAAAATTTCTTAAACCGGAAATAGTCAGAACTGGATAACCACTTTGCTTAGAATGCGTAGCCACGTCGATTTTTCTATGTAATTCTTCTATTAATTCGCCTATCTGGCTACGCATTCTAAGCAAGTGTGATAAAGGGATATTTTATAGCTCTTTAAATAGATCTTTGTTTTATCAATCAAAATTTTTGGCGAACTTGTTTGAAAATAAAAAATTTCATTTTATCGACATTAGCCGTTATTTTTCATTAAAAATTTATCGTTTATTGATGTAAAATTTTTTCCAAGAAATTTTGAAAGGTCGTATTCTTGGGCCTTCAAGAACTACCTACATTCACGCAAACGTATAAAATTTCAAAGTTTTTACGAAAATTTCCTGCAAAAAATAGTCACCCAGATTTTGGATGTAAATTTAAATTAATGTCAATATTTTTTCAATATTATACAATTTTGATTCTAATTAAAATAGCAAAGTTCGAAATTTTTTTCGTAAAAGCGAGATCGAATCATTCGTTTTGATACCAAACTTTGAAACCTCACAGCAAAAAAGCAGCGCTAAAAAGAAACTGTTGGTGACATAACACGAGCTTCTAATCGAATCATCGTTAAGTTATTTTGGCATCTTATTGAAGTTTGTAAAATACCACAAATAATGTTACGGCCTCTTTAAGATTGAAACATATTTTTTAACAAAAAACATTTTCTAAAAAAACATTTAATTTCAAAAAAAAATTAACAAAATAATTTTTGAAAAAACATTTCATGACTGAAAAATTATTATTCATCAAATTTTTCTTAAGAACAGTTTTTTTCAATTTTTACATCTTTTACTCTTCCATCATTTGACTATCTGACTGTGAGAAAAATAGATGGTGAAACGTATAAAATTTTAGTTTAATGTTTTGTTAAAAACATTTTTGTTTATTAATGTTTTGTTAAAAAAAAACTTTACTATTTACATACGAATATTTCACTGGACATAGTTGCGTATCAACAACAAAAATGAGAAATAAGTTCAAATGATCATTATACGATATATGATATTGTCCGATAAGTGATTTTTTTGTTCTGAATTTAAATGTGCTGGATTAATTTGATTTATTTTGACCCCCCAAATACCCTTCCCAAATACCATTATACCAGAAAACTTGTAAATCCAAAATTGTAAAATCCAAAATTGAATATTTACAAGAATCAGTCAAATTGAGTATTTAACTTCAAACATTCAAAATTTTAATAAAAATTTTTAATTTTAACACATTGAAAATTGATAATTAAACAATGAAATTGAATTTTTTACGATATAAAAAATACTTTATTACATAATTTCACAATAAAAGAGTAGATATTGTGTTGGATGAGAATTGATTAAGATATTCCGGATTTATTTTTAGTACATATAATTTATGTTGAGATAAACTTTGAATCAATCGGATTGATTCAATCCTCTAATTGACCATATAAAAATACCAAATTCAAAAACTCTTTGATGGATTGTATAAAAAACAAGGCCAAATTAAGTTTAACATTCAAAATTATTCATTCACCATAAAAATTCGAAATAAATTGCCTTTGAAATTTTTATCAACTTTAGAGAAAAATAGTGAAAATTCAGCAAAATTTCAGTTCAAATTAATTCATTATCAAAAATATCACTGAATGCATTATTGTCGTAAAAACGTTTATTAATCGTTCATACGAGCCTCTTAAATGACCAAAATTATCCGTTCAATCTTGTTTGTCGAAAACATAAGGTGAGATGTGTGTAATAAAGTGACAAAATTAAGCTTATCAGCACTCTTGAAGAGTCTCCTCTAATTCAACGCCGAATGGTGTTATCTGTTATCCTGAATTTTTTATTCCCTCTCCGAAGTCCACAACAAGACCACCTTAAGGTTTTGGTGAATTTTATCTATTCGCTTTCACCTTGAAAATCTTATAGCATGAATATCTTCCGAAGTATTGAGTTCCTCAATAACCCATCTAAAAACGGTCACATTCTTAGCAAAATTTTCAGAGGTCGTGCAAATTTTGAAAATCAAATAAAATCAGACTTTATGTTACACCGTGTAACTTACACGACAGATTTTGTTCTGATTAAGAAAAATTGTAACATTGGATTTTCCGACTGGATTCTTTATTTTTATCATAACATTTTCAAGTTTTTTTTTGTTTTTTAACAAATTCCTGAAAAGCGCGAATATGCAGAAAGTCTGATAAAGATCGCAAATGGAAAAACTAGCGTAAGAAAAATAAAGATCATTTGTGGTGCAGTCGTAAATATCAAGTCCGCATAAAGTAGCATCTGACTTCATGCGCGCAATAGTTAACTCATATATTTAATATTCGTTGGTTTTTTGAGACATAAAATTTATACTTCGATCATAAATATCCATTTATCACCTTTTGGTTAGAATGCGTAGTCACTACTCCTTTTAACGTGTGATTTTAACTCATTAATATATCATTTTCGGACTACTCTTTAAAATACCTTGAAAAGCCAATTTACTTCTCAAATCGATTAATTGTTCTTAAACAGGGTTCCGACACCTCGGTTTTCACCTAAACAAATATTGGTATCAGAGATGCTGACATCGGTCATATTATGTACCGATACTTTGTTAAGAAAGGCGTTACGTTCAGACATTATATTTTTGAGTTTATTGCCCTTCTTAAATCTCGTCGTTTGTCAAAATTTTTGGCATTGTTCATTATAAAATTAATGAAGTATGGATGATCAGATGGATGTATGGTCCATACAGTATGGAGTGATTTTTTAATTTAGTAGCAATTTGATCAAAAATAATTTCTAGGTTTTTTAGTTCAAGGGTTTTTTTCTCTTGTTAATCTTTGGGTTTTGGATTTTCTGACATCAGAAGGCGTGAGACTAATATTTTCAACTTGTGAGTGCGTAAGTAAGAAAAATTTTGGAGTCAGCTTATTTTCATAGTATCTTTGGTTTGTAAAAATCTTAGCGATTTTGCACATTTGTGCACTTTTTGAAATGAATCAATAAGCAAATCGTAGTCTGCAAATAATTTTCTCTGTGCATCATTAATAATGAAAATTTTTATATAATGATTCATTATCTAAAAATTTTGGACTTGTGTAGTGATCCCTTAAATCCCTAAAACTTAAATCGGCTCTGAACTCACACCGCCGCTAGCGGGCGAAATTATTCAAGCGCTATTTTGATTCCTATTTTGCGCGTTATCGCGAAATAGAGATCAGTCGTTATTAGTAGTTTTTAGAGTCGTATTTTAGGCCCGTATTTATCCAGTGCTTACATATATTGTTAAATAAGCAATAAAATTTATTATATTTTATTAAACTACGTTTCGCGTTAGCATCTTTCAGGTTTTTTAGAAAATAATAAAGTAAGTTTCAAGACCTTACAGATTTTGAAATCTGAGTTAGCAATACAAATAATAAGCAATTAAAAGTTATTAAAAATATATCGTCGTTATTTTGTTTATGATACCAACGCAGGAGAAAGCTCATTACACTTGGTAAAAAAAATCGGAATCGAACATATCAATAAATTGTTTATAATCAACTTTTTCCTTTCGACCATTGTTCTCAATTCATTTATCAAACCACAAATTTGGGAAATATACATTTTCGCAAAAAAATGTCCTATATAATATTGTGTTTCTAGTGAGAATCGATGAACTTTAACTCCTACATGCGCGGGTGTTTTGCAACACTAAAATAAAAAAACGTCAGCGTTAGCTTACTGTTCTACCGAATCTTCATGTGATTCCAAATCACTCGAAGTTTATGTTGCGATTTTTTCTAGAATTATTTTATTTCATGTTGAAAGGACAAAAAAATTTACACATTTTTGAAACTTATTAATAAGGGTTATATATTATTATGCAATTCGACAATAATGCTATCAGAAATAAATTTTAAAAACGTTATTTTAACACTGATGCGCAGGTTGGTCATAGAAAGTCGTGCGCAGATGAGGGTTTAAATAAACGTTCAGCGTAAATCCGTTGACTTATTACTAAAAAATCTCGAATTTTCAGCAGTTTTTGGAAGTTGTTAATTTAACATTTCTTAGCGTCTTAGATTAACATAAATCTAATTTATATAAACATTGTTAATATCTTATCCGATTTAACTAAACCAAAGACGATTTTACTAAACCAAAGAGAGTTAATCTAAGCTTGAAACAACTCATAAGTGTTCAATTTATTCACCTAAGATTTTAGAAGTTTTTGTTAATCTCTAACGAACGGTTTATCATATCGATGAACTTTAAGATGTTCTGGAGACACATTCGAGCGAAACGTAGCCGAAGTACCTTTCAAGAATGCACTTAATCCAACACCTTGACCCGAAAGAGTCTTACAAGTCGAGGGTGTCAAATTACAAATCAAATATGCAAGGGCACATAAGAATACGCGACAATATTTTGCGCGATTTTCTTTTCTGTATAATCTTACTAGAGTATGATTTTGGTGTCGAATTCTCGACCATCATTGCCATAGTTAAAAACATATGATCTCCAGCTGACATTTTTGTGGGTTTAGGAGATTATGGTCAACTTAAAACACTTAACTTGATTACATAAGTTGTGAGATTTAAAAATCAAATCAGTAGTCTTTCATTTTTCTATTGAAAATTTTGCCTTGGAACATGAAATCCGTCATACCAACCTGGACTCATTAAAAATAAAAGTAAAATTCACTGTTGTTGAAGAGGCATTAATGACGCATTACATGTTTTGAATCGAATCTCTCAACAAAATTAACATAAAAATAATAACCTACACATCTTTCTTATTTCTTTGCCAAATCAAATCATTTTCATTAAAAGTTATTTGTGTAGGTGGCAATTTCACTGTTTTCGAAGAGGTGCTAATGACGCATTGCATGTTTTGAACCAAATATTTCAACATAATTAACACAACATTTTCTTGTGACTGGCAATATAATGCCTTTTAAGAAATGCACTTGATCACACACCTTAGCCTGGACGAGTCTAACAAATCGATGGTGGCCGATTACAAATCATATGCGAGAATACATTAAAAAACGCGTCACAATTTGTCGCAGTTTTTCATCAGTGTATAATTGTACTACAGTGTGATTATGGCATTGAATTTTTGCGCATAATTAACATAGATGATAGTATTTAGCTGACATTTTGTGGTTTGAAAAAATTATGGCCAACTTAGATAATTCTCACTCAATTTCGCAAAAATGAACACTAGGTGCGCTTTTTCAAACAAAGCATTTGACCGTCGAAAGTTAAACATTTCATTGACAATAAGCCTTCGAACCATGAAATACGTCCTGGTTACCTTCACTCCCCAATAATTTAATGGAAACCTACACATACTACCTATTTGTGGTTCAATTATGTTTTGAAGCGCCTCTCCGTAAAACATTATTTTTACTTTTGACTGGTATTATATAATGGTTTGGGAATTCACTTTATGAAATACTTTGACTCGGAAGAGTCTCAAAATTCGATGGAATCAAATTAAAAATCATGTGCAAGCGCAAATTAGTATACGTGACAATATTTCACATTGTTCATTCATTTTAAGATATCCCTTGGTCACACTTTTGATAATCTAGGTCGATGAAATATTCTTTTAAGTCAAATCAAGCTCAATTCGGACAAGCTGATTGGTCATCGACCCAAATTATCAAAAGTGTGAACAAGGGATATTTATGGATTACGATGCCCGAGTTCATAATAAATTTTTTTTTGGTCTTGTTAATTATTTATTTAGGGACAAGAATCGCGTGATGTTACGTAATTTTTGATAACTATAAATGTAGATCCTAGCCTACACTTATTTATTTGTATTTAATTGGCTCGATTGTGTGCGTAGGTGCTAAATTAGAGTGTATTTTGGTTGAATTCAATATTATCAGCAGTTACGTAATCATAACGCTATTTGTGTCTCGAAATGTTTTTTTCACCAGAATAAAACAGAAAAAAGATTTTCTCTGAACTCGGGCATCGTGATCGATGAAACGGTACTTGCTTGGCTTTTAATGCCACTTTTTATATTCGGGAACTAGATGTTATTTTTGGTTGCATAAAAAAAACAGAAAATGACATCAAGTATTCGAATCTTTAAAAGGACATAAAACGCCCAGCCTATACCGAAATAGATATATATGGATTACCCGCCCTCAGAGTAGAAATCCTAAATATTTGAATGATACAAACAACGCAAGATATTAGCACCCAATCAAAATCCTTGATTGCGGAATAGGCCGATTTCATTGGTCAGATTAGTAAAGGATCAACCAATCAAATGCTCAGATTTCGCATTTTTCAAATATTTAGGATTTGTACTCTGAGGGCGGGTGATCCATTTGATTGACCTTTCTCAAATTTTTGTATCTTACAAAAGTCTTTGTTATGTTAACCTTTGAGATCTGATAAGAATGCACTAAGTAAATATATGAGATACCTCGCTGACTACTCCTGACGACTTTTCTTATCTAAAATATTTTTTTATGCTCACTCAAGCCACATTGACCATCTTGCAGCCACTGTAACTTCATATAATTAATTCTCATGCGTTTTTGGTAACGTTTTCGATTTATTTAATCATTTTCAACCATTATTCGATTATAAAGATATTTTCGTACAAAATTCGAAACCAAATTTTTTGTAAACTTATAATATAATTAACTTGATAAAAAAAGCTTATTTTCAGAACGGCTGCGACACCAGGGGTTTCAAGGTTAAAATCGTTATGAAAATAAAAATTTCAATTTACAAAATATGGATGATAACATTTGACCTTCGCCTGTCATTATAAAAGCAAATCATACAGTTCTCTTCAATCAAGAAAATACTCAGTTTCTGATGACCAATTTATGTTTTTCAAGGACATTGCTTTATTTTAAAACAAAAAAAATCTGAATTTTATTCCTATAGTTTTTTCTGAAAATATGGATAATTTTAAATAAGCTGGTGGTATTTTTTATCCAATGCAGCGTTAGGAAAGTACCTTTTAATCATTTTGAAAATATATTGTCTTGATTTTGAGGATTTTAATCAAAATTTATGGATTTTCAGGAATTAGAAGTAGAGTTTTGGAACAAAAAAAAATAATGAAATTTAGGTTTCGATAGTAACAACTCTCCGCGAACTAACTGGCTTTGAAATTTGTCACTAAAAAATCCAGGGAGAAATAGGCGTTTGCGCGAGACCCTCAAAATCAGCTCAAAAAAAACGTTTTTAGGCTATTCTTGAGCGAATTTATTTCAAATTTCTGAAACCAATAGTAACAGACCTGCGTACATATTTTGCTGTTAATAAAAGCTACAAAAAATTTTCCTACCTTTAAAACTAACGGAGAAATAGGCTTTTTGCGACAAAATATAACCCTATTTGAAGCTCGTTCCTGATTGGTTGAGCAATCAGTGATCTTCAATCATGTTTCAGGATGTACGATTTATGTTCAATTATTACATTGTATTTCACTATTGGGTTCCACAATATGTAGTCTTAAAGATATTAGCCCTCAAAAAGTACAAAATCGTGTTTTCCCACGAGGGGGTACCCTCACGAAATATGAAAAGTTACGAGGACAAATTATGTCAACCAAATGACATTCGCGTTGGTCTTACTGCCGTTTCCCCACCAGGTGGTGCTATAGGTTGCTTCAAAAAAGGTTTATGCCAGGTCTACTGTATTTGATTAAATTTAAAAATAATCAATCAAGAAATTTGCAAGCTGACTTTTTGGCCACATTCGCAAACAAATAAACTTTTTTCTATAAAATTCAATGTTTCACATTTGAATCTCATTAAAGCGCGACCTGGTAGATATACGACCACGAGACCCCGGTAAATTTATTTTTCTTGCCTAATTTGCTTTAGGAAAAATTGTCAGATATTTCAATTTCGTTAGGAGGACTCCCTTAAATTTTAAAAAGTTGAACTCAAAAATGCTGGCACTAAGCTGGTAAGTTTGATAAGTGAAACGTTTCCTTATCAAAATAATCAGCTTAGAAGCATAAGTTTGGTTTCAAAGTTTACAGTATACGTTTCTTTTTTGTCATTTAGATCTAAACTTTCGGCTTTGAGTTATCAATAGTTTATTAACTAGCTCGAAAACCTGATTATGAAGAAAAATATTAAATTTCTTTAATAAACTCTACTGTATCATAAAGCTTACAAGCTCAAGCTTACCCGAACTCAATATTTTGAACTCAAAATTGATCACATGCAACTAAGGCGGATTTTTTTTAGGTTATCCCACCCTTTGCCCTCATGCCATTTTTTAACAAAGCAAGATATGTCCAATCTGATTTCCGCATCTAACAGTAAAGAAAAAACTGAATAACGAAATGTTTTCGATTTCTTACCGAAAGTTCGGTAATACCGGAAATCAACCGATAAAAATGTCAAATAACGATTCTGAGAAAACTGCACATATCTTGAATTCAATATATTGGCATCTAGATGAAATTTTTGTGCAAAAACTTTTTATTGAATTTGTTTATGTAGATTGATAACCTCTCAGGGCGTCTTATGACAGTTTGTCTATATTTTAGGTCAGAAGACATGTTGACCTAAAAATATACCTAAAGTATGTCAAAAAAAAGTGCGAAAAAAAAAGAATAATTCGGATCATATTACCGAAAAGAATCAAATTATAAACATTCCGTTTCTTTCTCAAATTTTTAAAGCGTCAATTTGACACTTCAAAATTAACCGGTTGATTTCGGGTATTATCGGACTTCCAAAAATCTGAAAATTTTGGTCATTGAGTTTTTTCTTGGCTGTTTAATGCAGAAATCAGTGCAGGAAAATAAAGCTACCAAAGGGGTTTATCGAGAGATGATACTTTTAAAAAGAATATAAATTTTATCTTAATTGTCAAGCTAAATTGTTTATGCCAAAGCGACTACAATTTCATTTTATACAATCGATTGACCGACGTGTCTGAAATGACATTAAGGCCGTTCTGAAATATAAATGTATCTAAAATAACATGGTGGACGTTTCTAAAATATGTGCATTTTTTAGAAAAAACTAATATGATAGCTTTCGATTTATTACAATCCATTTTCAAATCAGAACTTTTTCGTACTGAGAATATTTTCGCTCATTATATTGCAAATCACTCAAGACTACTAATACTGCAAAATTTACTCCGACCAAATCTGCGAAAATATTCTCAGTACGAAAAAGTTCTGATTTGAAAATGATTGTAATAAATCGGAAGCTTATCAATTATTTAATTCACATTCATTTTCTTTTTGACGTTTCACTTTTATTTTAATTAAGTATTTTCAGGATATTGTTTTAAAAGTCAAAGTTAAGTTAAACAAATTCATACAAAATTATCAATTATTAGTTTCTCGAAAAAAATGCACATATAACATATCTCGAAACCAAAAAGAACAACGTTCTAAAATATCAATGTGTCGTAAATTTCACGAAAAAGTGAAATTCCTAAAAAATATTATCAATTTATTATCAAAGGAGGGCGAAAACTGATCATCAGATAAATTTTCTGATACATACAAAATTTTTATTACAAATTCAATTTCAAATCAGGAATAAAAAAAAATAACAAATAACGCAAAATTAAGCTTATATCTTTGAAGTTCAGGGATTGTAGGAGCAACTCAGATCTTTTTCTGGTGAGTTTCTTTAAAACTTGATCGTTCTTGAAAATTAACACCCTGTACTGGCCATGGCTTATCATCATATTGATTCAGTTTCAAGTCGGATTGTATGGTTAGGCTTTAACTTAATTTTAAGACACATTGGTGTCGAACCTCGCTAACTGAAGGACGTTCAAAGGTAGATAAAGTTATTTTTGAAAAATATGCTCTAAGATTATGAAAAAATTAAAATTGATAATAAATAATTTCGATGATTTATTTTTTTACTGGTTTTATCAAAAAACGTGAACTTATTTTTGATCAGAAGGTACTTTAAATAATATTTATTATTATTGAAGCTATTTTCAAAAATATATCCATGTCCGAGGAAGATAGATATTTTCTAGTTTGGTCTAAAACATTGTGTAAGTAGTACCAATGTACTAGACCAAACTAGAAAATATCTATCTTTCTCGTAAAAGGATATAAGTTCAATTTTTATCAAGCTAACTATTTAATGGCTTTAAATTCTGGTTGATTGAAAAAACTTTTTGTTTATTCAGCTTGCCAAAACTTCATATTAGAAAATAATATATCGATTTCATGAGTCAAAATAAAACATCGAAAAAAAAAATAAAATGTTATGTTCAGATTGGTGAAAATCTTCGTTCTTAGTATTATTAACAAAAGTAATTTGATATTTCGTTATCAAGAATTGTGCTGAGTTTTTTTCAAAAACTTGTATTTAAATAAAATAATTGATTTGCGCTTAATAAAATCAAATAATAAGTTTATGTTCAATTTTGAAAAGACCCTTCCTATGTATTGGAAGTTTATTCAAAAAAGATTTCAAGAGGGTATTTTTCATGCTTAAAAAAAATAGGATACACAAAAATTCACTCGAAATATCGAAGAGCAATTCTTTCATTAACATTGCAAATGCTTCACAGTAACCTGACATAGGTGGCAATTTTCAGCTGAATTTGGAAATAAACTGTTAATAATTGCAGCTAACAATTAGGTTTCTAACTTCATTCGTTATTCTGAATTAAAAGCCGGAAATTATGTACAGTTTGTTTTCAAAAGCAGCTGAAATTGGTACTCAAGTCAGGTCTCTGCAAAACAAATTATTTTTGAAAACGAGGATCGCATTTTTCTGGAATCATAATAATAATTTGAATAATACCGATAATTAAGTTACGCGTTAACAGTTTACAAGTACAGATGTTATACACCTCAGCATAATGTAGGAAATTTTTTTCGTTGACAATTTCTGAATAATGATTGCAGATGCTCAAGCTTGAAAATTTCAATTTTTTCGAAAAACATTTTCTGACAAATTTCAAGCTCAGACATAGGCAATTTCAAAACGAGTTTTTTCATTATTGAGGAGTAGCTGACAATTTTTAATTTTGTTTGTACTGAAGGTCATATTTACGATGTAAGTATGTTAATGTAAGTTTAGTTAATATGAGTATCGTTTAATGTTAGTATAGTCGAAAAAATGTCCCGCAGAAAAAAAGTTAATGCCGTTCCCACCTTACCTCAGCATAATAAAGGATTTTTTCTTGATTATTTATATTTTCTGGGTCTGGCCAAATTTTTTATTTTATGAAACCAGATTTTTCATTTTTTACAAAAAAATCAGCTCGAAAGAAAATATTTTTAAAGCCGACAAAAAAAGTTTACGTATCTATTTCAAAAATTAATAAATATATAGTTGAACATAAGGCTCAAAGTTTTTTTTATGGTTTAATGACAGTACAAATAGGAAAAGTCTCAGACCAGCATCAAGGTATTATTTATCAGATTGCCAAAATCCTCATACTATTCGTGTGAAAAAACACAAAAACATACGTATGCTCTTTAAATAATCATTGGTGTTCAAGGTCGGTTCAATGGACAATTGTTAGATTCATAAATAATGACCAGGTTTATAAGATCAAAAAACGGGTCAGCCCATTTTTGGTGGTACGATACTTGAAATGTTTTTGCTTTTGTCACAAAAAAGCAAGCTTTTGGTGACTTATCTGATAAAGAGTGAACTTGAAAAAAATGAGTTCAGTTAATGAAATCTACGTAAGATATTCTTTGATGAAATTACCTTGTTCACAGAAGGACTCAGGTCAATTTTGACATTTTAAGAAGATGTAATTTTTTATACAAAAATCCATTTTTCGCAAAATGTATAAATAAACGTTATTTCCGTCAATAAGCTGAACTTTCTGAAATGAGTCATAATTTTAAGTCCTAAAAACTTTGATTATTAATTCTTACTTGGATATCCTTTTCCTAACCTAAGTCAATCTTAAAAATGCTTACTATCTCTATAGCGCGTGTTCGAATCCCACAGTTTTGAAACGAAAAATTTTTAATTAAATCGAATTTTTGAACTGAACTCATTCATCAAATGAGTCGCTAGTGAATTGACTATAACCAAAATTATCTCTCCCCTCAAATTCATTGGGTTTGGCGAAATCAAGACGAAAATTTCTTCGGAGAGTGAATTTTCCATGTGGGTTGCTCTTTTGTCTTTCGGAAGTTTATTCTTGCTTTTGACATATTTTGGCCAAAAAATGAACTCCCGGTCGCATAATTTATTAGTCAAAATTTTTTCGCAATAGTCGTCAATATTTTAGAAACAGATTCTGTTTTTACTGTAAATTTAAAGTGCAATAAATGCAGAATTTCATCAATTTCAGTATCGATGTTGGTCAAATTCGCAAAATAAATCGATGACCCCTGGCATTGACTTGATAGTTATCACCTAGTTTATTATCCTTGCGGAGATCCACTGGCGTTTGGCCGAAGAAACGTGCAAAAAAACGCTTGAATTTTCGTTTCTGATTTTGTCATCTTTTCCAGAAATATTTGTTGGAATGTTTTACCAGGTCATGAAGCATGCAATTTGGAATAACTTATTCTTTGCAACGTTTCGTTTTTCGCATTTTCATGTTATTAAAAAATGTTCTTATATCCCTTTATCACTTTTTGGTTAGAATGCGTAGCCACTACTCCCTTTAACGTATGATTTTAACGTTGTGGCTACGCATTCTAACCAAAAAGTTATAAAGGGATATTTTTCAAAACATAAACAAATACAAAGGTTCAAAACAGTTGAAGATCATAAGCAAAAAATTCGGCTAGACAGCCTTAATCTTTTACTGTAATATTATAACTTTCAAAGGCTTGATACTGTAAAAAAAGAAACGTTGCAAAAAATACATTACTGATAACATATTAAAAATTATTTTTTGATTTTTTTGTGGATCAGCCAATTTATGAACTAATAAAAATAATTTATTTTAGGCTAAATTGGCCTGGAATTATTTAAGCCAGCAGATATCTAAAAAACTCCACAAGCCACTGTTGGGTTCACAAGTGAATATTTGATGGTTTTGGGGGCTGATTTGGACAAGAATATACATTTTCAAATTTGGCAAATAGTATTATCTTATTTTTGAGGTCAAGAAGAATTTTTCGCGTCATGTTTTCAGAAATTCAATCTTTTCATTTCCAGTTACATCAAAAATTTCATCATTGAAGCGACATTTTGTGAGTATTTACCTAAAAATAAATAATTAATGTTTGTTATTTTTGCTTAATATAAAACATATTCAATTTAAATGAACATACTTATTTGAAACGTCAACTTTCTTTAATATTTTAAAATGATCTTCGTTTGAAATACTTATTTTATTTTTAAAAACACATTAGGTGCAGAACTTTTTATCGTCAAAAACTTGTTATTTTCACATATTATGCAAAAATTTGTATTCACACATAATATGCAAGAGTTTGTATTCACAAATACTGTGCAAAACCTTGTATTCACACACATTGTTGTAAACTTAGTATTCAAATAATTGTACAAAACCTTGTATTTACACATTTTTTTCTCAACTTGGTATTAAAACATAGTTATAAAAAAATTACTGAATAAGGAAGCCGAACGACCTTAAAAATTCTGAAAATGACGTGAAACTTATCAGCTTATCAATCTGAATATTCACCGAGTTTTCTGGAGACGATTTTGCGAAAAGCTTTTTTGAACGTTTGAAAAGCTGGCGAGTAGTATTATGTCATGCCTTATGCGTTATGTGAACGAAATGACGCAAACCGTGTAATGTTCACGGTTAACATAACAATATTACCAAATCGGGGAATGTTCAGGTGGGTTATATCAGATTAAGACCATCACGGCAAGAATATTTCTTAACATTTTCACCTACAAATTTCATTCCCTAAAAGGACCCACTTTTTTATTAACTGTCAAAATTGAATTTTTATTTGACCTATAAAGTGGGTTCTTATCAGGCCCAAAATTAAACTGATAGACCTATCGATAAAAGACGACATTTAACGCCAAAGTGGTACTAAGTTCAAGAAAATTATCTTATAGACGTTTTCACCAAAGATTTGTCAAGGGTTTTTATATTTTTGATAGGATGTTTAAAATTATATTTTTGAAATTTTTTGAAAATGAAATCATTTAAAATTCTATAAATATCTGGAAAGGCTGTCCGAGGTAAAAAACTTTATATTAAATAACAAATTTTAAGCGTAATTTTTATCGATTAAATGATCGACGAAAAGTTCAAATTTAACATAAGTTCCAAGTTTAGGTTATTAGTTATCGTAAGTGTCCGATTTTGAGATTTTTGATTGGACAAAATTAAAACCTGACAGTATCAATGAGTCAAACAAGTATTCAGATGTCGTTTTGAACGCTGATTGTTACTATATTTATATCAATATCTGTTATTAATGAGTTTCCGTTTTAAAATATGACTGAACATGCTTTTTATCAAAAACTTGATCAACTGATAAAAAATGGGAAAAAAACAATAGTTCACCACAAACTGTCACAGGTAAGATAATGACACATAATTTTTTCTTTCTTGGGTTATCGACTATATATTCTAAATGCATCTATTTTATCAGCAGAAAAAGTTTAGCTGGAAACATGGGAGTTAACTTCCTCACTTAATCCAAAAAGATTTTCTTGAACGTAGAAATATAATTGCACGGTTTTTTCTATCTTGACTCAAAATTCTGGAGTTCAATGAGTTTTTAGGATTTCGGATCGATTTTTATGTGTTTTCAGGTTAATAAATAATAAAAACCATTCGAATGGTAAAATTAATTCAAAACAAAATCAACAGAAATTGTTCAAAATTTTATAAATCCAAATCGAAATAATAAAAAAAAGTTGAAATTAATTTTTTTAATTTAAATAATAAGTTTGGGACTTTTGAAATTTTCAGAAGAAAATAATCCCGCAAAATAAATGCCCTTATTCTTAAAAATGACAATTAAAAATAATACATGGAAATTTTCAAATTACAGCTTCCATGTGCTGGTTAAAACTGTCAAAATTTTAGTGTCAAATCCAAATGCTGTAAATCAATCATTTAAAAAAAAATTTGACAATTATTCCGGTATAATTAGACGTTTTTGTTTCCTTATTTAAAAGGAACATCCTCTGACGGAATTTCCCGTTGTCCATCCTCTAATGAAAGTATACGATAAAAGTACACCAAGGGGAAATAGGCTGTCAGGTCAAGCTCATAGTATCCAGTTTTTAGTTTTAAAATTCCCTGCTTACTAATCGAGCACGTTGTTTGGAACAACTAAATTTACAGTAAAATTTCTGAAAAATATACCCAACATACTATGGTTTTCGCGTCAAGGAGATTTTTTTAAGAAAAAAGTTCGTTTTGATTCGTGTGTAAAAAGCAATCAAATTTCTTTTGATTTTTGCCTTTTGACCTGGAGTCACGTGACCTGAATTCATCGAAAATATTTTTCGAACTGATTTCGGGCTTATGCACAAGAGTACGTCAAAATTGAGTTTTTTAAAAGTTTTAGGTATTTAAAAAAAAGTCTTATTCAGTAAAAACGGTTGATACTGATGACATTTCTCACATCGGAGATCACGACAAAACAATAAGTTTAAAATGTTGTTTAGACATGCTGAGAACTGATTTGGCTGACTTTCTTGTCATTTTCTCCATGGTTATCGACAACTTTATCATGTTCTAGATAATAGTACGGTTAGTGGGTCGGTGAGGGCTTAATCTGGTTACTGATAAAGGCTCTGGATTCCAGCCGAGGAAATTACGGTCAAAAGGATTTCACACAAAACGCAAAACTTGCATAACAAGCCGGCATAGGGCACAAGGCCTTAGTAAGTGCGGTCAAAATAACCAGAAAAATTGCAAAAAAGGTGCCATAAACCACTTCGTAATTTTGCTTGTAAGGAGCATTTTTATGGTTAAAAATTAAATTTCGGCTTTGATCTCCAGCCGAGTTACATTTTAGTGATCTCCCTTATGACGCAGAAAATTTTCTAACAAGTAAAATCACGAAATGATTCATTCAAGAATACTGTGACGTCTCGAACATTTTTTAGCTATCTCCCACCGAGTCCTAACTTTAAAAAATACAGTATACTGTATACAGTATTTAAAAAATTGAATGTTTTGAACAAAATTCTCCAGTAAAATGACTTTAAAGTTTTTTGGAATGTTTAGTTCATCAATTTAAGTGTAGAAAGTTCAGTGAGGAGAATCAACGTGTTTAACGCCTCTCGACACGTGACTTCTTGTTTAATTCGCCCATGCTTTAAAAACATTTAATTCAACCTGTATAAAATTGTTGATCGAGAAAAAAAGGAAAGGGTCTCGAGATTGATTTTATGAGCAGCGAATCAGCGCGCTCCTTGAAATGAACTGACCTATAATGTGTTCGTTTTCTTTATTAAAATCTTGAGACCCTTCTGGTTTGTTCTCAAGCTAAAATTTTCCATACTGTGGTTCCATGACAAAAAAACGTTAATATAAAAAAACTGCTGGTTGACAAAATTTGCTTGTAATAATGATTTTAATGATAAGGAAATTAATTTTCGATTTGATCCCCCACCGAGCCTATGCGCTGTAGCTCCCTTATGACACAAGTTAAAGCTTATTTGTAAATCTAAAAAATTGAAAAACCTGGATTTAATCTTAAAATTGAGCGGTTTAAATTTATACAATCTGACAAATTTATCTTAGATATCATACTCGTTATTCTGTATACTTTCTTTGATAATGGTCTTAACTCTATCGAGAAAAATTGTTCAAACCAACGTTTTTTCAAAAAATATCTATCACTTAGGCGGAATAATTAAATTCTAAAAAGATAACCCCTTTGGACAATTCAGTTTTCAAGAAAATCTGCCTACCAGGGTTAAAATGGCTCACAAAAACACTTTCTGTCATCAAAAATTTTCAACTCTCTGAAAGTATCTCACAAACGGATATTCTCGGTGACATAGTCAAATGGTCACCCGGAGATTATCAGAGATCATAAAGATGAAAAAATTATCAGCTTTTGATAATTTCACTTCTTTAAACTTGGCACCGGAACTTCTTAAAGAGGCTTAAACCAACTTTATGACCTACTTGATCCGCTCTGATTTTGTGGCTACAACCCACTGTAATTTCTCGCAATATCGAAGAACCTGCCTAGTGTAATTTTTATGTCAATAACAACATAAAAACATAGACGATTGACATAAAAATTACACTAGGCAGGTTCTTCGATATGTCAAGAATATTTTGACAAAATGATAGCGGTTAATAATTGCCGGTTATATCAAAAATATTTTTTTCTTTAATTTTGTTTTTCTCTCTTTATTTGACGTTTTTGTTAAATAGTTCACTTTGTACTACAAAGTTCTACCTTACTAATACAATTTATATTCTAACTAACTATTATATTCTTAATATTAAAAGGTTATGATTTATTACTTGACTAGTTTCGGTTACACACCATTTTTTCAAAAGTAAGTTTTAAACAATTATAAATAAGTAGACTTGAAAATCAGTAATCTAGAATGTAAGCAGAAATTGCAAATTACAGTGGGCGTTTCAAATTTCATATTCTTAGGAGTGTATATTTTTATAAATTATGATATTCTTAAGCATTATCATTTTTAAATTATGTTATATTTTTCGCAAGCTTTCTTTTATTCGATGCATCGACCTTACTTAAATTGATCAAAAAGATCTAAAATATGTTGCACTTATTTTAAATTGTTGGCCAAAAATTAAAACTTCCTTCTTTCTCAACTTTTGAGGAATTTCTAGATTTATCTTTGTAATCTTGAACTTACTTAAATATATTCTAAAAAACCTGAACAGTATGCTCACGCGAAACGTTGTTAATAAATTATTAACAAAAAAATATTATATTTTTCAATTAATATTATATTTTTATTCTTCAATTTTAAACTTATCATTATATTAATTATTTCGTTTTTCCAAATTATTATCAATTATCAATTAAAATTATAATTTATACTCATTGTATTATTTTTCAAATAATAATTATATTTTTATTTATGAATATATTGAAAAAATAGTTAACATATTTCGTAACAAGTATTATTTTAAAATACTAAATATTTTTAATAGTTATTGTATTTTGATAATTATACTAGATATATTTTTAACTTAATTAGTGTAATATTATTATATAATATATATTAAAAAAATATATATTAAATTATAATTAATCATATAAAACTTTTATTATTATAATATTTTCAACAATTGCAACATTTTTTCGTTCAATTTTGACATTTTCGTTTGGGTTCTGAGTCAAAACTTTCTTATCTTCCCTAATCTTAAATATTGTATTCGGAAGATTTAACGGAACAAAGATTCGCCGATCAGAACGTTCGGTCCGTTTTTCCCGTTAAAGCTCTTAATTCTTCTTAGAGCGCTCAAAATATCTTATTTTGCTATTTCTCCAGCAAAATGTGACACCAATTTGTTGAAAAATAGTAAATCAATTTGTATGGACAAGATAAGTTGAGTTTAGGAATTTGATTGAATTGACATAAGACAGTCTTAATAAGACTGAGCCAAAAAAACTTTCAATGAAAAATGTTGCGAAAAATCTACTTTTAGAACCAAAGCTTTTGATGATACGGTCCACAAAATAGTCATCTCAACAAATTTTGCTCTTTGGCGCCAAAACTATGTAAACTCAGGAATTTTAATCTCAAAATAACTTTAATAAAGAAAATTTTCATGAAATACCGTTTAATCTCAAGCTTTGATTTCGAATGATTATTTACTGTAGACATAAATCACAAAAATTGGGTGGGGATTTGTAAATAGAAAGTGAAAGTAAACTTGAATTTGTTTGTTACCTCTTGGCTCTTGGCCTCTTGGAAACGCTATTAATCTACCTTTACTTAATAGTGTTAATCTACCTCTAGAGATAAAATTGGCAATCCATCTACCGAAGAATTTAGGAGGAAATCAGGGAAATAATTAAACTGTTAAAACTAGTGAAAAATAAGAGATGAAGTTGCTTAGCTTATTGGTATGGGATTTAAATAAGATTCGTCAAAAAATTCGAAAAGGGTGTCCGAGGTTGTGTCCTATTACGGAAACTAGGGCGCTGGTGAAAATGCGAAAGAAGCCATATGAATTATATGATATGATTAATTTTTGAGACGAAATTTCGAAAAAGTTGACAAAGAAATCGAAAAATTTCTGAAAATACGACTTTCTGATTGGTCAAAAATGAACCAATCGGCATAGAGTAATTGAGATAACCAAAATTTTTCCGTTAATTTACTGCGTACGATGAAATATTTATAATTTTATGTTTTAATCATATTTTGTATATAAAGATCAATTGAAAATACCAGTTTTATGTAAGTTTACGACATTTTTTTTCAAGATTTCTGACCTTGGACAGTCTAAACTCGAATACATACGAAATTTCGCACGTTGAATGTTGAGCAAAAAATGAACAAACGTTAATATTGACTTACAGTGAGTAACAAGTGAAGCTACTAGTCACCAACTGTATAAGGGTTTCCTTAACCCTTGAGAGCACAGAGCCATAATTGTGGCTCAAGCAAACCTAAAATCATTCAAAAAAGGCAAAAAACGGGATCGTAGAATCTTTTCTTTCAAACACATTATGAAGAATTTTGATTCGATTACCAAAAAATAATTGAAATTGTTTTTCGAATGTTTGGTTCCAATATCACGGGGTGTTGATTTATTAAAATTTTTCGCCTATGTTTAGGGAGCGCACCAGGCCAATTTTCAAGTTTCGAACGGTTGCTGTTGAAGCTAAAAATTCTTTACCTGAAAAATTATTTCGGAACTAGACATAAAATACAAATGTGAGATGAGCCAGTTTTTAGGAAAGTGTTTTTTGCATGCATAACAGTTGAATAAAAATATTATTGGTATTTATGGGCAGATATTTTGAAAAAAATTAAATTATTATCAAAGTGAATTTAAGCAATCAAAAATTGTCAACAGTTTCACTTCATAACCATATTTACTTGAAAATAATAAAAAAAGTGTAATAATCTGCTTTTATTGGGAAAAATAAACATTTTTTATCAAAAATCATGATTTTTTCATCAAATTTTTTGATTTATGAGATGAAAATCAAAGCGGACAAAACTATGACGTAGGCTAGATACTTGTGCATAATGCATTTTGTTTCCGACAAAAATGTAACTTGTGTAGACAACTGTGACCGTGTATCACGTGATATGGTATACCTTACTTTTCTCACTATATTTTTTAAAAATTAAAATTCTAGAATTTTATATGTCGGATTCAAAAATATTACATTTTAACTTTCTTATGCAGAAACAATTGAAATTCCAACTGCCTTAAGCTTTCTGTAAACAACGTTCAAAGTAAAGCCACAATTGTAGCTCTGGTGCCTTGGCGAAACTTTTTTTTATATGCTCACAAGGGTTAATTTTTTGAGACAGGTGATAATATGTAACAAAAATGACACTTTGACTATCGTTTATTTTCATTTTCTGGAATTTTTTTTATTTAATTTAATTTGAAATTGAACTTGGTTAAAATTTGAAACAAATTTCCCAAATTTATGGTACATAAAATAATTTCTAAATTTCATTCTAACTTATGCTCCGAATTTGAAAAAATTTCAGGTTCAAAATCTCATGTCAATTTTATGAGACTTACGATTTAAAAATTTTGTTATTCATGTGTTTCTGAAGGTTTTTGATTACTTTTCGTTATTTTAGGTAAAACAAAATAAAGTCCCACTATGTTTTTTATTTAAGCTTTGAAAATCGAAAACTTTTTCAGTGCATTTCAAAACCCTGAAATTTATATTTAAATTTCCTAGAAAAAAAACTTAAAACTTTAAAAGCCCATTTTTGACTGAAATCTTCTATTTCTTCATAAACCCCTGGACATTATGTGATACAATTTTGCCTTGGCCAAAAATCTGAAAATAAATCTGGACAGGATATCCGGGCAAAAATACAAAATCCCGTTTTTCCCTGATTAAAATATTGGTAAACCGAGACTTTTTGGGTAAAATATTTTAGTCTTGTACCTACAGGGAACTCAGGAGCAGGTAATACTCACATTGAACAAAGAGTGAAATTACACTCTTAAAGCCCGCCCCTTTGAAAGGTTATTACGGTCGGGAGATTAGTTTTGAGTTAAAAAATCAGTGAAAAATCGCCGTTAAAATCCTACGTTTAAGATAATAGGCATATTTGGAGAGTACTATGGACCAGAACGAAATGTTGCAAATATACCATTGACCCTTGTGGCTGCTACTTCGGGATGTAAAATGAATCCGAATACTGTTAACAGACAAAAAAGTTGCTCCGTTTTAATTGATGATAGGACAAAAGGTAAATCAATTTCTTCGGTGATACAGTACATGTAGTATTTTTGGTTTTTATGGCATTTTTCAAAGGGATATAAAAGTTCGAGAAAATTAACGACTTGCATTTCAGGGGATCTAGAATGCTTTTTTTTTGAATGAAGGAATTTTTAATTTATTTCGAAAATGGGCGGTAGAAACACTGTGAAAAATTTCGTAATTAAAATTTGAAAAACATTCTAGATTGAAGTGGGCCAATAAGTATTTTTTTGATATGTTCTAGGAAATCACGAATAAAAATTGGCTTGGAATTTTCGAAATAAATTTAAGAATAATTTTAAGCCAAATGATTGGCGAAAATTTATTCAGAAAAACTAATTTTTGGAAAACGGGATAAAATTATTTTCCAAAATTTTTTCTAGATCAATTTCAACACATAAACTAAAAGTGCTTCGAAAATAGATAAATTCTGAGTTTGGTAATTTTTCCGGTTCCTGCCTTATTCTGGATCGAGTCGTTTATCAGTTTTCACCCAATTTCTCACTTATGGAAAATGTAATAAAACCGAAACGTTAAGTATTAAATGTTTATTATTTCAATCAAAACATTAAATTTATTATTAAAATCATTATATTAGTAAGGAGGTTTTGATCACAAAAATAATTGAAACTCCATCTTCAAAATTTTAAAATCTTCAGAGATCTGAAATAGTTATATCTAGGCCTTCAAGTGGTGTCAAACCATATTTCACAAATTTATCTATTTCCAGGAGATTACATCGAAACTTCTTTGTCACACCAGGAAGACATAAAGATAAAGTTGAACGACACTTATGTCATCTCAAGAGTCTTCCTCTACCCAAGATCGGCCAATTCGAATCAAAATCGTAAGTAACTAACCGATAATAACCCTAACACTTAATATGGAGGATATTTTTAAAAATATTTTTATTTTAAATTTTTCGATGAAGAATTTATTCGATATAGAGACCATAATAGACATTTTTTGAGTAAATATAAGTTTTATTTAAATGCAGAGAAATTTTAAAATTTTTGTCAAAATTATCAGAAAAAGCTTTATTATAGTGAACAAGCTGATTCGCTTATATCCCTTAACACCTTTCGCTGGATCTGAGAGATGTAGGCTGAAAAGCGGCTAGGGAGCCAATCTTGACACTCCTCAGCCCCTCCTAGCAACTCATGGAGTCCGCTTTTCAGCCCACATCTCTCAGATCCAGCGAAAGGTGATTGAAGGGATATAGAAGAGGCATCCAAAATATTTTTGTGGATTTTTTTTTCGTAAACAACCGTTTATACACGATCAGAAAATAATGGCTTAGTCAAAATGTCTAAAGTTGCATGGGTTTTTTACGAACAATTGAGCACTTCCGAACAAGATGGGCCTAAAAATCATTTTCGTATAAAAAAGAAATGTGTAGGCGTTTAAATTATTTGAAATGAGAAAAAATAATGATTGATCAAAAAAAAATTGACTGAGTCCCAATTTTCGACAAACAGGCATTTTTGGCTGATTATATCATGAAAAAACACAAACTTTCAGTTTTTTTTTGACCTTTTTGCGATGACACTAACCGAAAACATTATGAAAATTGCGCTTGATAAGTGCTTTTCAAGAGCTGAAGTTCAAAAATTTCCGCATTCACCGTTCAGTTTCTATAAAATAAAAAAACTGACGGGCAAAGAAACAGATAAGACTTTCATTAAGTGAATGATAAGTTACTGATAAGATAAATTTTGAAATTGTAACAAATATCTTAATCTCAACTTTACCTAACATAACAACAAAATCGGCATAAACAGTATAGACGGAAAGGTACTGCTTTATGATTTAATATACGAATTCTAAACTTTGGGACAATTTGAAACAACCATTTAATTCCAGAGATATGAGCTGGATTTCAATAAAAAGCAATAAATAGAAAAAATGGGTTTATTTATGGCATACAAGGTCTGTTTATCGCCTGTTTATACAGGTAATCCCTAGTGATGTCAGAAGAAAAGGTTTTAAAGGGCGCGGTTCCTGGATAAAATATATTATTTTTCATCCTGCACTTATTTTTGTTAGCCTTGAATTGAGCTTTTTTGGCAGAATTGGTAGTTGGGTTTTAAAGGGGGTTGTGAGTGACTATTTAAAATATGGAATTTCAAAGGACAAAATTTGTAATGATTTTACTGGCCCATCTGGTGGCGAATTTTTCTGGCCGCATTTTAAGTCGCATGATTTTTTTGAGCTTTTCACATTTTTTATTAAATTTCTTAAAGCGGATGCTGAAGCCATTTGAAGTGTTGATTTTTGGCTTAATGTTCAAAATTGCATATCTTATCTGTTAACTTATTCGAGCAGTTTTGCTCAAGTTAATCAGTAACAAAAATTTTCAAGAATATTTTACATTTCTCGGATTATGCATAAAAAATAGTACTTGCCAAATTGGAAGCTGCCAAATGGCGAATAATAATACTTTTTGTTATTATCGAGTGATTTTTGACCGATTTTTATGAACCAATCGTTAGATTCTGCTAGAAAATTTATCAAATGTCTCATTTGAGCGCAATTCCGGCAACCAATATAACTACTAACTTCGGTCAAAACCTGTTCATGAGAAACATGCGAAAATTATGGACATTTTTGAATGCTCCTAGTCGTTGAAATTAAAAGTAAATTTATTTTTTCTGTACTTTATTTATCATTCTCGAGATTAATCTTTTTTTAAGTTCAGAATTTAAACATCAAAATCGCATAATCTAGAGTTTTTAAAAATATGAATTAATACTTCATTAATATTATTTTTTCTGCAACAATTTACAACCGAATCAGTTCAGAGTTCGTACAATTTCAGAATTAATTAACATAGTCTATTCATCTTTTGACTAGAAATTTGTCACAAAATTCGCTTAAAATTAAATTTAAAATTTTTCTCTACAAAACGTATATAACAAACACAGAATTTTTTAACAATAAAAGACATTTACTTAAGAAAAAATATTTTTTAAAAGCGTTTTTTTGTTTTAAAAATGTTTTTTTTTGTTGAAAAAGTTTTTTTTGTTATAATACTTTTTTGATAAAAAATTGTTTGTTAAAATATATATATTTTTTTTGTTATAAAATGTGTTGTTAAAAATATTTTGTTGGAAAATTTTATTGTCAAAAAATATTTTCCTTTTTTTCCGAATTTAATTTATATTTTTGTGACAAAATTATAATTTATGATTTTAGTTGCAAATGTCAAAGTTTTGATTAATGGCGTTCAATGCGGAAATATCATGACGAAAACTCTGCCTGATGGAACCCCTATTTTATTTCAATGTAATTCTGTCGTTGGCCTCCGAGGGAATTTGGTGCGAGTTATTCGATATGGCAAAGAAATTTCATCACTGTCTTTATATGAAATTGAGGTCTATGCGCACCCTAATGAGTTGGGTGTCCTTATGGCACAAGGTGATTTTGGAGAAAAATGGATGAATAATATGCTGTTAGGAACGTTGCAGATTTATTATATAATAATAATAATATGATAAGTATAATGATGCGATTATTATGATATAACAATGCGATGAGTATGAAAGTGCAATTAGGATTTATAAGGACCGACAAGAATCACTGGAATAAACTTGAATTCAATAACATACATTTCGTCGAATAATGTTATGCAAATTAAATCGGAGTAAAAATATTTTTCGAGTTTTTACAAAATGTCTATTCTTTGAAAAAAATTGCGTGGGTGAAAATCAGCAAATAAATTAAAATACAAATTAACGAAATGTTTCACTTTTTAAGTAGTTTTTGAATAATCCTTATTTTTGGATCGTAATAGGTAATCCGTTATGGGTTGGCTTGTAATATAATAAAATTTTTAGCAAAAACACAAGAGAAAAAAAATATACTTTAGTAAAATGCACTAAACATTTTTGGTCGGCAATATTTCTTATCTTCTGATTTTAAAAATGCGTATGTCCGAAAAGTCCACTTATTTTCAAGCGACCCTGTTAAACAAAATAATTACAATGCAAAAATAAAAATCGCTAAATGAAAATTTTCGTAAAAAGGCATTTTAAGAAGTTATTTATGCGTTTGGATTTTTTTTCTATTTTAAAGTTTTCAAAATGGACTTATTTTGTAAGGTTTTTTACTGAATACACGTTTTTTCATATAATTCAAGTTCAACCGCAATCATATCATAATGATTAGAATCTGAACTCTTAATTTTTTCTCTAATATGAAGATTTTTGAGGAAGTGATTTGTAAAAAAATGTTGTAAAATACTTGAATTTGTGACTTGCTAGGGAGGACCTTATCGTAGGGTGCTTGAAAAAATACGTAAGGTGGCCGCACGACCAATTTATCAAAAGTGGGATCGACCTGATATCTATCTCGTCTACTACCGGCCGTCGGCGTCATGGCAATTTAAGAGAAACACAACATTAGATGAATCAACATCGTTTGCCAGTTTGAGGGCAAGAGGTAGCACTTGGACTCCGATTGATTATAATCAAGACTACTGTATGGCATACAAAAACTTTGGCATTGAAGGATATAAGTTACTGGGTTATAAAAATGATAAAAAGCATAATTTTCACTGAACACCTGAATTATGGGTATCACTCTTCTTATGTTATATAATGAATTTTAATGGGGTATAATACGCAAAATTCAACTATATTGTTTTTTAATTTTTTTGATAGGACTGTTTTTTAAAAACTATTTCAGTCCAAAGAAGTTTTTCACTGTATAAATCATACTTGATAATGGAATAAATCCGAAACGTCGTAGATAATATTATTTCAATTGTGTCCGTTGGTTCTCCGAAAAAAGTAAATTAGCGGCGTTATATACTTTTGGTAATTAAAGCTAAGATTTCATTTAATAGAATCAAGGCACTATTTTTCCAAATCGTGTTTTCTGGGTAGAATTCAGATTCAATATTTCGAATAAATTCAGATTCAATATTTTGAATAAATAAATACTAGTATATAACGTCCGATTATCTCCCACTTTTATTATTGGGGCGCGTAATATAATTCGCGTATATAATTCATATATATAAAGTTGAGATTTCATGATATGAAATTAAGCCACTTTTTTCGCAAAAACGTTGATTTTGTGTAAAAATCTACCGGGTTTCATCTTTAGAATTAATCAAATCCTGATATATTATGTGAGATAAATGATCAATTTTTTGTTCAATTTAAAAAAATACCCAGAAAGTTAAAAAATTTTTGAAATAAGACTTTAGATTTTTTTGAAATAACTTAATGCAGTTGTTGATTATTAAATGCCCAACTTTTGTGTTATGGGCAGATGTTTTAACTAGTCATCTACTGTAATCGCAATTTTTCTCAAAAATCAAAGATTGAAAGTAAGCTATTACATGAACAAGTTCTAAATTGTTTTCTAGGGTCAAAGTTTCAATCTCTCTCGAAATTTGCTGATCTGCGGTACTACTTTTTCACCCGGTCAAGCTTAAAATTTAACGTTTCAAAATGCGATAAGAATTAAAATTAGCTAAAATAGCTAATTTTGCTTTTTATTGCTAGGTGTAGTTTCCGCGTAAAACATGCCAAATTACATTCTTTATCCAATTAAAGTGGGATCGCTGTGCAACGCCTATTATTTTCAAGCCAATAATCATCTACAAATACATGACGGTATGTACCCCCAAAAAAGCTCTTCATTGAGCAGGTCAAATTCTTAGATCTGATTATTAAAGAAATTCATGATGAGAAAGGTCGAAATTAATTCAAGGTTAAGATTCCAAGCTTTTATTGAAGAAATTAGATCAGTTTTTATTTCCTCATTTAATTTGCTAGACTCTAAATCATCAACCATTATCCCGTTTAGGGTGTCCTCAGTCAGGAAAAAATTGAGAAAATAAAGACTGTAAAATGCGTAAAATTCAAAAAGGAGTTCGAGTTTTTTTTTCAATTTTTTGAAATTTTGAAGTCTTAGTCAGATTCATGTTTGGCCACTTTGTGGTCAAATTAAAGAAAAAACTATAATCCCAAATTTGTTTTGTCTAGAAAATGTCAGAACTTTTTAAGGCAATTTCAGGTTCGCTCCCAGCCGTCCGAACAGAAAGTGATTTTCTGGAATTTGGAAATCAATAGATAATTCTGGTGAATATGTCTGAAAGAAATTCTCAGTACCAAATTTCATAAAATAAGAAATACAAAATGAAGACTTACAATCATTATTAAATAATGACCACTGTAACGCGATTAAATTTTGGATCTTGAAAGTTTGGTTAATGTTAGATAAAAACAACACTTCCAGTAAACTTTAACATTCAATATAAATTATATAATATAATCCTTATACATTATTTGAAAATAAAGTACCAAAAAGTACTAGACTTTTATTTATTTACAAGGCGAACCCTATCGCAGCGCTAAATTTACCACACTACTAGCTTTACCACTCCGCTAGCCTTACCACACCGCTCTATGGAGTATATTTGGACGCGGACGGCTGGGAGCCTAACCAATTTCGAGAAAATTTGAGAAAATCTATTTTTACTGAGGACACCCTAATCCCGTTTAGCTTACATTTTAGAACAAAAAATATTTTTGAGCTGGATTATTTTGTATACAATTAATACTTTATAATTTTGTTTTATGCGAACAAGGTGAATGATCGATACATACGAAGTATTATGCCCGTTAATAGAAACATACTCTTTTCTCACCTTTTTACGTTGATGGCCATTGACTTGTCAATTTAAATGAAATTATGACCAGAATAACTTGTCAAATTTTAGATATTATTCTAAAAAAAATTTTCAAAAAAACTAACAGTAAAGTCAAGTAATTCTTCGATAAAATTCTACTAAGTTACCAAAATCGAAATGACTCATTTTTTTATCCTATATTAATTTTACGTTAAAGTGTTAAAGAAGTTAATAATTTTAAAATGTTTTTATTACTGGACATGTTTCAGTTTTTCACCATTTTCAAAGGTAAAGATTCATTAACAAAAATAAGTAGACCTGAGAAGTGCGAAATCTAGAAGTTAATAATAATCGAAAAAATAGGCTTGTTATCAAATATTTCTGTCATTAGTTGATTGAATTTATTAAAAAAATGAGTATTTTTTTATCGATGGCCATAATTATTCATTATGTTGAATGCGTTGATGAAAAATAAATACAGAACATTTTTTACCAATTTTTTTAAAACTGAACTGGCACGCAAAAACTCTTCTGTACAGCGTGAGTTTTTTCGAATTGTCACATTTTTTTCTTCTGGTGGTCAAAATTTACTATCTTTTCTTATATATTAAGTTTGCGTCCTTTTTCTTGATTTCTCACGAATTATTTTTCATGAATATAGTTCTACATATTTTCAATTGAATTTACTTAAATTGTCAAAAATTTAATATATCATTTGCGATAATTTGAAGATTTTTCGAATTTGATCCATTTCCAAAGCGGCGATGTGATTAGCTCTTTAGTTAACGTGGGACAAAATATTCGATCGATGAAAAATAGAAAAATCGAAACAAAAAATTAAGAATTGAGAAAGTCAATAATTTGATTATAAAATAAATTTTCTGGATATAAAATAAATCATACGTGAAAAATGTATGTTTATNCTATATCGTAGTCCGGGCCCAGGGCAAAAATTTTTGGACAGCACTAATGTGTCAGCATATAAATACTCAGAAGCACTTTTCAAATTTTTTTCTAAAAATTTTAAAAAAAGTATTGTTATGGGCGACCTAAACTACGATGTAGATACCACGGTCTCAAGAACTTACAGAAATGGGGAGGAACGTAGGCTGACAGAAAAAGTCAAATGCTCAACGTTGATTGGTCAGATAGAGGGATTGATGACTCACGCCTGCAAAGGCTAAGATAATTTCACTAAAACTGACGTGTTATTGGTGAGTAGCGACCTAGTTATTAATGATGTAGAAGTCCCATTTTAACAGATGCTGGATAAGTTCGACCATGCTCCAATCCGTTTTAACATCAGTCATTTTCATAAAAAGCTGCCACGAAAACTAATTAGCACCAGGGGTAAAATGTATCGGGAAATCCCATTCGCAAGAAACAAAAACGATACAACAGATATTTTTAAAAGGCTACAGTCTGTATGTACTGACAAAACAAGCGACTTTCTAAATATTATCAGCGATTGGGATGGGGGGGATGGGGGGCGGACGAGCTGCAGAAAAAGTTATGACACTATTATGGAAATAGTGGAGGAGGTTATGCCAATAAAGAAAAAACTGTCAAAAAGTGGGGATAGCAAGATTTGTCTAAGTATTTTATATCACAACTTGAAGCGCGAGACAAGAAAATTGTTTTCAAAAATGGGCCCCCACGTGGTCAAATTTCCTGATTATAGGCTTCTAATTAAAAAAATTAGAAGGGAACGCCAGAGGTGTATCAGAGCAGCAAAAGTTTCGGCAGCAAGTCAGAGGTTGAGATCGCAAAAAGGAGGGTGGGCGGTTTTCCAGGTCTTTTCGGGGGACACAATTTCGATAAGCGACAAAATCAACTGTAACGATTTTTCAAAGCGCTTTCAGGAGTTGAGCTACGATTACGTAGAGAAAAGTCTACCTTGTCCAACAAGTAATTTTGACGACTACCTGGCAAAATTTCATAGCAATAAGGACAGTTATTTCGAGTTAGAACTGCCTTTGATTTTGAATAGCAAAAACCACACCTTGACATCATGTTTTGGCTAAATAACTCCAAAGGCTCCGTCCACGCCAAAAGCTTGGACGGGGCAAGCAGGGCCTTGTGAAAAATCTAAATAGTGAGGGTTTGAGTGCCCTAAATAAACTCGTATCCACTATTTTGTTTAATGGAGATTATTTAAGAGAATTTAGAAAATTAAGGGTATGCCAATTTTCAAAAAGGGGGACCCCGACTCGGTTCTGAATTACAGACCTATTCTCATAAGCAATGCAATCGCAAGCCTCACAGAGGCCATTTTCGGGGCTCAAATGATTAGGGGGGCAGTGGAAAAAGGTCAATTACACAAAAATCAATTTGGTTTTCTAAAAGACAGGTCGATAGGGAGTGTGTTAACAAAGCTAGGCGTTACCACCTGTCAAACCTAAAAATCACTTTTCTAACATTACCCTTACTGACCTGTCCAACGCCTTCGGGTCCAGTGAGGTCGACTTAATTGTCGACAAAATGCAGCATAACATGGGCCCGAAGGCGTTGCGTTTGCTAAGAAGTTTTTTAACAATCAGAGGTTCTATAGAGACCCATGGGGAGTTAAGCATCCCGTTCAAAACAAGTTATAGAGGGTATCCTCAGGGATCGCGATTATCACCGCTACTGTTTGTGTTGCTGATGTCAAAAAGCCACAGCCCGCTTACGGGAACAGCAATTGGAGCTTCGCTGACGATTGCAACCTGAGCACAGTGGAAAAGGAATGGGGCGCTTTAAAAATAAAGCCAGGGGGCCTTAGACAACTTCGTGGATTTCTGCGAGGAATTCAGTCTCAAACTTAACCCTCCAAAACAGTTCACTGCCCAATTCTACGCGGCAATGGCAATAGGGATAACAATTATGACTTGTTTATTGGGGGTGAAAAAATAAAACGCGAAAATACTTTGAATATTTTGGGGTGAGAATGTTAATGCCCTACAATTCGGACCACATATTAATCATTTTCTGAGCAAAATGAAAAGTAGGTGTGGTATGGTCAGGAGCACCTAAGAATTGCTCTAACGCGTTCACAGGGTTTTGATCTTGTCTCTGCTGTTTGGTTCGGCCTCCCACTGTATACAGTATGTACCCAGAATGAACATAGGGGTTAGAAAAAATTCAGTAGCATTGTGACCTCAACCCTGAGACAAAATTCACAAATAAAGCCGAAAAAAACTTGGAGAAAGGAATTTTTTGTTAAAATACCTCAATATAAGGTCCTAAACCGCGCAGTGACATGTTAAGCATAGAAAATATATCGCGGTGCAAAATTGTGCAAACTAAATAACGTCCTAACACGGGGTCTGCCAGCCGAGGAATTTTTGATGATAATAAAAACATTAGAGGGGTGGGTAATGATAGAATAAGGGATCGGGAGATTATACCTAGGCTTTCTGAGAGACCCAGGGTCGATAGGGACAAACCAACAGATTACTTTTCGACCCAGCCATTTGACTGGTTGACATTGCTTAACAAATTACCGCTAAGCTTAAAATCGACCAGGACCGTTAAATTTTCAGAGCAGTGTGTCACGAATTTTTTTCGGCAATCTGCCAACACGCGGAATACGACATGGCTATTTGTGAAAATTGCGGTCAACTAAGGACAGTCTTTGGGACAGAGGGTTTCAAACAAATTAGGAATTTCAGGTATGCGGGACGTTTCGGTGATGGAAGACCGATTGTTAGTCACAAGGGAAATGATAATCGGTTCTGACTTCTCGAAGAGAAATTTTTGAGTTATACCGCACTTAACACAAACTGGTGGGATAACAATGTCCCAATGAGTCATGCTAGTTTCCTAATTATACCCCCAGAAATCGATTAAAAAAAAGAAGGGGGGTATTGAATCAAAAGGTGAACCACCAAAATAAGGGGGGGGGGTAAGGGCTACGACTCTCTTTTTTTTTTCTCAGGGTTTAGTTTTGTTCTCCTCTGAACCAGCCGGTTATTTTGCGAAAAATTGAGAAAACCAAAACCCATAAACATTGATCAGGAGCCAAAAAGCTGGTTAAAATTCCAGATGATTCTCAATCGCGATCCAATATTGCCGAAGCACTTTTGCTCAAGGTAAGAAGGGGTATTATCATTTGACTGTGGGTATGATGTTGCAAAAATTCTGTTTTCCTGCATTTTATCGGTAGTTTTTTGAAGTTTTGTTGTTAATACAAAAATTTTTGAAGGGAGCCGATTGGCTCCTGGGTAGCGTTTATGGAGTTCTCTTATTGGTGGGGAAGGAAGAGGGGGTTTAGAAAAAGATAGAGAGGAATCTACTAATTAAGGGGGGGCGCCTTTTCCTATTTTGAAACGATATTTTTTAAATCATCCAGGTGTGCTTTTTATAAAACATCTGTGTATAGAAAACTGTGTTATATACAAAAACTAGTCACGACGGTTCTAAGTAATTTTTTTCTTTAAAAATGGCTTCAATATATTGCGTATGGAAAACCCGTTATTTGTTCCGCTAACTTCCCTTTTTTCACTAGGTTGTAGGTCACTTGCCTGCCAATAAAGAATGAAAAAAAAGCTAGGCCCCAAATGCGGGGATTCGAGCCTCGATCCTTTTTCTTCAGGGTGACCCGTCCTATCGATAGAGAACATAAACCTTTTTTTTCCTAAGAAAAAATCCATCTCAAGGGAAAAAAGCGGGAAAAACTCTCATTACGAATTTATTCATTTTTTCTTTATGGTCGCTTCTCCTTTGTCTGCTGCAAAATTAATGGTCTAGAACACCAATACAAATCTCCTAAGGGTATTTGCAAAGTTAACTGAGTTAATTTTGAAAAAACACGTCCTTAAATGTGCTAGTTATGGTATCTGTCTCGTAAAAATAGCGCTTACCATGTAGCGGACAAGTTGGGAATAAAAGAGTGAGGTTCACCAGAGAGAAGCTATTATTTATTATTTTAATATATATTCCTTTTATATAGAAAGGAGGATTCCTGAGCAGGCCGGAGGGTGTACATATAGAGACCCATAAATGTTGACTGGAAACTTACTTCTAGAGCAAAGTTTTGTTCAAATATATTAGAGCTACAATCCAAGATCATGGAAACAGTTTTTTACTTTTGCAAAGGTAGATGGGGGTATTAATGGTTAACTCCTGATTT
>SCLH01001303.1:49371-90360 GCA_004367855.1 Oikopleura vanhoeffeni | reverse complement strand
GGGGCGAGCAACTTTTTCCATCGGACAATTTCTTTTTTTCTGCTTTTCACGTAGAATGTATGTGAAGCATGATGACGGTCCTAGTCGCTCCAAGCGATAGCAATTGCAAAATCGCTTGGCGAGACCGGGTACCGAAGTCATGCTTAAATAAATAAGCTTTAAAAATAGCAATTTCATAAATCTCTACTTTTTGCTTGTCCCTTGTCCTCTCCCCTGTCCTTTTTTTCTTTTTCTCGCAGGCGGCAAAAAGGGCGTTCATCATTTTTTCTTTTTAAGATTCCAACAAAAAAAACCCTGCGGGCGGCCCTCTGCAGGTGATTTTTTCTCGCTTTAAAAAAGTGAGAAAGGAACCACCAAAGACTCTCAGAGCCAATATCGATCTGATATTAATTATCTCTGTTTCACACATAAATCGTATTCAGAAAAATACAACTACCACAATAAAAATTTCATTTAAAATTGGGAAGCCGAGCGCTTCCCAAACTTTCCAAATTTTCATAAAAAATAAATTTATTTCAATTATAATAATCAGACCAAAAATATTGTTATTTGTCATCTACTCGTTTTTTAACCCTCCCATGTATATAACTCCATTATTTCACAATATTTGCAGAAAAATACCCACCGTCGGGGAGTCTAAAAAGCCGGGGAAAATTACTCTCAATTTTAATTATCAGAAAAGCTGGTCAGAATCCCCGAGCGTTTCAGACATTCCGATCAATCATCTCCCGATACGGGAAATATCAAAATTCATCTTCACCCACTTGCTGCCAAAAGTAAACCATAATTATTTTTGCGTCAAACATGGATACTATGCACCTCGTGAAATTTGCAGATGAACTGATACAAAGCGTTGCATATAATATGTAACAAGGGTTATTTTTTGTTTCAGCTTTTTATAAATGTGCCAGTTAAAATGTCCATTGTTAAAACACCTTCTGCAATAATCGGGTTGATAAATGTGCTCGTGGCCGAGTTCTTATTCCCACATGCTGAACCCGGGAAGGGGATTGGTCCACAGGTAGTTCGGGCTTCAGAGAGAGATATCCTCATCGCTGAAAAAACTTTTATACAATCTGGACCCCGCACAGGGACAAAAGAAAATACCTTAATATTTAACTGGGTAGGAATGAGGATGTCAGGAATTTCGAGCAAAAAAAATCTGACTGCTAGACTAAAACACCATATGGGAAGAGTCACGCATGCCGCAAAAATCCAGCAAACCAACATGATAATTACCTGCCAGACCGGTTTACCGGTAGCCGGTTTTGATGCTTTAGACATCAAGTTGCTCATTCTAAAAAAATCAAAAATTTTTACAGAAATTAAAATGGCGCGAAATAATTTATTTAAGTGTGACTGTCCCAGCGGGGGGGATTTTACAATTTGTCCAGGTGCAGGGTGTCAGATTTCATTAAAAATGAAATTAGGTGAGAATAAGGTGAGGAGTCAGGAGCGAAAGTCGCTCGAATCTGATAAACAATACCGGGTTTTTTTGCGAACAGGGGGATTAGGGAGCTCAGACGTAAAGGGTAGAAATATATCGCGGGACTCCGGGGTTACAGGGGCGGTTTCTTCAAATACGTCGCCAACGTTCGCGTCGGTAAATCCCACACCCGTTCGCTTTGAAATAAGCTTATCACCGGATGGGGTCGTACATACAGGGGGGACTTCTAGTTTATTTCTCCGAGTGGATCGTAGAGATCGCACATTTTGGCGTGCTGGAGTGCGAGTACCACCTCTAGTGGCAACAAAAAACCCACGCCGAGTCAGCAACTCTCGTCGTTTTTTATTTTCTTTAAAATTAATTTCGAAGGTGGTCGAGGCATCCAGACTGGATGGCTCGGTTAAGGGGGTCGAGCTTGTGAGTGGGCTGCCGTATGACGGACAGGGCGGTATAATTGCTGAACTGGACACAACGGTTATACCGGTTGAGTCACCAAATGGGGTCAAAGAGGGATTTGTTTCACCTATTATAGCCCCCCCTTCTAGTATCGCATTTGAGCTCGCAAAGGTGGCTGTGTCCGTTGACGACTCCTCGTCAATTAATATTTGGGTGGGTAATGGTTTAAAAGAAAAAGAGGGGCGGGCGATTAAAGAGCCCATGAGGGACTCAGCCAGGAGCGATATCTCTTTTCGGGCCACAAGGCAGTCGGGTTCTAGAGGTTTTAGAAGCTTAGCACCTAGGATGAGATGGTCGGATATTCGGATGAGTGACTTTCCTCTCTCCTCAAAAACATCGCGAAGCCTTTTTAGGGGTGGCCCTGTGTCTCATGAAAGATGTTTTTCTGGAGGAGCGAGTTTTCCTAGGAAAACGCGCTTATCCAGAAAAAGCCAAAAATGGAGCAAGTTAGTTTATTGGGTTGGCCGCCCAGCCTTTTGTTTCTTATCGAGGGAGTCGACTACGGACACGACAGAGGATCTCAGATCTGTCATCATTTTTGATAGGTCTTTGAAGCGAAGAGCACCACTTCTAATCTCACAAAGCAACTCCTTAACAAGGCAATTTCTGGATGAGCTTCCCAAACGGCGATGGAGAATGGAGCCCTCCGACTTTAACTCCTTCATCATCCCATGCAGAGATCGGGATATACTGAGGTCACCAGCAATGTCAGTCACAACGCTGCCGGAGCCCCACCGCTCGCCCAATGTCATCAACAGGCTGTTTCCCAAAGTGCTCCGTAGCCCATCTAGGTTGTCTAAAAAGAAAACTATAATAAAAAAAGATTGCGCAGGTGGTATAAAAGTATCCGTAGTCTTAGTCATTCCAGAAATTAAAAAAAAAGGGCGCAGGCAGGGAGTTTCGAACGTGAGACCTCAAGGTGTACCTACCTTCCCCTATCTCGGACTATTTTGGTTATTTTCCCGACCCAGAACGCTGGGAATTTCCGCGATCTTGAAAATTAATAATTTGTTTGACATTTCGAATTTATTTTTGACGCAGTACAGTGAGGCACGGTACGGTTCGGAGTGGTACGATAGTGTAGGGCGCAGCGTGATAAGGTGCAAGGGAATCACGTGCATAAATAAGAAAATATTAGAGAAAAAAAATAGAAACATCACGGGATTTGAACCCAGGACCTTTTCCCTGTCAATCAAGATACCGAAAAACCGTTTTCGACACTGCGCTATTTTTTATAAAATTGGACAGACAATCAACCCTAACACTATATTTAGGTATGAACTTACGAGAAACAAGTTCCAGGATGCTTCTGTCCCTCTGGTCGGTGCTAGCAGGCAGAAATTCTCGGTTGAGTCAACGGTGGGCGGAGTCCAAAAGGGCGCTGAAATCAAGCACGGACAAAATCGGCGGCTTTGCGAACAATCGAGGAAACTTTTATATGTACATCTCCTTCGTGATCACCCCGGACCAAAAAATCACATCAGAGATCAGAAATCTGTCGCTCAACCAATTTGTAGCGAACTACTCCCTTACACTACACTCACTTATGTACTGGGCCCAAGTTCTGTCGCGGAACTTCAACAACACAGTTCGGGGAGCAGGAGGGGGCGAAGCTTCGCGGGACAACGGCGGTGAGCGAAAATAAAAGGGTTATGCTGTGGAAAACATCTGAATACTATCCACCGGTCTACTACCATTTCTTTAACAACTGTACAGGGTTAGAAAGGAGACAGCGGGCCGAATAGTTGGCACCTTCCATCTGACTTCAAGAAGTGGACGGGGTTAAAGCGGTTTATTTTTAGGCCTAAAAAGGGACAAGGGTATGATATATTGTGTGCTTACCCATTCTTTTTTGAGCGCTCGAACATTCCCCTGCAATTCGATCCAGCGTGTGTTGCCGAACAAGTTCGGTGGCCTCGGCCTTGGGCGGATTTGGGGACTTTCGTTTGACTTTCCCAACGACACAGGTTTTCCGACCTCTAAATAATCGACTTAGTTCGTATACAGGTCGGTACACAAGGGGGGTCCCACAGTTCAATATAGGGGAGGGATTTTTTCTTCCACCGGAGTACTATTTTTGGACACTCCTGTGCACGTTGACTGTGCACCTATTTTTTCACTATGGTCAAACGAAGAGATGGACGCACAAAAAATTATCAAATAAACAAGACTTACCTAGCCATTGTGATTTCTCAGTGAAAATGATACTCGTATTTATCTTTGACTGCTTCGACGAGACGGTTCTCTTTTTGGGTTCCGCAGCTAGAAATGTTGGGACGCTACTCGATAATAAGAAATTGAAGGGAATAAAAAAAACAAGCAATCCCCTGAAAACAACTGCGAGGTAAAAAAACATGTTTTCATAAAGAGGACACGAATGGCAATAACAGACCAAGGTCAAAAACTAAAAAGACTCGGTACCACGTGGCCCAAGGTCAAGGCGATTGGCCAAAATGAGTCGAGCACCCACGTAAGGGAAAACAATGAAGACTTGTCTCAAGTAAAGTCTGGGCGACAAAAACAGCCACAGGCAGCCAATATTAATTTCACACTATATTTTTATATATTTAATTTCTGTATATTCTTTATTCTTTTTTTTTAATCTTTACCTGTTCATTTTTCAATAGACCCATTTTTTTACCTTACTTTTCTAAAAAAAAATCTTTTCATAAAAAAAATTGCCCCAAAAAAAATATAATCATCAAAAAAAAATATTTCCAAAAAAAAAAGGGGGGCAAGCAAAAAAAGTGTTTCAATTATAGTACCGGTACCATTTTCATAACTTTTCGTTCTCATCAATTTTTATATATAAAGGAAGCCTGGGAGGGCAAAAGACGAAGCTAAAGTGACAAGTTCAACAAAAAAAAGAAAAAAACCGTTTTGCTTTGTTTTTTATTCCACCATCCGCAAAAAGGGATGGTGCCACTATAGAGCATCATGTCTCCGAATAACCCGCCTGTCTTGCTGTATAGAAAAAAGATTGTGCATGGACTAACAATCCAACTGTGAGCCTCTTAATTTTGAGAGCACAAATAAAAAACAAACAAACAAACAAGTAAAAAGTTTTTCATCAAGAGTCCATATCCGCGAATATCCGTATCTGTCAAAATGCACCGACCATCTTAAGTGTATATTGATTGCAGGCCCCGTAATACGGGGCCTCTTGGGCATTTTTTGCCACATATTCTTTTTTTTCAGTTAAACTCACGTTTTTTTTGGATCCATGAAAGAGATTGTTGTTAGATCTGGAGGTCTCCTGGTAATATTGCCGATTTTCGGTTTGGGAAACGTGGGTTAAACTGAAAAAATGTGGCAAAAATGCCCAGGAGGCCTCGTTATCGATATATTCTAAGGAAACCTTGTGGAATTAGAATGATTTCGATAAAGAACTTTTTGTATAATAAAAAATGTGGAATTCTCAAGGAAATGTGGAATGTCTTCAAAGGGTCGATACTATCGATTCGATAGTAAAATGTATACAAAGTGAAATGTATAAATGTAAGATTTTGCATTTTGAATAGACTAAAATGAATTTTCTGGAATTCAAAATTTAGCGACCTTCATACGCAATGGTCAGATATAAAACCTCTTTACGAACAAGCTAAAAATATTTTTTATTGTGATGCATAATGATTTCAAAAAATGCCATGATGTCCTTAAAACCCTATATTGCAAGGCAAATTTGTATTTGAATAGATCCATGCATTGAAATTCATGCATCTGATTCCGAAAAAATATTTGAGTTTAATAATCTAGAACTCTTGTTATCGTCGATTAAAATTCAAAATCTTACATTTATACATTTTACTCTGTATACATTTTTCTATCGACCCATCTTTTCAAAATGGTAATAACAGGAAATTCCGAAGAATTTGGCACGAGTTTGTAGATGAAAATGAACTTTTTTGAACTATTTTCCGGTTCTCAGGTTAAAAAAATAAAACATTTATGGCCCTTTCTCAGGACAAATAAACTTTTTTTAAAGGCCAAAAAATTTGTTTTCTAAAATGGGATTAAAATTAGCCTCACAATTTATAATGGTGACCATCCAAAATCATATTTTCCAGTCGTAAATTTTTGTTGTTTGATTTGTCTTGGGTTGGGCCTCTCGTAAGGAGGTTAGTTTTTAGCAAAATAAGAGAAAAAAGTAATTAGTGCCAGTTTATTTAGAAAAGGGTAAACCCAAGTTAAAAAATTCCACAAAAATGAACGCAAATAGTCGTTTTGCGGTACAAATTAAAAAAAATGGTTTCTAAATAAATGTTGAAATTTTCACGTAAAACATTTAAGTACCTTTTAAGCAAACCGTATTTTGAAAGAGATGGTCCGCATTTTAGAGGAAAAACTTAATGAAAAAGTGTTACGCACATACCGTATGTGACATACGCAATCTATTTTCTGCGCGGTAGTACTTATTTCCCAAAAATGAAGCTTATTTCGAAGAGGTTAAGAAAAATTAAGAAAGGAGAGCGTTAAAAATTTGTTCATCTCATTGAATTTGAAAAGTTCAACTAATTAGGGGTCGATTGTAGGCTTAATAAGGGGGTCGGTTCATTTTGACAGATTTGCACTTTTTCAATTTTCTTTCTCATGATGGCAAACTTTTTGCCACTTCGGAATTTTTGAATAAAATGTTTTTAAAATGTAAGGTGCCACCTTTGAGCTTACTTTGTCTAATCTGATTTTGTTCAGATCTATAATTTTTACTTTATAGATTGCTTTTTAAAAAAACACTTAAAAAATGGGAGATTTCGGTTGAAGGTGTCAAAATTAAGGTAAAATAATTTTTTTTATTTTTTATTAATAAGAAACCGGAAAAAACGGTCTTGACCACCAAATTCAATTTTTTTTTATGGTTTTTTACTATTTCTACGTCAAAATCGATTTTAAATTCCCAAGAAATTCGAATTTTTTTTTTTGGCACATCGTATTTAATATTTTTTTTATGAGATGAATGAAATAAATTGAATTCGGTGGTCGAGACGGTTCAACAATTTGGCAAGTTTGAGTGGAATAAAATTTATTCATTTTTGATTAACGAGGGCTTCAACCGATTTCTCCCAAACCGTAGTTTCGTTGCAAAAATTATGATTCAGAGTATAAAAAAGAGTGAAGAAACAAAACCAGGACATATTTGAATAAATTAAAAGGTGGCATTGTTTTATAATGTTTGGAACTTTTTTCAAAAATTTCTCATAATTTGTGAAATTCGAAAAGTTTAATTCGAACTCGAAATTTTCTTAAAAAGCAATAATTCAAAAATTATGTAGTTACAAAAGTTGCCTAGATTATGAAACATTACTTTGATGGTATATTGAGAAGAATATATAAACCCAGTAAAAAAATTTTCATCAAGAGCCCATATCCGTATCTGTCAAAATGCACCGACCCCCTTAAAGGACTGAGGGTGCTTCGAACTTTATTTCTCTGGGCATCAGAATATAAAAAATGAAGGATTGCAGTTTAGTAAACAGTACTTGAAAAATTTTTTGCGATTATTTTTGAAGCGCTAGGACAACTGGAAGTACTGTCTAACAAACTGTACTGACCACCAAATACTTCATTTGTTTTCGTATAATTACGGAGGTTCTAGATTTGTAAAAATATTTTTGATAGTGAAATTGAACTCGTCATTAAAAGGTTATCCTAGAAAAATTTTATTTGTTAAAATAATCCAAAGAGAAAGTATAATCAATTGATGTTATGCATTACTTCGAAATGATGCGCCGCACTCACTTAATATAACTGATTGAGAGATATCTAGGTCATATTTCCAAAAAAAAATGCCTCGAGTAACTTGAAAAATAAACAAAGAAAAATGACTTTCAAAAAAAACATTTTCCACATTCAGCCCTGAATTTGTTGTTAACCACATTATTTCGTAATTAACTCTCACAACGGCAAACGGAAAAAAATAGTCAAATTTTTGAGATTTCACCAGGAGATTGTTGCTCATTGGTGACCTTTCAGTACATAATTGACCCATAGTTGCTAATATTTTCATGAGAAAGTCGACTCTTCCGATACTTTTGAAGGTATTTACGAGTCTCTACGATGAACTTTGAAATTTACGGTGATTTGATATACGGTAATTTGAAAAAGTACTCAAATAACATAAAAACAACTTTTAGGATGATCTTTAAACGTTTTTAAGAGTTTTTTTTATCAAAAAGTCGACTCTTCCGATTCTTTTGAGGGTACTTACGAGTCTCTACGATGAACTTTGAAATTTACGGTGATTTGATATACGGTATTTTGAAAAAGTACTCAAATTACATAAAAACAACTTTTGGGATGATTTTTAAACGTTTTTAAGACTTTTTTCTAATTACACCAAAGTCCGAATGAAATCACGTGACGAAATAATTCAAAAATAAGATTTGGTATATCTCATAAATGAATCCTTATTTCTTGAAAAATAAGATCACGTGACTGTTTTGGAAGATGTAAATTTTCGGCGTAATTTGAAGGTCACGTGATCGTTTTTGGACTTCGGTGTGATGGAAAAAAAGTCTTAAAAACTTCTAAAGAACCTATTTCCTTCTTTCAAAAATTGATTTAAGTAACTTTTGAAAAAAAACAGTACTATTTTTGCCAACCTTATTCCTTGAATATACGGTCACGTCATCATTTTCGGGCTATGGTGTAATGTGCAAAAAGTCTCAGAATTTTTTTCTGATCCCGCTAATAGCGTTTTTTGATGATTTAATTTTGCAAAAATAAGTACTGTAAAAACAGTAAAAATTTCCAGAAAAAACGCACAAACGTCAATTATTTAAATAGTTGATCGATCACTTTGTAAATGCTGCATTCATAAATGATTAAGGGTCCTATATTGCGATTTACGATTTACGCGTGACCATGAAAACATTGTGGGAGTTAAAATGTATTTTCATATATTCATTTTTGTTTATTTGCTGTTTATTTTCATATATGTGAGAAATTTTTCGAGAGAAATAAGGCCAAAAAAAAAAAAAAATAGGCCCTTGATAAGTTTGAGGAAGCGGGGTAGCAGACTGCTACTAGCAGTCGTATTGATTTTAGGTCACTTTGAGGTCTCAAACGTCCCCAAAATTGCTAAGGAATGCTCAGAAAACAAAAAGTGAGTGTAAAAACAAAAAAAATATCCGAAAAAAAGTTCAAAATTTTCTTTTTTTGAGAATTTTTCTGAGTAATTTTCTTTGGAAAACATTGAAAAATAATTTTCGACCAAAAAAACTCAAAATATCAAAAAACTGTAAGCAGATTATCTTCTTGGCATCACCCAAGCTTTAATTTGATCGTACTTTCGACTTAATTCGACGACTTTTATTTTCCGAGTTTTCACTTTCGGTTTACTAAAAACCGCATTTTAGAACTGATCAAAAAATTTGAAAAATCTAATTCCGTGAAAATAATCGCAACATATTTCTCCTTCTTTTCTCAAATTTTCACCTCATTCTTTAATTAAGCCTAGGAGGAGGAGTAGTTTGCAGAGCGAAAAACTTAAAATAAAGCAGTTCCAGAAAATACTAGTCCGAAATTTAAAAATCTGATTCCCCGAAATTACGAGCATTATTGTTTCCGTGGTTCATGCCAAGTTTGAGTGAAATCGTATGATCTAGAACTTGCCGCACGTTGGTGACCAAGGTTGGCCAAAAATTATTCTGATAAGTTATTTCTGTAGATTAAGGATAGATCTACCAAATGGCTATTTTCAAAAGTTTCGAAACAGTTTTGTATTCTTGTAAAGTGGAGTACAAAAACACGTCAGGTACTTTTTTACGACCGCTACCTCCTTAAGTTTTTTTCCAAAAAAATTTGGCGATATTGGCACTTTCGGCCAGATGAGGACAGCAAAAGTCCGAGTTTAACAGTAGGTTCAGATGAAGTAAAACACCAAAATGTGTAGAATTACGAACTCCACCAAACACGATCAAATAAAGATTAAAAAAACTTGATTTGGGAAATTTGATTTTGAAATATCACGTCATTCATGTTGCACTCACGCCAACGCATGACGCCACGTAATTTCGGCGATATGGGCACTGGCAGGAATTAAGCAAAAAATCAAAAAATTTGCGTGGGTTTTTTCGGCGATATTGGCGATATATATATGGACCCGCCTCGTGTACTACAGGGCCTGTAGTCTGTTTTTTGTGGTCAACTGAATTTATTTTATTTTGCAATATTACTCTTGAATTATTGTGGTGAAATTTCATTTTGATTATCAAGTTTTTGTTCATTCGAAACGTCAATTTGTGTTTCTAAAAAACATGGCTTTGAAAATTTTGGCTATGACACGAAAGCAAATCTAAGCAGTTGTTGACTCGAAGAAATCAATTTCTGGTTATATTAACCTTTTGAATCAGTTCTTATGAATCAACAAATAAAAATGGACTCTAACTTAATATCCTGCCTCTGGTTTTAACCGCCCAAACCGCAATATTAAGTACGGTTTACGCTCTTTTTTGATGATCAGTTTCATATCGGACCAATCTACTCTTTAACAAAATCCCAAAACAAACATTGAGTGATTTTACGAATTAAAAAGGTAGCTTTTTGCTTAGCTGATTTTTTTGCGGTCGGATTTTGGGCAACGAAAGCGCGAATCAAAAAATACTGATAATTGCAGATGCGGTGGTTGATTTGGTGAAGTCGGGTTGTTGGCAAAATAGAGATAAAAAAATATTCATTTTAGCGGGTTCATTTCTGGTATAATTATCAAATAATTCATAAAAATCTTATTATGGGCCAGGAATAATAATGCGCACTGATTAGTTGTTCAGATGAACGTACTTATTGAACTATGCGGTTAACCCATGTAGTCAGCATTTCTAAACAACATTGTACTAAGATAAGTTTCAATCGGCACTTACTGACTTTGAAAATCATATTAAATTAAAAATTTAATAAAGTTGACTAGTAAAAATAATTTTTGGACCATCAAATATTTTCATGACCTAAATTAATTAACTCGTAGACTTGATTTCTGCCATCTAGCTGCCATTCACCATTTAATCGTATTTTACAATCCTTAATTATTAATGACAAGATCAGTTATAAAGTAATTTTTAATTTGACTCATATTATATGAGTCATATATAGTAGAAAAACTTTTTTTTTATCCAATCAGCGGTCGGCAAAATTTGGAAAAAATTTATCTGAAAAAAGATAGAAATAAATCACTAGCAAATGCCAATTTTATTGCTTTCTTTATTTTTTAAGAATATTAATCTTTTATAAATGTTGATCTTTTATAAATATTGATCTTTTATAAATGTTTGATACGGTGGTGTTATTCACACCACCAAAAACGGAATGGGCTCTAGCACCAACTGTGGTTGTCCCAGACATATAGTTCCTAGTACGGTTTTCACAGAATCGATAATTGCGCATCTTTTGGGTATACTTTATCACAAATCTGAAATATTTTTCGGCAACTCGTCTTACTTAAACTGTCCTGACTTTTTGAGCATGGGTCTAAAGCTTTTTTGCTGTGTTTTATATAACACACAGTTGGAGGCTACAAGAAAATCGAAACTAGCTTTCAACCTGTAAATTTCTTCCAAAAAAATTGATTTTGTTTAAAAAACCACCCGAAAGGCCCCTTTTCTTATTATAAAAAAAGTAAAAGTATGTTTTATGGTGTACCTTTACCTTGCAATTTGATTTCTGAGGTCAAAAGTCACTTTTGAGCAACTTTTGTTTCCGACCAATCAGGAATCCCCAAAACTTTCGAATTTTTTTAAAAAACTTAAAAAAATTATCTCCGTAAAATTTCCTACAATGGCTATCTTGATTTTTCAGATTTTCGGCCTTGACTGGCTTGCCGAGGTACGTTTTAATCTTATTACTCTGTTTTTTATACCTCTGATTGGACGAAGACTAAATAAAAAATCAGTGACATATCTAGAACATTTTTACCAAATAATCATCGGAACAAAGAACATATTTAGAACGGTTCTGAAAAAAATGTGTTCTGTTCTTGTTCTGTTCTGATTCAAATTTCAAAAAATGTGTTCATGTTCTGTTCTTGTTCGGTTTTTATAGAACCCTTCTATAGAACACATTATGTGTTCTTGTTCTAGAACCGATTTTGTGTTTTAGTGCCGAGTCGGCACTGCCGACCCCTGGCTTGATAGGCTTTTTTTGAAAGTGAAATACTGTATGTTACATACATAGGGAGTGCACCAGACCAATTTCTAAGTTTTGACTGGTTGCTCTTGAAGCTAAACGAGAAAAAAAAATCTTGAGCAGAATTTAAAATGAAAAATAAAAATTGTTTTTTCAAAAATCCGATTTTTTAACGGTTAAAATACCGGTTTTTGTTTAAATTTGGGCTGGTGACGTGGGAATGGTCGGGGATGTTTAAATTTTGCTTTTTTCCTGTTCTCCAGGAAATTTGACACAATCTGACAGAAATTAGACCTGAGAAGAGCTGCGAAAAAATTTTAGAAAAAAATTAGAGTCCAACATTCCTACGAAATGACCAAATTTTTTTTCAGAAATTTCCAGAAATTTTTTTTCAAAAATTTTTAATTTCAAAAGGTAGCAAATTTTATTCTGGCAACGGCCCTAATTCTGAAAAATTAAGTAAATGGAGTTTTGTATGCTCAAATTCGAAGTTAGTGCTCTAAATGGGCGTTTTAAAAAGTCAGTTTCTGACCACTAGAGAGGTCAACGAATTTGTATCAACTACTGTAGTTCTCTCGTTAGTTTTACTGGTGCGCTCCTTATACATACAGGATGTGACAAACTGTTAGTACCCTATTTCAACCTGATTGGAAAAAGCGAAAATTTCGCTGCGAAATTGCACACATCGATTTTTATCGAGGAATATTTAACCCGTTGTTTTAAGAAATATCATACTTTGCTTCTGGTAGATAAACAGTTATAAAAGTCAGCTTATTTTAAAGTCTTGGCAATTTTGGGTACCCTATTTGCATTCGCCAAAATGTCTCTGTACAGAACCATAAACGATGAAAATTTTCTCCTTTATTCGTAATATTTAATAAATCGAAAAAACGTATATTACATTACTGAATACTGAAGCAAAAAGAGTTCGGTTTGTCTTCTAAATTCTAGTTCGTTTTAATGATACTGAACCATTGTCCACCGCCTTCAATCTTGTAAAGGTATTTTATAGATGTCTTCATCGTGTGCGTCAATACCGGGACGTATAGAATGCATCTTTTCTTCGCCGAACCAATCCACTAAACCAATCTTTGAGGTGATCGCTTTAGAAGAAGTCCTAAAATAAATGGTAAGATAGTATTTCGGCTATATAGTTTTTCGGCTATATCACAGAACAATTGAAATTTTGTGGACATTTCTAGAATTCTTAGAATTTTTATAGGGTGAGCTTCCGGTAATGAAAACCATAAAATTTCTGATAAGATCATTAAAACAAAACTTTTCAGGCATTCTTTTGTACCATAAATTTAAACAATTAAATATCTCATATGCAATTTCGCACAACTTTGAGGTAATTTTCTGATTGAGATAAAAATACAGGGTGTAAGGTTTTTCCCTTCTTTTTCCAAAGATTACACTTGATTTCCGCCGTTTTGATTGGTTGAATCTGAGAAAACTCTTCTGACAACCAATCAAAACGGCGGAAATAAAGTGTAACCAGTTTGGAAAAAGAAGGTAAAAACCTTACACCCTGTAATCATTTTGAAATAATTTTTAAAACACATATACGTAGATGATATTTTTGGATGTGATTCCCGCTACTCTCGTCCCCCAAAATGAATACAACTCTAGAAAAGTTGATATTTAATTAATATGCGCGAAAAACTATATAGCCGAAATACTTTCTCCCCAAAAAAATACCGGAAATTTTTGGATAAACATTGAAACTGATTTCGGGAACTCTCTTTAATTGTTTTGAACCTCAATATAGTACGTTTGGTCACGTGAGGTATGGAAATAGGCCATTCGTGTCAGAGTTTATTAAAGAGCAAATTATTATTACTCATTGCAATTATGTACTTGATGCACTTTTTGGGTCACAGACTCAAATTATTTTAGTAATCAAGCATACCGTATGCTGCAAACGGTACGCTGCAAACAGTATGCTGCTTTATAATTTTTACTTTCTCATAATCATTTGTACAGTAAAATGTCCACTTAAATTTGCCCTATAGTGAAATGTCTACTTAACTGTTGTCTTTGATTTTTTTATTTTACACAAATTATCGGAAATTGAATCCAGTCCCTTCCATAATTGCCGAATTTAATTATACAAATTGTTTTGGTCTAACCACACCCCTTAAGAAATGATGATGCCAAACACGTCAATGAAAAAGAGTTCGGAATTATGTCATGACACGGTAAGGGAGTAACCGACGAGGGCTGTTTCTCTCGAGACCCATATATATGGGAGACACTTAATTTTTGTTGCATTTAAATTTTTGTGATCGGTTTGATTACGAAAAAATAATTTGGATTTGACAAAATAAAGTTCCGAAATTAAGATTTTCGCAAGTTATTTTTTTAGTATTCATGCGGTATTTTGTTATCGCCTTTATCGATGACCTTAATTTTACTTGGACCAGTTAGCCTGCAATTCAACCTTGCGGACCAATCAAAAAAATAAAAAATTATCTCGCAAAAATATCGAACATATTTTTAAGATGGTGAAATGGTCAAAATTTTGAGGTACCTGAACTTTGCTCATGTGGGCATGAAAAACTAAATCATATAGAGAAAAAACGCCATATTTTCTCTGAAAAACCCATTATTAGTGAGCGTACGAAAAATTCAAAATTTCTGATATCTCCTCGCTCAATGATTTTATCGTGAAAAAGCCGAAAATCGACTTTTTTGGACCGTTACTACTACCGGTACCGTCATACAAAAACTTTTTGTTACCTTTTTTGAAAAATTCATACAATTATCTCAAACATACTGAAATTTCAAAATTGAACGAATCTTCATCTAACAACAGATGTTCAAAAAACAGTGAAACGCGTCGGTTACTGCCTTAAGAAAATGATGATGCCAAACAGCACATAGTCGGAATTATGTCATGAAACGTCATCTGAGCTCAACTGACTAAGCTTCTCAACAGAATAAGTGTTTTCGAGTCGTTGTCTAGTGTATTCATTTGGGTACACTAAGCACGCTCGTGCTTCTGTCTTACCAAATTGGTCTGAATCAAATGGGCTAATTGCTCAAAAAAATTATTTCGCCAAAAGTGCAAATTGGCAATTAAAATTTGAACAACATTGATTTAATTGCAACCGTTATCAGTAAGGTGGCTGAGGAAATTTCAAAAGAAAACAGAACCTCTTAACCCTTGTGAGCACAGAGCCACAATTGTGGCTCCAGCATACCTAAAATCATCGAAAAAAGACAAAATCTGGATCGAGGAATCTTTTGTTTCAAATACATTATAAAGATTTAGATTCGGTTTCAAGAAAATAATTGATTTTTTTTTCGAATGTTTTGTTCCGGCATTACGGGAGTTGATTTATCAGGATTTTGAGCCTATGTTTCACTTCCGTAAAAATTATTTCGGAACTGGACATACAAATCAATCTGTGAGATTAGCCAGTTTTTAGGAAAGTGTTTTGTGCAGCATAACAGTTGAAATAAAAATTTATTGGTATCTAGGGGCAGACATTTTCTTTGGAAGTGAAATATCTAAATTTTCAACTTCAAGTATCCATGAAAAAATTTAGTTATTATAAAAGTGAATTAAACCATCAAACATTGTCCACAGTTGTACTTCATTACCATATTTACTCGAAAATAATAGAATAATGCCATTATCTGCTTTTATAGGGGAAAATAAACATTTTTCATCAAAATCATGCATTTTTCAATCAAAATTTTGACTTATTTATAAATACTTTGATTTATGAGATAATAATCAAAGCGGACAAAACTATGACGTAGGCCAGATTCTTGTGCATTGTTTTCGACAGAGATAAAAATTGTAGAGACAACTGTGACGTGTATCACGTGATATGGTACACCTTGCTTTTTCACTAGTTTTCTAGAACTCAAAATGAAAATTCTAGAATATGAAATGTCGAATGCAAAAATATGACCTTTCAACTTTCTTATGCAGACAAATTAAAATCCAACTGCCTTAAGCTTTCTGTGAACAACTTCAAAGTAGAGCCACAATTGTGGCTCTGGTGCCTTGGCGGAACTTTTTATATGCTCACAAGGGTTAAGGGGGTTGTATAGGCTGGAAAGGCTTTTTCGAAGGCTCATAACTTTTTATTTCTTCATCACAATCTTATAAAAATCTCAGGAATAGTAGTTCATATATCGCTGGAACACATTTTACTTCTAACTTTTTTCATAGCATGTTCGACCAACCGGTATATTGAGTTGACCGCGAGCAAAAATTTTTAATGTTCATACAGTAATAAATATAATATTTTTATTTTCATCGTGTCTTTAACGATCCACCTTACGCATTCGACGGTAAAGCGTTTTTCTAATTTACTTAATTATTTTCTAATTACTTTATTGTTCCGGTGGATGCGTGATCGGAATAATAAGGGGATCGCAAAATTAGATCGGATCGAACTGATAGTATTGGATTGTAACTTTCTTTTAGATTCGTAATTTTGGTATCAATCGATCCAACTCGATTGATATCTATGGGTCACTCCATCCGATATAATTTGTATTTACCTTATATCGATTCCTGTACTCCAAAGCAATCGGTGAAATTCCTCGGCCACCTTAAGGGGGTGGTCAGGGCGAGTTTTTATGAGAACTGTGGGAAGACAATGATAATATTTGATAATATGTAATAATTACATATTAAATATACACCCATGAATGCATAATCAGCACAAATAAAGTGTAAATTGACGTGACGATAAGGACAAACTAGTGTAGATAGCAATTTTAGTTTTGACCAATGTTTTTTAAATTACTGAATTACTAATTACATTGTAATTAGTAATTCAGTAATTAAAAAACATTGGTCAAAACTAAAAATTGCTATCTACACTAGTTTGTCCGTTATCCGTCACGTCAATTTACACTTTATTTGTGCTGATTATGCATTCATGGGTGTATATTTACAGGTAAAAATATTTTATAGTAAATATGCGGTCTCTGAACTGTTTTCTCATTGAAAAATGATTAAAAACTTTTGTTTCTGAGAAATTGTTTATTTTGATTCGAGAAAAAATTATTTGTCAACTTCAACCTTTGTCAATATGTAAATAAGGCTTTCACACTATGCGCAAACATAGCTCATTTTGTTTATAGACAATTAAAAGGTTTTATCACACATGCTATTACACAAAATTATCCAAGGAAAATTATGAAATAAAATTAATTTTCTTATCAAAATCTAAAGGTCATAAACATTGAATTACATCGTAATTTCACTCTCACTTAAAAACTAAAGTAGAACGAGGTTAAAACTTCAAAAATGAATTCGCAGAGGTCGATTTACTATAAACTGATTTTAAATATGGAGCAAAAATAAATTTTCAAAGTTCGTAAAAGTGCACCTGTTACGTACCAGATGGACATAAAAAATGTGTGCACCATTTTTTTCTTAAATGTTCAAGGAACATAAAAATCGCGTCAAAAAAAAATCTGTCGATAATTCACGGAGGAGATAGATTTTGAAAAAACTAGTAAAATCAATATTTTTGGCGCTCAGAGCATTCTAGGAAAATATTCAAAAAACTTACACCATTTTTTCTTCAGAAAGTAGTTTTGCTTCAGTTGTTATGAGTTAATGTCATATATATTGACGGAGGAGATAGACTTTGAAAAATCGTCGTTTTCTGAATATTTTTTTGCTCTCTTCTGCCAGAAGAAAATTACGAAAAATTTTTGACTATTCAAATATTGCGTAAAATTGTCTGAAGTTTAAAAACCATCAATTTTTATTATTTTGTCATATCTAGTTTTCTCACAATTGACGATCAAAGTCGAAAATGACCAAAAAGCTTACCCTGACCACCCCTTAACTCCACCTGCATTTCTGTGTTTTAAAACACAGAGACCAAAAATATTTTTGCCAGCGGAAATATCGGACAGACCCCCGAAAGTTCCCCTTATTTTAATTTCAAGAATTTGGTGTGTTTCAGAAATTGCCCATCAGACCGGAAATGCATGATTGGATGCAATTTTTTGTTTTATGCACTCAAAACAGCACTGGAACCAGATAATAATCCACAAATATACTATAAGGATTTCTTCGGAGATGAATATTTTGACATTATTTATTTGGTACCCGGCCACGTGGTGGTGTAAATGGCCGTCAAATTCAAATGACGATTGAGAGGTGTATAACGCGCGCAAGAAATTCCATAAAATACAAATTGTGGCCATGAAATTCTACCTAAAAATAGCAAATGAAAAGTTTCCGGAAGATGAAACTGAATTATGTTCGAAAAAAACATTTTCACCTACGCATTTTCGATAGGTGAATACTTCCACCAAATTCCTAAAATTTTTTTCTTCAGATCTATCAAAATTATTATTCTGTTTTAAATCAAAATTTGTGTGGTCCGCCTTGCGGGTTTTTAATCGTAGACTCGATTTCCCGGCAAGTAGTGACCATTCACCATTAAACGCATTTACGACGCTTAAACATTAATGACAAACCAGTTAAAAGTTATCGATAAACTTAAGATGAAATGACGTTTTGTGCGTTTTTTTATTGAAATGTTACTGATACAGTACTTATTTGCAAAAATTTTTAATACACAAAATAAACCTTCATCGGATCAGAAAAAATCTAAGACTTTTTTCCAATACACTATAGCCCAAAATGATCACGTGACCGTATATTTAGGAATAAGGTTGGTAAAGTAGTGACTGTTTTTTTCCAAAAATTGCTTAAATCAATTTTTGAAAGAAGTGAAGTGGTTCCTTAGAAGTTTTAAGACTTTTTTACATTACACTCAAGTCCGAAAACGATCACGTGACCTTCAAATTAAGAAATGAGGTTTTGGCCCAAGTACCCAAATAGTACTCAAATTACGCCGAAAAGTTGAGGACTAATACACACCTAATTTAAGAGTTTGAACATAATAATATTTTCCAAACACGTCAACGTGATCTTATTTTTCAAGAAATAAGGATTATTTAGGACATATTTTAAACTTTATTTTGGATTATTTCGGCACGTGATTTTATTCAGACTTCCTGTAATGAAAAAATCTAAAAACGTTTGAAGTTGACCCTGGAATTTTTTGACGTAATTTGAGTACTTTTTCAAATTACTGTACATTGGTACCATATATTTTTTTTCAAAACTTGCAAAATCATGCGAAAGACCCTCAAAAGAATCGTAACATTTCTAAGATCTAATGCATAGTATGGCCTCCAGTTTAAATAGAGCCATATCCCAGAAGTCATAGCTTTCGAAATGCTGATGACATAAGAATGCGTAGGCGAGGAGAAGGTGAGAAAAATGAATAATTACCGATTGGGTTTTTTTTAATTTCAAGATTTCTGGTTTGTATTATTTGTGAAATTGGCCTCCGGTTAGAAAGAGCACCTCTAGAAGCCAAAACTTCCGAAAAATTAATTAATTAGAACAAAAAGGTTTGCGAGTACGCGTAGGCGTGACGTCGTCTCTGGTTGTAAGACAACAATGATATTAACAATAATTTCAGAGTCAATTTACGAGAGAATTTGATGAAAACATATAATAATTGTTAAATGAACTAGAGAAAACCTTTGAAGTTAATAAACGTAGTTCAAAATATAAATAAACGTTGAATATCGTATGATTATTGCACTGTGCCCGTCACTGGGTACATTTTCGCGAATTTTTTTTTCTCACCCATTAAATGCCTTTTTGTTCATCGGAATTTTTTTATTTTTATTTTAATTTTATTGCAAATTGGCTGATATTTATTTTAAGCTATTGAAAATGTATGTTGATAATGAAACTTTGCTTATATGGCTCGATCTATAGAATGGGTCACTAGTTGCCGGCAATCGAGTCTGGGTACAAGATTCATGTCTAAAGTCTACGAGTTAAATGAGAAAAAATTAATATTTATCTTTCTTTGTTTCAAGCGTTGGAACCCTGAAAATACAGCATAAGTAGGCACTATTAAAAAATTAATCTGAAAATCTCAAATCGTATTTTTTGCCTGCTGTGCAATGTAGCCATGCTTCATAGTTAGAAAAAGTTAGTTAGATAGTGTGGTTTAAAACACGCAGTTGCAGGTGGGTAAATATAGGTGGTTATAGGGAGCCTACCAGGCCAATTCTAAGTTTTGAATGGTTGCTCTTGAAGCTAAACGAGAAAAATAATCTTGAGCAGAATTCAAAATGAAAACAATATTTTTTTTTTCCAAATCCGATTTTTACCGGTTAAATACCGGTTTTTTGTTTAAAATGGGCTGGTGACGTGGGGATGATCGGGGATGTTTAAATTTTGTTTTTTCCTGTTCTTCGGAAAATTTGACGCATGTGCTCAAAAATATGGACCTGAGAAGAGCTGGGAAAAATTTAGAAAAAAATTAGAGTCCGACATCCTACGAAGGACCAAATTTTTCACAAATTTCCCAAATTTTTTTTTCAAAAATTTTTAATTTTAAAGGTAGCAAATTTTATTCTGGCAACGGCCCTAATTTGAAAAATTAAGTAAATGGAGTTATATGCTCAATTCGAAGTTAGTGCTCTAAATGGGCGTTTTAAAAAGTCAGTTTTCTGACCAGTAGATGGCAAAAATTTTTTTTCTGCCCGGAATCGTTTTTTTCTGGGTCAACAACCCCCGTGAGGTCAAAGAATTGTATCAACTCCTGTAGTTCTCTCGTTAGTTTACTGGTGCGCTCCCTAGTAATATAACATCGCAAACAGGTGGGGGTTAATGACGGGTCTTTCCTTACCAGAATTTACAAAAATAATTATTAACGTATACAGAATTTGGTAGATCTAAGAGGGGCTTTTGAACAAATGACCCTAAAAAAAAATTCAATGCAGGCCAATTGGGTACACTCACACGACCTCATTTGCTCCTACTATTCGAAAGGACCGGACAAGGTTACACCAAATAAGAAACTAAATAAATGATTAAACAACGGCGGAGATTTCATAATTTATATTTAATCTAGAATGAACAAACTCGTTCTGAAGTCACACTTAAAAATAGTGCGCAATATACGTCAGTCTGCTGCCACAATAGTCCCGGTTTGCGATGGACATAGAGGCTTTTCCTTTATAATCTGGAAATTGCCCGATATGCTCTTAATTGCAATTACCTGAAGATTGTATTCGTTTAACTTGAGTTTGCGAAAATTTCCAACATCGGTGTTTTCTCCTCTTCAATCCATCAGGGCCCATATTAATATTATGCCTTGACGTTGCTGGTTCGAGCGTGATCACGCAGCTCATATTTTGTACTCAAAATTTCAAAATTTATAATGCCATATCCTATTCAGACGGAACTCCATCTTAAAACGTTTTACGTCAGCACTTGGGATTCGAATCCCAGAGGCGTCTTTCTGCTTGTTTGATTAGTGTAAAGAATATTAATAGAAATTTTTTAATTGATTGAAAGCAAACTGATGATACAGATGTTTGAATGCTACAAAATTAGTTCGACTTGTATGGATCTAGTAAACACCCCCCGTCGGTACCCTTAATTTCGGTTAGGTGTGAGAGGGAACTGCTGCCTTGGTGAGGCGTGGGTTTGACCTTACATGATTGGACACTGGGCGAGTCACGCCATGGTTGCGTGTATTTTCGATTATTAAGGTCACCACGAGGGGGTGTTTCTTGAGATCCATACTGTACGAAACTTAATGGTTTTACAATTCAAAATTTTATCTATCGTTTGCTATTCAAATTAATTAAAAATTTTGTCCATAATATTCTTACACTATCAAAAAAAGAGAAAGAACACTCTGGGTCGATCCCAAGTGCTGACGTGAAAACGTTTTTAAAGAGGAGTTCGTTCGAATAAGGATAAAATCATTTGTAGAGCCAAGATGCATACTTATACAAACTGACTCATCAAAAGTATCAAATAAAAGGCGTCTTAAAAAAAAGTTTTCAGGCGGAAGATAAGTGTACCAGTCTACAAATAGTACAAGTGTACAAAGTGGACGCGCTGCACTCTAAAGTTGTATGCAAATAGGAAAGTCTTAATCAGACTGTCCTAATGTGAAAAGAGCAGTGAAATTATACGGTATTTCTAGGCATTTTGCCACTTGCAATTGAGGTACTCAGTGTAGTTCCTTTTTATTGTACAACAAAAATAACACGCAAGTCCAATCTGAAAGTGGCATTTCAACCCAGAAAGAACCATTATAGGATACTAAAAGATAAAAGAATAACGCAAGATATAAACAGTGGGTTACATGACCAGTTCATAGCTCGTCAGAGAAAGATTTTTGTTGAACAAGATCTGAATGTATTATCCAAGAAAATTAACGTAAATTTTGTTCGACTTCTCAACCGTTTTCAAAGTAAGGTTGCCCTTGACTCCACATTTTTGCGTTATATGTCATAAAAATGCACGAAATCAATTGTTTATGTTATGAACGACATTAAAAACCCAAATGACAACAAAAAAATTTGGAAATTTTGGTCTTTTTCGGTTTTTATTTCTAAGTATTTTTCGGCAAATTATGTTCAAGAAATAACTTTATGTGTCAATTTGTGACCACTAAAACTCAAAATATCGGGTTGACGTATAGCCAACTTTCTCGTCAGTGTTTCCCAGCTTTCTTTGAGCTACTTTTCGAAAAAATTGAAGGCACATTTTTTCGGAAATTTTTTCGCGTGACCTTGAAAATCATATTTTTTGTTTGGGGCCGAAATGTGACAAAGAACCCACCTACAAAGTTTCTTGTTTGTTCGAAGCTTAGCTTTTGCAAAAATTTGAGTGAATTTTTGAAATTTAATCTAGGAGGAGATAGATTTTCCATGAAAAAAGTCCAAAAACCGGTATTTTGACCGGTTTTTTACGTATTCTAGAATAATATAATGCACTTTCAAGAAAAAGCTACCTACAGAAAGTATATACAGGGAAAATATACAGGTTATGTTAAAAATTAAGGGTTTTTTTCAAAATAATACCTCAGAGGAGTAGAAATTTCCGTTTTGGCTTAGGTGCGCTCTTGTGCGCTAAGTGTGAAAGCGTGTGGTCATACAAAAAAGTTTTGGCAAAATTTTTTCGCAAGTTGAAGGCTAGTTCGTACAAAAACGGCTAATCTGAATTATATCCTCGAGCCCTGTCGGCTACAATTTTATCGAGAAATATGTCAAAAAGGCAGGGATACCTAAGTCCAGGAAAGGGTGCAAAAAGGAATCTTTTAGTCCCGCGGGTCCCATAAGAGTTAAAATTCGGCGACACACAAATCAATTAGCTGATCGACATTGAAGGGTTTGTTTACACGCTATCAAATGTACGGCGGACCAAAATTTACGTAAAGTAACTCCGTACTGGAATAATATTTCAATGATTTGGATATACCCAAAAATGCGCAATCATCGGTTTATGTGGTGACGATATTATGAACTGAAGGGGGACCGCAAATATGCGCTAGAGGGAAATTATATAATGGAAATATGACCTTTCGATTTCCCTCGAAATATAAATTCGCCTCACGCGCTACTTTTTGGTCACAACAAGACGCCTAGTTTATAATACCCGCCAAGCAAAAACCGATGATGCCTCTTTTTGGTTCATTCAAATCATTGAAATACATCTTACGTACCGAAAGCGGTACTCACCGTAATTTAGACAGGTCGGTCAATATCGATAACGGTGCGAAAAATCTCGCCTTGAGAAAAACCCGTCGCTTCTAGTCAGCTATTGGGTTTTCGCTTACAGGAATATTTAACTTCTAAAGAACACACGGACTAAAAAGTTACGTTTCGCACTTTAAAAAAATAAAAAAAAAGAATATCCGCTGTTAAAAATTTTATTTAAATGACCAGCAAAAAAAATTCTTTACATAAATGAGCTAATAAAATCGGTAACATTTTGAACTATCAAAATTGTTATTTCAAATCGTCCAAAGTACGCCCAGAAAATAAACCATTTATTAACGAACAATGATAGAAACTACTTCCACTGATTCTGCCTGCTTTTTAAACAGAACAATTTAGTTTAAATAATAAGAAGATGATAATCAGTATAATTATACTGTATAGCTAAAAAGAATGAGTTGATTTGTGGATATAAAACGACAAGAAAAAATTATAGAAATAATCTGAAACAGATCATTAAAGTATTCGAATCAAGCGCATTAAAGTTCATTTAACGTTTATAACAGGGTGCCCTATATCATCGGCCTGTATCGCCGAATTTCACAATATCGCAAAAACCTACGCCAATTTTAAGCTAAAATTCTACCCATCCGATAATCGCCGAAAAGAGCTAGGATATCGTACAAAAGAGCTAGTATCGCTCAAAATTGCAGTGGTGTTTGTATTATAATTGAAAAAAAATTCGAATATGACGTATTCGAACGCCTACGCGTTTGTTGCCGAAGAGTACCAATATCACTTAAGACATATATGATAAATAAGAATTTCAAAACCAAAAATGGTATCGATGTTATTTAAGCCATCTTGTAGAAAATTTTTGCATTTTAAGCTCAGATTGATTTTGGTTTGAGATTTTCTACAAAAAAAATGTTTAAGGGTAGTGTTCGTAATTTTTTGAGCACCCTTATAAATTAATTATGAATAAAGTAATATCGGGTTATGGACTAAAGGTTGACCTACAGGAAAATCTCATGTGGCAATATATTTATTTTCAAAACAATCTAGAACAAAATCTAGAATTTTCAAAATCGAATATTTTTTTGCTGTTAACCCCGCCAAGAAAACCGGTATATTCCACATGATATGAAACATTTTTTTATGGTGAATCTGACCCACCAACAACGATGTGACATTAAATTATCGAAATGTCTAATCGAATTCTAGAGAAAATTTCAATTATTTTTAAGCCAAAATGTTAAACCTAATTACGGAATTTGACGCTGATTGCGTTAGAATTTTGATAGCTGTAAGCCAACTTTTTGATTCAGTGCAATTCTCGCTGTCAATTTGTGGTACTTTTGTTCGATCAGAGCGAACTTTTATTTCCGGTTCACTTCATCATTTCTAGAATTCAAGAATTTTAATTCAAAAATCTTCCTATCTCATCACTTTTACGATTATAGTACTGAGTTCTTAATGGAGGTTAATCAATTTTCTGCTAAACACATTAAGATATTCTTTTTGTTGGTACGTAATGATATTTAATAACTGAAAACATACTTAATTACAATAAAAGTATTGTTCCGACTTAATAAAAATTTTTTCAGCATTTTAATGGAAAAAAAATTTTTTTTTCTGAACTTTATCAAAAAAAAGTTTTTTCAAAGAAAAACCAAATAATACTTTTTTCAAGTTTAACATTTTTTCTTATGTCACGTATGTTCGTTCACACGATGAGAACGAATTAAAATACGGGAAAAACGGATCATAGGGGATGTGACCGATGTTAAAGAGCGTAGGCTATAAAACGAATGTCTGGAAAGTGTAGACAATTGTGAATCGAACGCTTAGAGGACCATCTACGCGCACCGATATAGGAAACGTTAGATCTTTGATGAAAGTACTTTTGATTTGAACGCTCTTGGGACATATACTCACTTAGGAACTTTTAGCGAACGCCGTTGGGACATAACGTCATTTTAAAATTGTGGAACCGCTCTTGGGAGATTTACCCTATTCAAAATTTTAATGAACGCCTTTGGGACATCCACGCTAATAATATTCTTTGGAAAATTGTATATGAAAGCAGCTGCTTGGACATTCAAACGGGCATTAATTTAAATGATGTTCTCTGTGGACAACTTTGCCATTTTCAAATTTTAGGAACGCTTCCTGACATCCTACGTAGGCAGGTGTAAATCGAAGCTGAACGACAGCATGCAACCAGAACATAAACATGAGATGCTATTCAAATCTTTTGCAGATTTATTAGAAAAAAAGAAAAGTTAAATATAAAATATAATTATCAAATTATTGTTCGTGAAAAAACTTTTCGTAACAAATTTTTCGCCTTATAATAACGGGAAAACTGATTTTAAAATGTCGTCATTTTTTCCGGTCAGACAAAGCTGTTTTTAATCTTCCGAAAGTATATCTTTTCTTCAACCAAAGTGGCCTCTCAGTATTATTAAGCACGTGTAATATATTTGTTTTTAAATATCCTTTTCCAACGGAAACTTCATCTCAAAAACGTTAGTATCTCTATACGCGTTCGGAATTCCACTGAATTTGTCTGAGTGATTGTCTTAGTAAGTACTTGAGCGATGTACACACCGATTAAATTAGCGGTCCCATTATCAAGTGACCCTTATCCAGAAAACGTTTGCATATTTATGAACGGTTTCTGAAAAACTGACTTAAGGTTTTCGGGTCATTATTTGTCTTATTTTCAAAGAAATTATATTACCTTGAAAAAAGTCAAAATCAAATCAATGGAAAAGCAATAATATCTTGCCTTACAAAAGAATGCCGATAAAGACAATAATTTTGAAAATTACTTCGGCACTCTAACGCGTAGAGTGAAAGGTTCAACAATCAACGAGAATTCGACCCAGAAGACGGCAATTGTTTTAAGGGGGTGGCATTTAATCAGGCAGATGGTACATTTTTTGGACGCATATATGAAAGAAAAAAAAAATGTGGAATTTATTTTTTTAATATGTTATCTCAATAAAGTGTTCATTGCTGACAAACGTATTACATTATTTATTTTCCTAAAAATTAACACTATGGTTACAAGAATACAAAAAAACACTTTTCAGTGTGCATCATTTCCAACTATAACCCACTGTTAGAATTTTTTTAAAGACGCATAGTCAGTAAACTTCAGACTTGTCGGGTGATACCCCCTAATTAGTTCCTAATCACTGTCGACACAGTCGAAAATTGTCTTAAATTGAATCACAACAAGTCTGTTTTTTTCATGGAAAAAGGGTAAAGAATTGGCAGCAAAAAAGTAGGAAAACGCTTTTTTGAGATAAAGAAGTTAGACGCCTTAATTGCGTGTTTTGATATTAAAAATGCTGAATGAACACATAGGCTTACCCCACTTCGGCCAATTCACACCTACATCGACGGCGCCTGCCTTCGCAAAAACAAAAAAAAAAAAAAAAAAAAAAAAAAAAATATAAAAAAAAAAAAAAATAAAAAAAAAAAAAAAAACAAAGAAAAAAAACAAACAAAAAAAAAAAAAAAAAAAAAAAAAAAAAAAAAAAAAAAAAAAAAAAAAAAAAAAAAAAAAAAAAAAAAAAAAAAAAAAAACAAACAAAAATACAAAAAAAAAAAAAACCGATTTATAAATGCAACAGAAAATGATAAGAAAGACAGTGAAATGCACTAAGTCGCGACCAGGTGTAAAAATGTCACTCAAAGTTCAAAATGATTAACCTTCGCGGCCGCCCGTACCGGATTAAGTGACATACGCGCGGATTGAATAAGATCCAAAATCATTTAATATGTGATTCTGCATGATTTTTTATGGAAAGTGTGTCAAAAAACCACGAATTAAATTTGAGCTTGATTGAGGAAAGAATTTTCAATAATTTTGTCTGAGAAAAAGTACGATAAAAAATATTTAATTGATCTTTCATAACAGACGGTCAAACCAGAATGTAGGAAGGCCAAAAACAAAGTAAAGTGCGCTTTTTGTTGGTATTTACCCAAGACTCTCAGTATTTAACACCACAAAAAAAAATTTCTGGACAAAATGCCGTGAGAAAATTATTTATAATGCTATCGTATTTTTTTCAAATTTATACGATTTTCCAAAGATGGAAAACCGAACTTAGAAAATAGGGAAATAATATACCTCTACGGATATAAATACGAGTTCAATGAAAACAGTGCAAATGGTCGTTTCTAAAATTAATGTTTGTTGCTTTTCGTGCCACTTCCTGGCTTAAAAATCAAGTCAAAAATAAGCAATGCCATTCTCTTGGTAAACATAGAGAAAAATGTTTAAAACTTAAAAAATATATTCGTGATTTATGGAGAAATACTTTGTTTGATTAGTTCAGCAAAAAAAAATGCTTTTTTCCATTAAATGCTGAAAAAAGGTCATTAAGTCCCGAAACATACTTAGTAATTAAGTATTAATTTTAGTTATTAAAAAAATACATTTGACTTAATGATAGATTTAAATACAAAATGAATTAACCCTCCATGATAAGTACTCAGTATGATGAATGGGTAGTATGTCCAAAGACCGTCTCTTAAATTTGAAATGGCGTAATGTCCAAAAAGCGGTCCTTAAATTTGAAATGGCCGAAGATGTCCCAAAGAGCGTTCCTATAATTTCAAAATAGCGTAGATGTCCCAAAGCGTTCCTCAAATTTCGAAATGGAATAAATCTCCAAGAGCGGTCCCAATTTTTAAATGGCGTAAATGTCCAAAGAGTTCGTTCCTTAAATTTCCAACTGGCGTAAATGTCTCAAGAGGTTCTAAAATCAAACAATGCTATTCAAAGAATAACGTTGCACCACTTCAGTGAGCGTAGAGTGTCCTCTAAGGCGTTCGATAAGAGAGTTCGATTCCACTGTCTACACTTTCAAGACCTTCACTTGTATAATAGCCTAGGGCTCTTTAACATCGATCACATCCACTTCTAAACCGCTTGTTCTTATTGATAATTCTTCTTCGAACATCGTGTACACATTTAATTCGGCCCCGTCAGATTATGAATGCGCAAAAGCAAAAACTGTTAGATCGACCCGTTTATTATTTGTGTGCCCTCTGGCGGGAATTAATTAACATTTAAGCACACAAATGAATAAGTCATTAGAAGTTTTTTCTTTGCCATTCATTATACAGTAATCTCTTAATGGAGTGTTAAAGTCATTTCTACTTAAACATCATTAAGATACGGTTTTTTTGAGGACTTAATGATCTTTTAAACATTAAATCAAAGGCTTAAGTCTCCATTAATATTTTTGGACTTAAATATATCTTTTTAGCACAGCTATATGAAAAAAAAGAATTTTTTTTGTTAATAAGAAATAGAAAAAATATCCTGAGAAAAAGTATTTTTTTCAGTAATTAAATAGAAGATAATTTTTTTTGTACGTATCTAAAATTTTCTATTTTATCCAATTGAAATATTTTCAAAACAAAAAAGATATGTTCCAGCTTTCTCAAGACAAAGTGGACACTGGCCGTTTTAGGGCTTGATTAGCACGCCCTTCTTTACATTTTTCAGCGTTCATAAATGTTGTTTGATTATTGTGTAAGCTTTTCCAGACCGGTTACAGATAATGTCGCCAAGCAAATAACTGCAAGATCTTTATTTATTTTTGTTGTACTTAAATGCAAATTAGAGTCCGGCCCTCTGGGCGACCTTAATTGACATAAGTACACAAAATAAATAAAGTTTCATTAAGCATTATTTTACTATTTGCAATCATATATATTTATATCTACCTAGTCAAAAAAAATGGCTTCATTCTAAACATATCCGTCTAAAAAGAAGATAGAGTTTGAAGTTCGAGAAAAAAGAAACTGGCCAAGACAATCGGCGTGCAAGTGTGAAATTAGAAGAAAAAAAGTCAAAAAATCAGAAAAATTCTTCTCATCACTTTTGCTGCTCATTTGAGATTCGTCTCTGGGGGAGACTTGTTTGGATTTTTGAGCGTCGTTTGTATGTGGGGTCTAAAAGAGATAGATCTTTAAAAAAAAACGTTTGTTGCTTGCGAGAGAGGTAGACTCAGCACCTGCGTGGGTAGTGGATGTAGGATAGATTGGAGCTTAGTGAGTTTGATGTAATCCGTTGGAGCCGAAAGGCTAGATCTACAAAACGAGTATCTCTCGAGGGAAATCTAGATTTTTCACAACTGAACCAACTAGATATTGTTCTGAGAGTCGTATGGTATGAATAGGTACCAGTACAGACACCTAGCCCCTAAGGTATGGTGGTTCCTAATTGCCATAGTTCTCAATGAGAATAATTAAGCACAACAGGCTTTCAAGGATATAAATTCCAGATTAGCCAGTTTGAGACACTAGCCTTCATCTTGCGAGAACATTGTCAAGTTTTGTGCATGCACACACTTCCCAGACAAGAAGCCGAGAAGGAAGGAGACCTAAGTCAAAACCGGAAAATCTATCTCTCTATCAGGCTATTCATTTGAAGAATAACCGAAATTTTTATTTAACACTGTATGTAATGCATGGAGTGCTACAGAATGTTGCGTGATGGGTACCAGCTGAGCAAGTAAGCTACAACCATCAAAATGGTATTCATATTTGCACGGGACGAGAAACGAATGAAGATAGAAACGTAAATGGTCTATCCTCGATGATGCGGGACACATGCATGTGTCTAATACATCGGCAAAAAGTATGTTTGGCCGGAGGGTCACAGCCCCCCAGACATTTGATTGTTTTTCGGTGTACAAAGACAGTAAATTGGCTGTTCTAAGTGAAGATTCTTCTTTGGAGCTGAAGAAATGGGGAAGACTCTAAATAAAATAAAAGCTTTGGTGTATGAGTCACGGCCACTCCGGCGCAAAAACTTTATGATACTTTTTCAATTATTATAGGCGCGGAATACGGGGACTCAAGCGTCATAGAAAACTCATGACCTCGGCCCGCACAGATGATCTGTTGAACGTCTTGATCAAATGTGACAAAAAAAAATGAGGTTTTAAAAAATTGAATTTGAAAAGTCTAAAAAAAGAAAATGATCGCATAAAAGGTTGAAAATTTAAAACATTTTGTTTTTTGCAGATGAAAAAAATGCGCCATTTGGTTAATCTTTGATTTTTTGACCAAACGAAAAAACAATTTCGTGCTGGATTTGTTGGTTAGGAAATTGCACTCTTTAGTTCAGGCTTACAATTTGGGCTGTTTAAGTGGTCCACCAAATGTTTTCGGGGCAAAACACACCGTATTTCAAGGCAAAATATTTGTTATGCAAGAATTTTGATGCACTGAGGTGCCAAGATTGTAATTTGCTTCCCGGTGCCGTTTTTTGCCAAGGGTGTCTTGGCGGCAAAGTCCCCAAATGAAAAATGGTCTCTATTTCTCTCAAAAATTGCATCTCGATCGTCTTGAAATTGAATCATACTCGTCTTTTTTAAGGTTTGTGCGCGAAAGTCCCTCGTTCACAGATTGCTCTACTTTTCACGTGCTGAAGCATTTTTCTTGGGTTTGCATTGTAAAATATATATAACACCGTTTTTAAACAGGGTTTCTACGCACAATTCTTGTCAAGGTTTTCAAATTTTATGGTATCAGAAATTCGTTGTAACTCTACTAAGTTTTCTCTCTCAAAAGGGCGTAATGGAACTTTTATATCGTCTCATGTTTCTCGCTCATCTGTATGGTGGCGACCATCCATAGTTTTAGGACTATGTTATCAAAAAATTATAGTCCTATTTTTGAAAAAGTCTGGTATAATTGTTTGACTTTTTGTAAAGATTTTCAAAAAAGTATTTTTTTTTGAATCCTGATAAGAAATAATCGTTATTTGTGGTCGAAAAGTCGGAAAATATAAATATTTAAGCAGAAATTCTGGCGGATCCTAAACGATGGCTAGCATTACCTTTTAGACAACAAAGGCGACAAAATTTATTTTGACAAATAATATATATTTTAATTTTGAGAAAAAAATGAAAAACGTGACCCTCAAAATGACCAATTTTTTACGTGCTTGTTTTATTTTTAAAATCTCTGAACTCTTGCGGCAATACTCTTTTGTTAATCGGATGAAAAAACACTGTTTACGAAATCTCTAAATAAAATACTGTATCTCGAATGAAAAATAACCAAATTTTAGCAAAATTTAAAAAGATTTATATAGTTAAAAAAAAATTGTGGATTCCCTTCGAAAAAATATATTAGTTACTTCAAGGGCACTGTTCGTGGTACCGCACTGCTATAGCATGGGGCTTATTCAGAATGTGTGGTGGTACCTGCAAGTAAGCTACAACCATTAATAATGATATATATATTTCGGACAAAACGAATTGAGAGAGATAAGAAAACCGTAAATTCGGTTTTCTATCCTCGATGATTGCGAGGACATCATGTGGTCATAAATAAACATTCGCACAAAGTATTTGTTGCCGAGGATTCACATGATAATTAGCAGTGTATAAACTTCTGAGGGCCGCTTTTGTCAATAGTCTATATTTTCTAGAATATGCGAAACCACGTTTTTCGACTTTGTTCATCGGGAAAACATGCTCCTCCTAGGTTAATTTCAAAATTCACTAAAATTTTGCAAATCAGTAGCTTCAAAACAAATAGATAAACTTCTGAGGAGCCGGTTTTCAATTCGAGCCCAAACTCAAAATATGATTTTTCAAGGTCAAGTGAAAAAATTTCCGAAAAAAAACTGTGCTTCGATTTTTTCGAAGTAGGCCAAAGAAACTGAGTAACCACTAGAAGAGAAGTTGGCTTACGTCAAGCGAAATTATTGAAAGTTTTAACGTGGGTCAAATTGAAAAATACGTTATTTTGTACTTAATTTTAACAAGAAACTCAGAAAAAAATCAGAAAAAACTAAAAAATGTTATCGAAAAATTTTTTGATGCTCTATTTGGTGTTGTTTGTGCTTTTAAAGACATACAGCGAGTGATTGTGGTGCTTTTACTATGACAAATAAACTTGCCAGAAAATGTAGGATCTCCATACACCTTAAGGTGGCGGAAGAAGTGACCCTTTAAGTCCGCGGGTTCTCACGGGCGTTGCAATAGCGTATCAAAATAAATAAGCTGACTCTCCAGCGAAGGGTTTCTTCCAAAGTGAGATTTTTTTGCAGCGTTATCGAATGTACCGGCTGGTCAAATATCAACGGTTTAAGTATAGCTTCCGTACCGTGAGCGAATTTCAATAATTACATGTGCCAAAAGATGCGCAATTATCGGTTTTCTGTACCGGTATTGATAACTACAGGGGGTACATTAGTGCCGCAAGTGGGCCAGAGGGGAATATATTCGAGTGAAAACCGAAGTGATTTCTCCCATGCGTACAATTGCCTTCTAGCGCCACCGTTGCGGTCACTTATGACCGCCTAGTTCATATCACCGTTTCAGAAATCGATAATTTGGGCATCTGTTTGTGGTTACACCGTAACTGATTGAAATACTCACTTCCGGACCGGAACTATACTTAACCGGTCATTTGACCAGCCGGTACATCCGATAACGTTGCAAAAAACTTTACCCCTGGAGAAAACCCTTCGCTGTTGAGTCGGCTTATTTTATTTGTGATACCGCTATTTTGACTCTCGTGAGAACCCGCGGACTAAAAGGTCACTTTTCGCACCCTTAAACAGTTATTTAAAAAAAAAATTTCAAAACCAAAAATAATCCTGGTTCTTAAAATGACCAGAAAAAAATTCTCTACAAGATAGCTTAAAAACATCGATACCCATTTTTGAGTTTTGAATTTTTTTATTTCAAATCGTCTAAAAGTTCCTAATATCCTCAAGCCAGTGGCTGTTAACTCACTAGCATGATAAAAAGATAATTGATTGTCGGTAAATCTATTGACAGTTTTCCAAATAGATTGCATGTCAATATATTTATCTTCAAACATATCCATCATTAATATTCGCTTGTCTCTGCGATAATATTTTTTAAATTGAAAATTTGCTTGCTTCAAGGATGTATTGATTTCACTATAAACTATATATAAGTATAAACTATTATAAGTATAAACTATATTTATATAATATACAAATAGATTATTATAAAGCCACTAACGAGTTTTTTATGATAAATTGTTAATTAACCAGAGTTATTCGGCAAACAATTCAAGATGTTAGTCTCTCATTTCTTAGACGTCAAGTTCGGCAACTAAGATACGTTAAAGAGCTAACATGAAACATATTTTTTATCACTTACTACACATTGGATCACTTAGATTATTTTTGCAAAAATGAAAGCTCCCACAGAGCTCTAATCCGGCTTAGCAATTTTTTTTAAGTAACTTTTTTTTGAAATTTTTTGTGTCGAAGCTGGAATAAATCGTCAGGTCGACCTCAAGCTCTGTGCGAGTTTACGTTTTTACAAAAAATAATTTTAGTGAAATCAAAAAGTTCAGTGTGAAACGGCAAATTCAGTGACTTTGGTGGCCTTTCAGGGTTAGGCCAGCCATTCCATGTCGGCAGAGTAAAATTGGCACTCTACCTACAATAGACGATCAATACAGTAATAAGGCTGTAGAGTAGAAAATGTTGGTCAATGATGAATTAGAAGGATGAGAATTAGAGCGTTTTGAAATCACTTGGATGTAAGTCTAATCTTTTAAGATTTTAATTTTATGAAAGTATGATTCTGATTTTAGATGAATAGGATTATATTAAAGATTTCCTACATAAGTATACTGTGATTTCCAATAAATTTGTGGTTTCAAGCTATTAATTCTTCATTATGGTAACTGAAATTAACTTTGTTTAATAAAAAATATTGCATTATTTTTCCAGTACTGATAAAAACAAAATAATTTTTTTAATCAAGTGCGGCGTAGGGAATAACGTGAAAAGAGGCAGCCAATAGGCGCGCAAGTTTTCCCGCAATTCACCCGCATTTCATCCATTAATTTGCTTTTAGAACAAGTGATTAATGGAAGGGGGGGAAATAATTTTTTAGCTCGATTCTTGAAATATATAAGTTTATTGTAGATTGTGAGGTCTATTGTATTATTCGACATTTCATCTTTTGATTAATTTTTAATGAAGGGTTGATCATTTCATTGATAATATCGAAAAATCAATGTGTTCATAATTAAACGTCGCATGTATAAGATGCGTTTTATAGTTTTGATTCGCTGTAGCAACATGCAAAGTATATGGATCCCCAGCCCCGTGTGCATTTGGCAAGCTGATCCCAATCTGATACTAATGGCGTGTGAAAGATGATTGTCTGAATCTTTTCTTTTGCCTTCAACTTATAAGTTAGGCAAATCAGTCTGAATTGCATCCATTCGGGTTGAGATCACTTGGTATACGGATCTTCTGCGAAACAGATTAAGGTTGTTTTATTGTCATCAGTTATAAGAAGTTGGAAAACAAGGCAATTTACAGCCGATTTTGCATCGTTGAAATAAATAAGAATATATCAGAATTCCAAGATATTTAAAGATCACTGAATACGGAGAGCCACTGTAACAGATTTGGATAAGACAAGGTCTTTCTCAAGGAACTCTTAGTTGGTCGAATTAAGATTTGCGAAAGAATCGCAATTCTCTCAGACACAAATGTAGTCAAATCGCATGAAAAACATAAAACATCTTTGGGTCCAGTGTAGCTACTTCGAGTCGGTCAGCGTTTGACCCAAAATTGGTCTGAATCAATGATTTTGGATAACTAATTTGATCAAGAAAGGTTTACCTGGTCAACACAGGTCAATCTTGAAGTCCACGTTTTGGCTCTCCTAGCGACACGGTAATAATTAGACCCATAGTTTGATACGTTCATCAGAAATTCGACCTTACCGGTTCTTTGAGGGACTTGCAAGCTAGTCTGATGAACTTGAAATGACTCAACTTGACGGTTCCTTGATGGCAATATTGTCGCTGAACGCCTCAGCAGAAAAACGGGTAATAAAAACCTTTCTAGCTTTTGCATAGCTTTCCATGACCCGGGGTTGAACTACCTGTTAAATCTCAAAAATGTGACGCCGAAAATCAATTTTTCTTGAAAATTAATGAAGAACAAGATAAAATCCTGAGGATCTAAAATTGACTCAAAAAAGTCTCTAGAAGATAGCTAAATCACCAAACCCATTTTATGAGTTTTGAAAAATTCCTTATTTCAAATCCGTCTAATTGCACGAGAAGCTCCGGAACTGAACCGACTTAATGCGGAACAATGAGCCTAACATGGCTCAGAAGTCGGTGAAAGCCTCAAACACTCCTAAGAAGCATGAATGACGTTTGCGTTTTTACAACNATTTTCATCCAATTAATTTGCTTTTAGAATCACGTGATTAATGAAGGGGGGGGGGGAAATAATTTTTCACGCTCGATCTTGAAAATATAAAGTTTATTGTATATTGTGAGTCTTATTTCTTATTCGAATTTCATCTTTATTATTTTTTTAATAAGGGAGTGAATTTCATTGATAATATCGAAAAATCATGTGTTCATAATTAAACTTCGATGATAATCTATGCGTTTTATAGTTTTGATTCGTGTAGCAACATCAAAGTATATGGATCCCCACCCCCGTGTGCATTTGGCAAGCTCGATCCAAATGATACTAAATGCGTTGAGATGATTGGCTGAACTCTTCTTTGCTTCAACTTATAAGTTAGGGCAAATCAGCTGATTGCATCATTCGGGTTGAGATTCACTGGTATACGGATCTTCTGGAAACAGATTATGGTTGTTTTATTGCTCAGTATAAGAAGTGGGAAAACCAAGGCTTAATTTCTACAGCCGATTTTTGCAGTTGAAATAAATAATAAATATACAGAATTCCAAGATTATAAAAGATCCACTGGTATACGGAGATCCACTGATATACAGATTTGGATATAGACAAGGTTCTGTTTTCTTTAAGTTAACTCTTAGCTTTGGTCGAAATTACAGATTTGCAAAGAATCGCAAATCTCTTCAGAACACAAATGAGTCTAATCTGCTGAAAAACATAAAACATTCTTTGGGTCTCAGTGGTTAGCTACTTCGAGTCGGTATCTTTTGACCCCAAATTGGTTTGAATTCAAATGATTTATTGAGACTAATTTGGATTCAAGAAAAGGTTTACCTGGTCAACACTCAAGGTCAATCTTAAGTCCAGTTTTGGCTCTCTAGCGACCTTACGGTATATAATTAACCCATAGTTTCTGATACGTTCATCAGAAATTCGACCCTTCCGGTTCTTTTGAGGGTACTTGCAAGTCTATCTGATGAACTTGAAATTGACCTTGAACTTTGACGGGTTACTTGAGGTCAAATATTTGTCGCTGACCCTCAAGCAAAAAAACGGGTAATAAAAAAAGCCTTCTAGCTTTGCATACGGCTTCTCCAGACCCGGGTTGGAGACTACCTGTAAAATCTCAAAAAATTGACCGAAAAATCAATTTTTCTTGAAAATTTATGAAGAACAAAAAATCCTGGGTCTTAAAATGACCAAAAAAAATCTCTACAAGATAGCTTAAATCATCCAAACCCATTTTTGAGTTTTGAAATTCCTTATTTCAAATCGTCTATGCAGATAAGTCTCCCGGTACTGACCCTACTTATGCGGCATAAATGATGCCTATCACTGTGCTCCAGTGCAGTCGGTGAAATTCTTCAACCACTCTAATGACGCATGATCATGACGTTGCGTTTTTTACAACATATTTTTCATTCAGACCAATTTGGGTACGCTAAGCATGCACCATGCTTTCCGTACCCAAATTGACCTAAATAAATAAAATAATGCAGACCAATTCGGGTACGGAAAGCACGCTCCCGTATAAGTTATGCCCATCACTGTGCTCCAGTGCAGTCGGTGAAATTCCTCGACCACCCTTATGACGCATAATCATGACGTAACGTCATTGACGTTGCGTTTTTCACAACGTATTTTTCAATCAGATCAATTTGGGTTCAAAAATGAACTCAAATTGGTCTTAATAAATAATTTGGATTCAGACCAATTTGGGGTCAAGAGAAGGTAAACCTTTTCTTGAACCCACCAAGGCAATATACTAAGGACAAAAAAAAAACGATTGGCCAATTTGGGTTCAAGAAAAGGTTTCCCATTTTAGCAACTCTTTACAGGTGTATGACGATCAAGAAAAACGTTTTTATGTTTCAAATTGGTAAGTACAGTATAGACTGTATAGTACTGTATAGTATACCAGGGTTGTAAAAGGGATCATCACCGACCGGATTTTTTATTCTTATCTCCATTTTTTTCTTATCTTTAGCTCAAACATATCATATGTTACATATGCAAAAAGGGCATAGATTCTATGCCATAGAAAACCCACGCAAAAGCCATCTCTTTTACAAGCCTGTAATATACCAACAGTATATCCTTTTAAGGTAGAGCTACCCATTAACAAGAGAGTCTAGTATATTCTCGCTTATTAAAATCCCTATTTTACCACTATCTACACCAGGCTAAGAAAAGGGAACGATCCCCAGACTTTTTCCTTCCCTTCCCTTTTCCTAGCCTGGTCTACACAGTGTATACTAAACTACACCTCTCTGGTTAGTAGCTGACTCTACCTTAAAGGGATATACGCTATAATATATACCATCCAGTATAATTTTGTTTGTTTTTTGAGACATAACATATACTGTATATTTTCAATTAAAAAATTGTTTTTTGACATGTTTCGCTTCATTGCATCTTCAGAATGAGAACAAATTTGAAAATTTGAACAGAAACGTTTTTGGTGCGAAAAATAAGTTGATGAATCGGGCCTTAGTTTCGTTAAATTATCCAGTATAAGGTGCTACCGACGTTTAATCGGCTACAGGGGCATTGAAACTGATAAATTAAATTGCGAGTGTTAATTTTTGAGATAGGTAGTTTATTGTGTTTGACACATAAAAGTGCTTATTGTATTGTTTTTGAAGGCATATCGTACATAAAAGTAGGAGATAAAAGTAGGAAATTTTTTCATCCGATTAATAAGTTTTCCCAGCTAAAATCCAATTTTTGGACTAGGCTTTGGAGGATTTGAGGGGCCTGAGATCTTCTTCACAATTAGTTTATTCATTAGACAGTAAATCACTCATCTAGAAAATTAACACTTTCAATTTAATTTACCAGTTCCTATGCCCCTGTAGCCAATCATACGTCGCACTCAACGAATTATCTTAATTAGAGCGGTAGAAAATCGAACTTTCCTGCGTTCTAGAAAAAACTTATTATCACATGCAGAAGAACTCAACGACATTTTAAGGGGTCAATAAAAGTTGGTTACGAAATAATTTCCAATGATGATTTCGCAAAATGTATCTTGTTTGTTGAACTTAAAAATTAGCAAAATCAGTTCGTAAAACCGACGTTTCGAGCTTTAATTACGTCATAGTCAATATCGTATTAATCGGTTTAAATTTATGTTTCGGATATGTTCAACTGACACGGAAAACTTGAGTTTATAGACATTTTTTATGATTCAGAAAAAGTGCGAATGAATATTTCGAAATAAAACTTTGGCTAACGGTTTATATCGAAAATGATCCCTACTGCGTCTTTCTGTCCACGCNCCTGTAGTGTAGGTAGTGACGTTCTGAATGGCGCTCTGAATGGCTGGCCAGGCGTCACAGGTAGGCGTGGACAGAAAGGCGCAGTAGGGATCATTTTCGATATATTGTGAACTTTTTAAGTATTTAAAATAAAATTATAGCAATGATCAAAATTTTAGTTTAAAACATTTTTAACCAATTTATTCGAATTTAAAAATTTCAAAATTCTGTCGTCAAATTAAAAAATAGGTGCCATTTTTATTTTGCAAATTTTTGGTTAATATTTGATAATTTGCTCACACCGCATTCTGTTTTTGATGGACCACATCACTTTTTCATGTAAAGCTTCTAGTACACTTCTAGTGTCTACTTCAAAAGAAAAATCCTCATTTCCATATTTTTGATAAAAAAAATATTTGTGTTAAGATAGAAACTACTAATAGTAAATTTTCTGTTTTCTAAAATTTTTGTAAAACACATTGAAACGATGACATTGATATAGATTACAGACCCTGAATTTTTGAAAAAATGCGGAATCTGAGCATTTGATTGTTTGATCCCTTCCAAATCTGACCAATGAAATCGGTCTATTTAGCAATCCAGGGTTTTGATTGAGTGATAGTATCCCGCGTTGTTAGTATCATTCAAATATTCAGGATCTGTCCTCTGAGGGTCTGTTATCCATACCCTTTTCCCAACTTAAAGTGGCGTGGGACTCTGATTTGACATATTCACGATGATATCTTGAAAACCAAGAGTTTATGAGAAAAACCGCAAATACTCATTTGTAGATCTATCCTTGATATTGCGAAAACGTACATCACAGATTGTTTTCGATGACTAATTACACTAATAGTTACGGTATCGTTACAAGGAGACCTTTTCGTAACTTCAAAAGCTATCTCCTCCGAGACGCTATATATCCAAATTAGCTCAAATTTTTACAAAACACGTAACGATAGCATGCCGAAATTAAAACATGAGCTTACTTTGATCCGGTGTCTGACCAATTCTAGAACAGCAATTAATTGACGTTTTTTGGCATTCTCAGACTTTAAAATCTATCTCCTCCGAGAATAAATTTTCAGAATGGCTCAAATTTTTAATACGTATTCTTTAAAGCATTGTTAAGATTAAAGCATAAGTTCATCTGAATTTGTTGATAATAATCCAAAAAATTATTTTTTTGGTCAATTTCAAAAAAAAAATTCGAAAAAAATGTGCTTCAATTTTTTCGAAACTAGGCTCAAAAGAATGCTTGGTAAACACTGAAAAAAAAGCTGGCTTATGTCAAGCCGAAATTTTGAAGTTTTAGTGGTCAAATTGAAACAAACGTTACTTTTCCACAGAATTTTGAAAAAATACTTGAGTTCTGAAGAAAAAATCGAAAAAACTCAAAATTTTGAAATTGTTTTTGTTGTTATTTGGGTTTTTTGGGCTTTTAAAACATAAATGATTGATTTGGTGCATTTGTATGACATAATTACTGCAGAAAGTGAAGGAACCACCATACCCGACTCGGAGGCTCCGAGGAATAGAGCCATTTGAGAGGATCAAGCCACTTTAAATCAGCCAAAAATGATCGCAGAAACTTTTCTTTCGAATACATTTTAAAATTCCACAATGTAAATCTGAAAATATTACCTAAAATTTTTTCAGATGATAGGTCCAAATTTTATGACGAGTTGATTGAAAGGCGATTTGAAAGGCAATTTGAAAAGCGATTGAAAGCCGATTTTTCGCCCGTGTGAGCACAGAGCCTATAGGCTCAAGCATACTTAAAATCATCTAAAAACGGCAAAAAAACATTGTACAATTGTCTCGTCCAAAAACATTATGAAGAATTTTGCGGCGATTCCAAAAAAATAGTTCATTTTTTTTTGCAAATTTTGTTCAAATATTACGGGGGGTTGATTTTTTGAAATTTTTTTATAATGTTTTACTTCAAAAAAAAA
>SCLH01001303.1:2198-43031 GCA_004367855.1 Oikopleura vanhoeffeni | reverse complement strand
AAGTATATTTTTCATGCTTTTATAGTTAGCTGAACCGATTTGATATGTTTCAGCTTCATAAAATTATTTCTATCCATTTTAGGAAATATTGAGTTCGGGTTTTCATCTTTGAAATCGTAAAAATTTGAAAAAAAAATCGAAGCATTATGAAAATTTTCCGCATTTTAGTCCAAATTTTGTTTTGTTTTAATAACTGAAATCTGTGGGTAAAAACCAAAAAAATAGCCCTTTAACTTTTTTCATGGATTCTTACATATTTTCTGACCGCTGTTTGAAAATCATAAAATTTTTATTTTATATTTTTTATCGACTTTTAAGAAAAATTATGAAAATTTTCCCAAATCTAGTCCAAATTTTTTATTCGTGGTTTTTTGAACTCTCCCATAAAAAATCATGCAGAATCACATATAAATTTTTGGTATCTATTAAATCGACGTATGTCAACTAATCGGTAGGTCGCGCGATTATATTTTGAAACTGTTGATGAAATTTTAACACTTGACTGTGCACTCGATAAGTGCCATTCGGCACTGAATCTTTTAAAATTTTATGGTTGTGAAAAATTTCCAATTAAATGGTGGGTGTAATAGGCGCCATTTTGTTTAATAGTCAAGACATTTTTGATATCAAAACGCAATTTAAGGGAGTACTTAAGGTCGCATTAAAGACTCGGACATGAAATTTTCCAGATTAGTTTAAAATGTTTTTTTCTGAAAATATGGACAAAAATAAGTTGATCAGATGTCTTTTTATTTTCATTTGTCATAAAAAAGTATTTTTATCGCGATTTGAACATATTCAGTGTGATTTTTTTCAATTTGGAAATTTCTGAGAATTTGAATCGCGGTTTACAATAGACGGGATACAAAAATGCAAATTGTGGAACTTGGTTTGCGCGTATCCTTAAGGATCGTAAAACATACCAGTTTTAGTTTCTGCCGTCAAAATCCAGGGAGGAGTAGTATTTTCCCCGAGGCACTCAAAATAAGGCCAAAAAACAGTTTTTTGCTCATTTAAACGCCGGATGAAATTTTTTGGAGTTAAACGGAACTTGAGTTCTGCTCACGTTCTCTGTGGTCAATAAAAGCTATAAACTGGTATGTGTGATAAAGGGATATGGATTAAGAGCCTTAAACTGGCATATCGTGACTATTTGAAGGATTAAAACAATGCAGGATACTAGCACCAATCAAACCCTGAATTGTACAACAAGCATATTTCATTTGTGTCAAATTTGGGCAGATCAACCAATCAAATGCTTGGATTCCGCATTTTTCAAATAGTCACGATCTGTCGGTAAACTTATTCCCATAAAACTTAAAAACTTCACAACTAATTTTTCCAGGGTTGAGATAATCTGTATTTAGATTATATACAGTGGGTGAGACCAATGGGCAACACACGAGCTTTTCGAAAAAGTGTTGCCCATTGATCTTACTGTTGCCCATTAGTCACTGTTGCCCATTGGGTCTCACCCACTGTAATTGTCACAGCGATTGATCTTAGGAAGTGGGTCGTATTTTTCAGAAGTTATTATGTTCTATTTTCTAACTAAGCTCGATCGCGTCCAGCTTAATGATGCTATTAATTGATACATCCGTGCACGTTTTCAACTAAGAAATATTCATTTTGGCCTGACATACAAGCGATAAAGGTCAAGTCTAAGCCGAATTTAAAGTGAAAGCGTATCGAAAATTAAAGCTTGGCTCCATGGCGAATATTGAGGCAATTATTATTAACAACTTCGAGTTCAATTTTTAGTACTGAAAAGTGTGAAAAATATAATTTCACAGTATGTCACATTTTTGCTCATAATTTTAGATTTTTGCTGAAACCTGATTGACACCGCTGATTGGTCAATAGCATTTAAATCTGTGAAGCACCTACGACGTAGGTCCTACGTGTTTGTAAATTTCACGTTTTGATGGTTTAGGTTAGTCCTGCAAAAAAGTAAAATTATTAGCCAAAATGTGACATGCTGTATAAACTAAAATTGATATTATACTGATCACAGGGAGTTCTAAATGGTCGTCATAGATATCAAAAAAGTTCTTTCTATTCAGCTGACAACTAACCCTAATTTCAAAATTGTTTTTTTATACGTGTTATTTTTTGACAGGCTCAAATAGGCTGTTATCGTTTTCGTTTACTTTAAACTGATGATGAGTTATGAAAAGATCTGGAAAGTACATTTTTGAGAGAATGCTGAAAATAAAAATTTTGCCTCGTCAGAATTTCTGAAAAATTTTCGAGAAAATCACTCCGGGCTTTTTTGATTGGCAAAATTCTGGACTTTCCTTTACATGGATTAAACTAGGGATACAGACCGTGTTTTAAGGAAAGTTGTGAAATTTCAACAGTCAAGAAAATTAATTTTTTGTTGTTCAGTATCGAGATAGATAAACTGTTTATAAAATAACCGGCAAATTCCGCATTTTTTGAAAAAATTGCGTCATTTTGGCGCAAAAAATTTGTAGAAATTTTGTTTTTGCGGACGCTGTCTCTAAAATAACGAGCTCAAACGTTCGCTATTACATAGGGCGCACATTTTGCTATGGAAAATGAATTTCAAAAAAGTTCGCGAAGATATAGTAGGGCTTATGAGCAATAAAAACCAAAAACTGTGACGTTTTTCAGAGAAAAATACGTTCTTGCGGTCAAAATACCTAGAAAAGTAGTGAAATGAGCACATAATCTGAAGCTTATTTATGAACACATATATAGTTCACCACATCAAACTAAATATATTTAGGAATTAATTCGATATGGCTTCTTAAATAATAAAAAATCGTCGATTTTTGGAGAAAATCACATCATTTAGGCCATAAAAGTTGGGAAAATTTTTATAACGGAAGTAATTAATAACACCAAACGTTAGCTATCAAGACAACATTTATCCATCTTGAAATAAAATCGAGCTTTGTGGTCAAAGTGTTGCTCATTTGCCCTCACTGTTGCCCCATTGCCATCAATTTTGATTAAATTTTCTGGGCATCTATTTTGGTTATCTAATTTGGCTCAATTCGCTTAAAAGTGCTTGCGCATTTGTCATCAACCACTGTATGACCACTAACTTTAACCGTATCCGTACCGATTGTTTATTTGCAAGGAAACAGTTTGTGTAATTTGATTTAGATTTATAAAGTTTTCTCAGGATTGGTTTCTAAGCTTTCACTTGGCCCTTGTTTAGAAACCGTTCAAAATATTAGGCGCTTAAATTTCCAACCTAAGTTTGAAAATTCTGCTCTCCATGTCCCTACGGGAAACGGATACTCCACCATTCCACCATTAGCTGCAAACCCAATTATAATACAAATCCGTTATTTTTATTAAAATTTAGAAGATGGATTGACTTTTTGTGCGTCTGATGCCAATCAATGAACCCGCATTTTAGGCGAATCACGAGAAATGGTGCTCCCAGGCTTATTTTCGATCCTTCTAAATATGAATGTCTGCGGAAACTGTGTTTATGTTTTTTGAATGACTATGTAATTGTACCTTCAGAGATCCAGCTTTGTAATATGTAGATAGGTGAAAGAAACGTCGCAAAGAGGTTTCTATAATTTTTTTCAATTTAAGGCGATAGTCCCCCACGCAAGGATCGAAATTTTAAAAATTTAAAAATGGCATTTTCGATCAGAAAATATATTGAGATTGGGAATTTGACCGATTGAAATGCTAATCTTTATCACCAATTATCCAATTGCAGACCCCCTTCTGTCGATTAAGAATCCAAGGTGGTCGAAAGGGAGTCCGTAACAGCCAGGCTCAAATCTCGGTAGACCCCAGTTTTCATAATAAACTTACGGGGTAATCATGTGAATTTCCTTTTTGTTGTTAAGAGTTATAGTATTGTCGACAGTTTTTGTACTTAGATTAAGGTTTACGCCGCTCTCACCGATTCGATGTTTTTACATCTAAATTATTATTTTATTTTATGATACTTTTTACTTAATACTACACGATCGGCAAGTAATGAAAGCTAGTTTATTGCTCATAGAGACTCGATTTGCGAAAATAATTTTGTTGTACAGAATAAAATAAATAAATTTAAGAAGTTAATTTTTTGGGATTTCAGAAAGTACAAAACAACAGGTGTTCCAGTCAATAATTATTTTTATAAAAACATTTTAATCATGCTATACAACATTTACTATAATACAGACAACAAGGTCATACACTCTGGTTCAAGAGAATCTTCGCGCTAAGCTTTGTGAAATTGTCTAAAAATAAACGCGTTGTCAAGCGCTTATCAAGAAATAAGAGTACACATTTGGTAAAATTCGTCTTAAATTAAACGGTTTCAAGCGTTAAATTAATGACAAAATTTCAGTAAAATTTCTTAAAAAATAAACAGGTTGTAAGCGCTTAAAAATAATTGAAGTGACTTTTTTTGTGTAAATTCTGTCTTCAAGTTAAACGGTGTTTTCAAAGCGTTCAAGAAATAATGAAACTAGATTCAGTGCTAATTGTCCTTAAAAATAGAACAGGTTGTAAGCGCTTAGAAATAGATTTGAGTGAACTTTTTTGTGTAAATTTGTCGTCAATTAAAGCGTGTTTTCAAGCGCCTTCAAAGAATAATTGATCTTGAATTCAGTGTAATTTGTTTCTTAAAAATAAACGGTTGTTAAGCGCTTAAAAATAATTGAGTGAACTTTTTTGTTGTAAAATTTGTACTTCAATTCTAAACGGGGTTTTCAAGGCGTGTTAAAATTAGAATGACTTAAATTAGTAAATTTGTCTTAAATAACGGGTTGTAGCAGCGCTTAAAAATAATGAGTAAACATTCGTAAATTCGTTTAAATTAAACGGTATCGAACGCGTTAATAATAATTGAACAAAATTAGTAGAACAATTTGTCTTAACAAGTAAACGGGTGTAAAGCGTTTTTTAAACTAATTTGAGTGACTTTTTTTGTGTAAAAGTTGGCTTTCAAATTAAAGCGTTATCAGGCGTTAAAAATAAATTGCACTCAAGATTCAGTATAATGTTGCTCTTAAAAATAAGTAAACGGGTTGTAAGCGCTTAAAATAATTGGGTTAAATTTGTAAAATTGTCTTAAATTAAACGGTTTCAAGCGTTAAAGAATAAATATGACAAATTAGTTTAATTGTCTTTAAAGAATAACGGGTTGTAAAGCGTTTAAAAAATGAATTGAGTGAGTTTTTTTTTACATTTGTCTTAGATCAAACGGTTTTCAAGCGTTGGAAATAATTGAGGTAAACTTTTGTTAAAATTTTTGTACCGTTTATAGGCGTATAATTAATATGGGATCTAGCTTGTCAAACATTTGTACACTGTGTGATTTCACACTTTTGTCATACACTCCGGGTAAAACAAATGGGAAAACTTTTGATATCATTTTTTTATGATTACTTAGAATCTGAAACAATGTCATCACTTATTGTTTATTCAATGTTACGCCACTCTGGTATGATATTAAGGCACGTTTGTTGCAAAATGAGGTAATTAAAATAAAAAATAACTGATAGAAATCACACTCGTCTTGTTGTAATTTCAATTTCATGAAAGTTCCAAACAAAAAGATGAAATTAAAAATGACAATATTAAACTGACAAAAAGTCCAATCAAGGAAACACAGTTTTCCATATATTCCATTTTAATAATTCAGTTTTCCTGAATTTGCGGGTAAAAGTTTTATAAAAGCAATCAATAATATCTAAAATTTACAGAGTATACAGTAGAATACTGTTAACTGACTATCTCAGGACTGATGCTGATGACTATGCAAAGTTATTATTACAAAAGTGACAAGTTTTTTGCCATTCTGGCAAAACATCAGAAACCTAGATGCCCAAAATCCCAAAAAAATCTATATAAATATTTTTGTACAGTAGATAAGCGTAATACTACTGAAGTTAATTTTGTCGTTCTGTTTTCATCAGATTTGTTTGGCAAAGGTTTACCGCCGCGCCATTCTTATTAAAGACAATATTTTTGTCGTCAGATATGCAGTGGCTAAGCCAAATTGTGTGCCCACAAGACAGAGCAAATCCCAAATTGGCATGTTTTACATCATAAGACCAAATTGGACGATAGGTCGAAATTTAACGCCAAGCCCCTTGATATGTTAAAAACAACTTAAATAGCGTTAAAGCCTAAGAGCACATCACTGGTTGGTGTCCAAATGTTATTGAACTGAATTTAAATGTTTTTTCAATTTTTGCCACCAGGCCGGAAATAACTCGATTTTTCTCAATATAAGTAGTAAGTTCAACATGGCCGACTCGCTATAGTTTTCTCAATAAATAGCGAAAATACCCACCAGAATAAAAACAACGATTCGTGTTGTCGTCGAGTTCTCTTTTTTCCTCGATTCTCTTTTTCCCAATACATATAATTTTCTCCAAATATAATAAAAAAAATTTAATTTCTAAAAAAATTATAATTAAAAAATATCAAAAACTTTGGACGAGAAGCAAAAACTCCATACAGTGGTTAATAGTTGAAGCCACACATATCCCCTATTCACACTTTTTAAATATCCCGGCCCTGATTAGGAAACGTGGTGTGTTTTAAGTAGTTAGGGCCGGGATATTTACCAAAGTGTGAATAGGGGATATAGCTGTTGACGAAAATGTGTGATTTAATTACTCGAGTGTCTATAGCGATTTACTTCTCGATCTTGGCTCTCTAAGTGCCCCTATGTTTAGAGACAAATTTGTTTAGTGGACAAAAACGGGATTTCGTGGCCAGATTTCATAGAACAAAACCCGCAGTACACACAGGTCAATCAATGAATTATGCCCCAAAATGAGTTGCTTTACTTATTCGGTGTGCTTTAACAGTTAAACTCAGCCACTGTAGAACAGCCCAATCTCGTCTTCTGAAACTTAAGTCTGAAAACGTCAAGTTCTTAATGAGTTGTGAGTAATTATTTTGCTAATCACACACTTTTAATTTTTTTTTGGAAATCATTAATAATGCCTTGCTTCCGAATGAACCCGAAATTCCTAATTCGAAATAAAGCTAGGATTTGCGGAATTCACATTTTATTTCACCATTATTTTTATTGCTGATATTGTATTTTACACCTTTATTCCAGTGAATTATACTGAACATTATACGTAATCTGAAGAATTATAATTTAATTCCGTCAAAATTTTTGATTTTCTGCCTCCACTTAATTCGAAAAGATCAAAAACACAGTTTCTACAGAAATTTAACCGTTGTCATATTCACAATAAAAATACCATGGGTTTATCTTTTATTTAAATATCACTTGCATTAATATGCTTAAAATTAGGAAATTATTTTCTGATCAGTCATTATACTGTATAATTTAGGTATATTTTATACATGACTCATTAACCCTTGGAACATGTAAAAAAAAGTTCCGCCAAGACACGTGTCATCAGAAATGTGCATTCAGTCATTTAATGTATATCTGAGATTATTTAAGAGTGATTTGCGAATAACTTAACTGTCGAAACGCATTATTCATGTTTGTGTCTGCTCATTCATCTTTTTCGCGCTTCATTGAAATGAACTAATAAATAAATGAAATAACAAAACCAACTTGTTATCGTTCGCGGATTGCCTAGAAACCGCAATTGAACATTCTGATTAGTTTGGTCCCACCAACTGCCTACAGTGGGTACCGCAGAAGTAAATTGGGCGTGCTTTCGGTATCTTTCGCTTTTGTTTTATTTTGTGAGAAAAATATAGAGAGAAAAAATTTTTAATTTTTTTTTGGCAAAAATATTTTTTTTGTGATATTTCGATTGAAAGGGTGATGCCTAATCACGTAAAGGCCTCGCCAAAATTAACTGCAAATAAAATTCTAAAATTTCTGACTCGTTCGGACCGAATATATCCAGGGAAAAAAAATTAAGCCTTGAACAAAAAAAGTGTTTCAGCTGGCGGCCCTTATGATTGATTAATTTTGAAAATATAAATAAATAAAATGGCAATCTTACTATCTTATCTATGAACACTAGATTATTTTATTTAGAATAGTAAAGAAAAAATGCCAAGAAAACTTCGCAATTTTTTTCAAATAAAATCCTATTGCTGCCAAATATTACTGATTTTGTAGAATTGCTGAAGCGAAGAATGTACAAAAATGATTTTGGCAACTGTAAATTAACCATTAGAAAAACCCAATTTGGTTTCACGAAACATGGAAAACTTTCCCTTATTAAAAAACTTAAATTTTTTGAAAAAAACCAAACAGAAAATGAAAAAGATTTTTTTTCAAATCTTCCCTATTTACATTGCCTAAAATCTAATGGGAATCCTTTTTCTCCAAAATAATAAATGGATCGGACAACGCCAAAAATGGGAATCCGACCTTCTCAAAAAATTGAGAGAGATAACGCCGGAATTTTGGGCAAAATGAGCCATAATTCAAAAAAGGAACGATGTTTCTGAAACTAATTTAAAACAACTGTTAGAGGTTAATCTCTCTCCAAAATAAGGCCAAAAAACAGTTTTTTGCTCATTTAAACGCCGGATGAAATTTTTTGGAGTTAAACGGAACTTGATGTTCTGCTCACGTTCTCTGTGGTCAATAAAAGCTATAAACTGGTATGTGTGATAAAGGGATATGGATTAAGAGCCTTAAACTGGCATATCGTGACTATTTGAAGAATTAAAACAATGCAGGATACTAGCAACCAATCAAACCCTGAATTGTACAACAAGCATATTTCATTGGTCAAATTTGGGCAGATCAACCAATCAAATGCTTGGATTCCGCATTTTTCAAATAGTCACGATCTGTCGGTAAACTTATTCCCATAAAACTTAAAAACTTCACAACTAATTTTTTCCAGGGTTGAGTAATCTGTATTTAGATTATATAGAGTGGGTGAGACCAATGGGCAACACACGAGCTTTTCGAAAAAGTGTTGCCCATTGATCTTACTGTTGCCCATTAGTCACTGTTGCCCATTGGTCTCACCCACTGTAATTGTCACAGCGATTGAATCTTAGGAAGTGGGTCGTATTTTTCAGAAGGTTTATTATGTTCTATTTTCTAACTAGGCTCGATCGCGTCCAGCTTAATGATGCTATTAATTGATACATCCGTGCACGTTTTCAACATAAGAAATATTCATTTTGGCCTGACATACAAGCGATAAAGGTCAAGTCTAAGCCGAATTTAAAGTGAAAAGCGTATCGAAAATTAAAGCTTGGCTCCATGGCGAATATTGAGGCAATTTATTATTAACAACTTCCGAGTCCAATTTTTAGTACTGAAAAGTGTGAAAAATATAATTTCACAGTATGTCACATTTTTGCTCATAATTTTAGATTTTTGCTGAAACCTGATTGACACCGCTGATTGGTCAATAAGCATTTAAATCTGTGAAGCACCTACGACGTAGGTCCTACGTGTTTGTAAATTTCAACGTTTTGATGGGTTTAGGTTAGCTCCTGCAAAAAAGTAAAATTATTAGCAAAAATGTGACATGCTGTATAAACTAAAATTGATATTATAACTGATCACAGGGAGTTCTAAATGGTCGTCATAGATACCAAAAAAGTTCTTTCTATTCAGCTGACAACTAACCCTAATTTCAAAATTGTTTTTTTATAACGTGTTATTTTTTACAGGCTCAAATCTCGGTAGACCCACATTTTCATAATAAATTTAACGGGTAATCATTGAATTTCCTTTTTGTGTATAAGATTTATAGTATTGTCGACATTTTTGTACTTAGATTATGTTTAGCGTGTCCACCATTCGATGTTTTACATTCTAAATTATTTTATAATAAAAAAAATTTAATTTCTTAAAAAATTATATTAAAAAATATCAAAAACTTTGGACGAGAAGCAAAACTCATACAGTGGGTTAATAGTTGAAGCACACATATCCCCTATTCACACTTTTGTAAATATCCCGGCCCTGATTAGGAAACGTGGTGTGTTTTTAAGTAGTAGGGCCGGGATATTTACCAAAGTGTGAATAGGGGATATAGCTGTTGACGAAAATGTGTGATTTAATTACTCGAGTGTCTATAGCGATTTTAACTTCGATTCTTGGCTCTCTAGTGCCCCTAAGTGACGATTTAGAGACAAATTTGTTTTAGTGGACAAAACGGGATTTCGTGGCCAGATTTCTAGAACAAAACCTGCAGTACACACAGGTCCATCAATGAATTATGCCCAAAAATGAGTGCTTTACTTATTCAGGTGTGCTTTAACAGTTAAACTCAGCCACTGTAGAAACAGCCAATCTCGTCTTCTGAAACTTAGTCTGAAAACGTCAAGTTCTTAATGAGTAATTATTTTGCTAATCACACACTTTTCAATTTTTTTTTGGAAATCTATTAATAATGCCTTGCTTCCGAATGAACCCGAAATTCCTAATTCGAAATAAGCTAGGATTTGCGGAATTCACATTTTATTTCACCATTATTTTTATTGCTGATATTGTATTTTTAACACCTTAGTTCCAGTGAATTATACTGAACATTATACGTAATCTGAAGAATTATAATTTAATTCCGTCAAAATTTTTGATTTTCTGCCTCCACTTAATTCGAAAAGATCAAAACACAGTTTCTACAGAAATTTAACCGTTGCATATTCACAATAAAAATACCATGGGTTTATCTTTTATTTAAATAGCACTTGCATAATATGCTTAAAATTAGGAAATTATTTTCTGATCAGTCATTATACTAATTTAGGTATAATTTATACATGACTCATTAACCGTTGTGAACATGTAAAAAAAAGTTCCGCCAAGACACCAGAGCCACAATTGTGGCTTTACTTTGAATGTTATTTATAGAAAGCTTAAGGGGGTAGCAGCGATGTGGCAGACTGGCGTCAATTTAACTTAACGAAATAATTAGTTGGTTATTTTTTCCGTGCTTGTTATTGTTAGCTGAACGAAAATAAATGTGTATCAGCTCATATAATCATTTTTTTAATTTTTTAAGGCAAAGATTTGAAGTTCGTAACTTTTATTTTTGAATTCGTTAAATTTTCAAAAAAATCAAAAGCATTATAAATCTTACGCATTTTCCGTCCAAATTTTTGATTTTTTTTTGAAATTTGTGAATAAAAGAAAAAATAGCCACTTCTAACTTTTTTTCAATGGGCATGTTAACATATTTTCTGAAGCTGGTTTAGAAAAAATCATAAATGTTCTTCTGCATATTTTTGTCGACTCTCTTTAGAAATATTATAAAAATTTGCAAATTCACCAGAAATTTTTTTTATTTTCCCAATTGAAACAAAGCTTTTATTTTCACTAATTTTCTACTTTTAAAAATCTGTTCATGGTCAATTAACTTTTACATATGAATGCACGCAAATTTAAATGCTTTAAATCTGAAAAAATCATGCTAGTTTGTTGGTCTGGTATCTTATTTGATTTTCCGATTTCAACCGATGGAAGGGTAATCGAATATCGTTCTGAAACTACTGATGAAATTTACAACACTTGCGTTTTGACACATACTTCGTGTGCATTTGCACGCAATTTATAAAATTTATTTTTTCAAAAAATCTATATAAAATTGCGGGTGTAATAAGGCCTACTTGTATTTGAAAAATCAGGACATTTTTTATATTTAAACTCATTGAAGGTCAATTTTTTTTCCTAAAAAGCTGTTTTTCTCTATTTTCATGGAAAAAAATTTCATATTAAAGAAATTTTTCATGTGGATAATGATTCCCACTAATAAGTGATTACACCGAAAAATGTCTGAAGTTTATAAAATCGCCTTTAAAAAAATCCAATCGTCAAGTTGGAAATGGATTGTAATGAAAGTGTTTTTGAAATATTTTACAGATACTTAAGTATGTTGAGAAATTAAAAATATTAACGTTTGCAAGAATGAACACTTTTATTGAAGATAACAAATAAAATAAAAAATTTTCACATTTTTTTTTCTTTCGAAAATCACTCGAAAAAATGTACCAACATCGCTGCTACCCCCTTAAGGCAGTTGGAATTTCAATTATTTCTACATAAGGAAGTTGGAAGGCAATATTTTTGCATCCGACATTTTATATTCTAGAATTTTAATTTCTAGTTCTAGCAAATATAGTGAGAAAAGCAAGGTATACCATATCACGTAATACATGGTCACAGTTGTCTTCACAATTTACATTTCTGTTGGAAACGATGCACAAGTATCTGGTCTACGTCAAAGTTTTGTCCGGTTTGATTAATATCTCATAAATCAAAAGTAATTTATAAATAAGTCAAAAAATTTGATGGAAAAATTACGATTTTTGATAAAAAATGTTAATTTTTCCCTATAAAATCAAACTATTACTCTTTTTTCTATTATTTTTAAGTAAATATGGTAATGAAGTACAACTGTGGACAATTTGAGATTGCTTAAATACACTTTTATAATAATTACATTTTTTTATGGGATACTTGAAGTCAAAAATTTAGAAATTTCACTTCCAAAAAAAAATATCTGCCCCTAGATACCAATAAATTTTTATTTCATCTGTTATGCATGCACAAAACACTTTCCTAAAAACTGGCTAATCTCACATTTGTATTTTATGTTTAGCTCCGAAATAATTTTTCAGGAAGTGAAACATAGGCGAAAAATCCTAATAAATGAACACCCCGCAATACTGGAAGCAAACATTCGAAAAAAATTTCAATTATTTTTTGGGAACCGAATCAAAATTCTTTATAATGTGTTTGAAAGAAAAGATTCTACGATCCCGTTTTTTGCCTTTTTTGAATGATTTTAGATATGCTTGAGCCACAACTGTGGCTCTGTGCTCACAAGGATTAAGTCTTAGATCACAGTNTTTTTTCATGGGATACTTGAAGTTGAAAATTTAGAAATTTCACTTCCGAAAAAAAATAACTGCTCCTAGATACCAATACATTTTTATTTCAACTGTTATGCATGCACAAAACACTTTCTTAAAAACAAGCTAATCTCTCATTTGTATCTTATGTCTAGTTCCAAAATATTTCTTCCGGAAGTAAAACATAGGCGAAAATTCGAAAAAAAAATTCAATTATTTTTTTGAAACCGAATCAAAATTCTTTATAATGTGTGTGAAAGAAAAGATTCTACGATACCGTTTTTTGCTTTTTTTTGTATGATTAAAGGTATGCTTGAGCCATAATTGTGGCTTTGTGCTCACAAGGGTTAAGTTAAGCTGATTTAAAAGGGTACCCTGAGTAAATTGAGGCTCAAAGATAAATTCAAAATTTTATTCTTATTGTTTTTCTCTGAAAATATGGACAATTTGAAATAAGCTGGTGGTATTTTTATTCTAATACAGCGTTAGGAAAGTACTTTTTGATCATTTTTAAAATAAATTGTCTTGATTTTAACCATTTAAATCAAAATTTATCGATTTTCAGGAATTACAAGGACAGTTTTGGGAGAATAAAAATCATCGAAATTTACGTTTCGATAGTAACTGTTCTCCACGAACTCATTAGTTTTTGATTACTAGATGTTTCAATTGTCTTAATAAAAAATCCAAGGAGGGGTAGGCTTTTGCGCGAGACCCTGAAAATCACGTCAAAATCAAACGCTTTTGGCTATTCTGGAGCGAATTTAATTCACATTTTTTAAAGCGATAGGAACAAACCTGTGTACGTATTTTGTGGTAAATATAAGCTACGAATAATTTTCTTACCTTTAAAACTCACGGAGGAGTAGGCTTTTTGCGACAAAATATGACTTTATTTTGAAGCTTGTTCCTGATTGGTCGAGCAATCAGTGATCTTTAATTATGTTTCAGGATGTAAGATTTTCGTTCAAATATTACATTCGATTTAACTATTGGGTTCCAGAATGTGTAGTCTTTTAGATATTTGTTCTCAAAAAACACAAAATCGTGATTTTCCATGAGAGGCCAATTAGCAGGCGTCAAAGCTCTGAATTTCAGCGTTTCACTACGATATGAATAAATCAGAGCACACCCGAATTCTATGCATTTCAAACTAATTGATTCATATATAGTACGTCAAAGGGCAAATAAAATCTTTGGACGAAAGTATAATTAATGTAAAACTGTATATCGGTGTGGCAGAAAGTATTTCAGGCAAATTATTTATTGTAAATATGCAGTGGCCCAATGCCAGTAGGTAATTAATGCTTACAAGACGACATATCTCAAAAAAAAAACTTGTTGATCTCATAACAAATAATAAACAGGCTTATTGCTGTTAATAAAGGAGAGTATCCTCAGGAAAGAAAGGTGCTAATAGAACAGACTACATCCTTCATAATTCACACGCGTTTGCGCGCAACGAAATTTGAATGTTGGCAGAAAGACTCAAGCTTACCACCCAATTTTTTGACTCATAAGCATTTTTTGTAATTTTTGGTGGTTTCAAATAAAAAAGTTCTTTCAAATTGATCTATAAAATTTAAATAATGATAAATTTTACGAATCAACACATTTAACTTTAACCCCCACCTGCACGACATGTTCTATTACGTACCTGCACCTGAATGTTTTAAAACACACGATGAGTATGTTATCTCAAAAAATTGCGGATTTGAAAAAATAACATTCCAGAAAGTGAGTTCAATTAACCAAGTGGTGTCGGATAACAAAAAAAATCATGCATTACATTTTTACTTGAAAAACTACCCCCATAAGTATATTCATTGACTCAAATTTGGTCCCAGTCACGAGATAGAAAAAAATGTTTTTTGGACCACCGGCAGGTGCCGAGTGTAAAAATAAATAATGTCAAAACATTCCCCTCCGAAAGTTAGCCTTATCAGTACAATTTTACATTATTATTTGGATCCAGTGCTTTTTAAAATGCATAAAACAAAAATTTGCATCCAAATTATGCATTTCCGGTCTGATGAGCAATTTCTGAAAGTCACCAAAATTCTTAGAATCAAATACAGTATAAGAGAAACTTTCGGGGGTCTGTTCCGATATTCCGGTGGCCGAAATCAAACCTCCCAAAAATATTTTTCATTTCTGTGTTTGAAAACACAGCGGTGAAGGTGGGGGTTAATTACTGCTGAAAACAATTTAACTCGTAGACTTGATTTCTGCCATCCAGCTGCCATTCACCATTTAATCGCATTTTACGACGCTTAATCATGATTGACAAGATCAGTTATAATAGTATCAATTAAGTTTAAAACAAAATGACATTTGTGCGTTTTTTTTTTGAAAATTTTCACTGTATTACAGTACTTAATTTTTGCAAAAAATTTTGGAATCACCGAATAGCACCTCTCATCGTGATCAGAAAAAAATTCTAAGACTTTTTTTACATAAGACCATAGCCCAAAAATGATCACGTGACCGTATAATCAAGAAATAAGGTCGGCCAAAATACTAGTACTGTTTTTTTTTCAAAATTGCTAAATCACTTTTTGAAAAAAGTGAAGATGTTTTTAGAGAAGTTTTAAACTTTTTTTCTATAACATCAAAGTCCCAAAACGATCACGTGACCTTCAAATTAAGAAATAAGGCTTTGTCAAGTACTCAAATAGTACTCAATTACGCCGAAAAATTTTGAGGACTAATAAACACATAATCTAAGAATTTTGAACATAACGGAATTTTTCAAAAAAAAACACGTGATCTTATTTTCAAGAAATAAAGATTTATTTATGACATATTTCAAACAGTGTAATAAGAAAAAGTCTTAAAAACGTTTGAAGTTCATCAACAAATGTTTTTGACGTAATTAAGTACTTTTTTCAAATACCGTTTATGGTGTATTGTATATCAAATTACATTCATCTGAGAGACTTGTAAGTACCTCAAAAAAATCGGAAGAGTCGACTTTTGATGAAAATATTAGCAACTATGGTCAATTTGTGACTGAAAGGGCGCCAGAAAGCAAAAATCTCCCTGTGAAATCTGACCATTTTGCTCTCTAGTGACCTTTAAGTACGAATTGACCCATTGTTGCTAATATTTCATGAAAAGTTGACCCTTCTATATTTTGTGGTACTTCTAAGTTTATATGATGAACTTGAAATTGACTTGAACGAGAAATAAAATATTCCACAACATTTAAGAGCCATTTTCCTAGAGAATTTTGTAATAAAACTTGTTTATTTTAGACAGAGCGATAGCAAATCATTTTAAGTTCAATATGAGGTAGTTTAAATATAAATAAAGTTTAATTTCATCTTATTATTGCACTTTGTGTTGTAACTGGAGGTCATTTTGCAACTTTTATTTTCTTATCCCCATTAAATGCCTTTTATGTGTTTAAAAAAATGATTTTTTAAATTGTTTATCAAATTGGCTGAATTGTATTTAAAGATAATAAAAAAAATATGTTAATAATGAAACTTGCTTATATGGCTCGATTTTTAGAATGGCAGCTATATGGCAGAAATCAAGTCTGGGTACAGACTCACTTCTAAAGTCTACGAGTAAAGATCATTTTTCATTGTTTCAACTCCCGTAGTGGCCGACAATCTCTGGACCCGTAGTGTCTTCGAGCCATCTGTGGCTTTGCGTTTTAAATCAAGCATATAATTCTCTATAGTCCTATAAAAACAATTTGCTAAAAAAGTTTATAAAAAGTCATCAAATGTGATAAGAAAATTAAAAATTCTCTCATTTTCGCCGATTCTCTCAAACAAGTACATAAATAACAGAAATTTAGGGTTAATTTGACTTTCAAATTTAAAATATTAAACCGCGCCAATTTGGGTATTGCATCTGGGAGAAAAATTGAATGTTTTTATCACATTCTCATGTAAAATAATATTTTAAAATATGTAATCTCGTGCATGAAATAATTTATCAATCTTTCTTCTTTCTTCCGCCTACGCATTATTATGTAATCAGTTTTCCGGAAGTTTGACTTTTAGAAATGCTCTATTTAAGCCGAAGCCAATTTAAAATGAAATAAAAGTCTTAGAAATTCGTGACGATTCTTTTAAGGGTCTTCCACGTGATTTGAGTACTTATGAAAGAAGGCATATTACAGTAATTTGAAAAAGTACTCAAATTACGTCAAAAAAAATCCAGGGTCAACTTCAAACGTTTTAAAGACGTTTGCATTACACCAAAGTCCGAATAAAATCAAGTGACGAAATAATCCAAAGATAAGGTTTCAAATATGTCATAAATTGATCCTTATTTCTCGAAAAATAAGATCACGTGACGTTTTTGGAGAATATTATTATGTTCAAAACTTTTGATTAGTGGTTAATTGGCCCAAAAAATTTTTCGGCGTAATTTGATCACTATGTGTTTACTTGAACCAAAACTTATTTCCTAATTTGAAGGTCACGTGATCGTTTTTGGACTTTGTGTTGATGAGAATAAAGTCTTAAAACTCTGAAGAACCACTTCACTTTTTTCAAAAATTGATTTAAGCAATTTTTGAAAAAACAGTACTACTTTTACCAATTTATTCCCTAAATAACGGTCACGTGATATTTAGGGCTATGGTGTAATGGGAAAACAGTCTTAGAATTTTTTTTGATCCCGCCAAATTTTTTTGATGATTTAAATGTTTTTTTGCAAAAATAAGTATGTAATACGAATAAGTAAAAATTTCGAAAAAAAAACGCACAAACGTCAATTATCTAAATAGTCGATCGATCACTTTGTAAATTTCCTTCATAAATGATTAAGGGTCATAAATTTCGATTAAAGGCCTTCGGGCCATGGATGGTCTCGAAGACACTACGGGAGTTAAACTAGAAATTTTTCCAAATTTTAAGAAAACGGTAATTCACAAGAAGTTTTAGTAACCTCAAAACAACATCAAAAAAGGCTCGAGAAAATTTAAATCAGATTGTATCATGAAGTTCATTTTCTATGATTTTCTCTCCCTAAAAAGGCTTTTATAATTTGCTTGAAAAAATAATATGAGTCCAAAAACCCTAAAAATTGGATTTTTCTTTGTTGAAAACAATCTAATGTCTCATTATTGTTTCATCGTAAAACTGCACTATTAAAAATAATTAATTGCAATTGCCGAGTTGCGTCAGCCAAAAACTGCCATAAAATAACCTTTTAACATTTTCGTTTTTTGATATAAAGAAAATTCACCTCAAATTTTAAGATTAAAATTGTTTACCTAGTGGAGTCAAACAAGATTTTTCGACAGTTTTGATTCGGTCAGAAATTTTGCCGGTTCGCTACCTACCTAGGGTGATTGCAAATTACGAGATATAAGTTCAAATTAGCACACTTTAACTAGGGTAGACTCGCAGTCGGAAACTACTCTACTCAGTCGAGTCCGAGATTTGCCAATTATCTATGTTTAAGGTGTGAGTGTTTGCCAATAAGGCTGTATTTTTACGTTTTTATAATAAGTCTTTAAGGTCGATTAGGCATTAATTGTAATATGATACAATCAAACCTACGGTCACACAGGAGCCTTCAAAGCTCCCGAAAAAACACTCAAGAGCATTCTGCTCCTATAAAAAATTAAAATAAATTGTATGTCAATTACAGGAGAAGATAAGCTTTTTAGTGTTTTTGGGGAGGCTTATCAAGGTTCTTGTGTCAGCGTAGTTGGATTGCATCAGATTACAATTAGTGCTGAGTTAATCTTGCAGACTGGTTCTTCAAGTTGAGCAAGTTTTCGGTACCACTTTTGCCAGCTTAGCAAGAAACTTGGACGATCACAGTCTAATCAGCGACACCAACACCCTTAACCCTTGGAAGCTCTGCACCACTTAAGTGTGCTGAAAAATTTGAACCGCTGAAATTGGATGAAAGAAAAGTCTGGAAATTTTGAGCAAACCCAATATAGAGTTTGCCACGAGGAATTTCTCTCAAAAAACTCTAAAATGTGTGCTGCTCAAACAGTTTATACGATAGATAAAATCTGAGGAACTGAGTTTGAGGAAAGTCTTTTAAGAGGTTCTATAGGCAAAATGGACTTTTTGAATTGCTTATTTCTCTCGGCATAGACATATGAACTGAATAAAACAATCTGATAATAGTTCGTAATCTCTTGAAGACGTTTTTGATCATATTTTTAAGATAGCATGTTGAACCAACCGGTAAATGAGGTTAACCAGGAGCAAAAAATTTTGAAAAAGCTGTATTTTTTTTCGTCCTATTTAGGAAATGTTTCAAAAATTGACATTATCTGCGAAATCAAAGGCGAGAAAAAACTGTTGTCCCTTTTTTTTAATTTTCTCACTAAAAAGGTATCAAAGCTGGCGAAAAGGGACTGTTTTTTGCTATTTTTGCCACGGAAAGTTGTATTTTTTTCATGCTACATGGCAAACTATTTTTCCGTACACTATAGTTTTTCGTATAATTTTACAAAAACTGTTGTGCCTGATTTAACGATTTCATTTTTTAACTCCCAGGAGTACGATTGAAAATTTATTTTGACATCCAATTCGTCCAATCAGTTTTTTTGTAAGACCAAACGATTCGTAAGTTGAATGTTTTGGAAGCGGTATTATAAACTATGACCAAATATTAAACCGTTCGAGCGCTAGAGATTTTTCCGAAAATTTTTTGTAATTTTTTACGATTTTTTGAGTTTTTATGACTAAACAAGCCACGTTGAATTCAAAAATCATAAAATCAGGACCTCTAGCTCTTTTAGTTCAAAATATACGACTTGCCTATAGACCTTTATACTCAAAATAAGCTTGTTTCAAATTTTATGAAAAAAATTCCAGATGTTGGATTTTTCAAATTTTTATTTCTTATATATTAACAATCTACGTGGAGATTCAAAAATTCTAAAATCCAGTCAAAATAATTTTCAGTAACGAAAGATATAGGCTGTCTATAGAACCCCTGAGTATCTTTCAAAAAAACAAAAATAAAATTTCCACCATCGGAATCTTTTTGTTTTTTCGTGAGTGATTTTAATTTTGAGAAAATTCAAAAAATATATGCTTCGATTTTTTTCGAAAGTAGGTCAAATGAAAGCTACGGCAACACTGATCAGAAGTTGACTTACGTCGAGATATATTTTGAAGCTTAGCGGTGAAATTATAACAAAGGTGTTTTATAACTTATTTTTGAAATAAATACTTTTATTTAATTTTGAAATAATTGAAATAGTAATACAAATCTTCAGTTCCTCTTCTGTGAAAAAGGCATTTTTTGTCATCCAATTATGAAGTCGGCAAAAAACTATGTTTTATAACCGACCATTTTAACGCCCTCTAGCTGCTGAAAACAGATCTAAAACGAAAATTTGCTGAAAAAAATCAAACAGATGCTTGATTGATCTCATGCCACGCTAAGCGACAGCTCGCCGATCGGCGATACTTCCTTTGGATTACAGCTTGAATACTAAGAATACATTTTTTCATTCTCAAAAAATGATTTTTGACAGCGCAAACTGTTTTGCGTTTTTGATCAATCGCGCTAAAATCGTCTTTTGATGAGAAAACAAAAAGTTAGATTGAAAAATCTAAAATAAAATTGTGAAAGCCAAGCTCAGAATTAGTGAGAAAAGAGAAAGAAATGATTATGTTAATCTTTATGTTTTCGATGGCAAGAAGTGATTAACCGCCAAATTTTGCTGCTCAGTTTTCGAAAAAAATTTTAATACATATCTTTTTGCATATTTTTTACATATTTTTTTGCGTTTTTTGAATCAATCGCGCAGCTAATCGTCTATTATGAGAAACGGGAAAGATGAGAAATTGAGAAAGCCAAGGTCTAATAGTGTGAATGAGAAAGAAACTGTTTTGAAAATATTCCGTTTTCAATGAGAAGTAAGTAATCAAAGCCAACTTCTTGCTGCTCAGTTTCGGTCGATTAAACGAAAATTTAAAATCTGATCTGATTACCTCGCTAAGTTGGGCTATCAAAAGTAATTACTTTAAATAGTTATCTAATAGGCAAGTGCCTCAGGCGGAGCCTCTGCGAATAAAAAATTGGAGCTTCCAAGGGTTAAGGGAGTGCGGTGTCGCCAAATTTGAGCCTCTTCGAGGCCATTACCCGCAAACTAGCAGAGTTGATATCCAAAAACATTTGTAACTAACAGAACCAACCGTCGCGGTACATTTTGAATTTAACAGTAATCTGATAAAATCTTACCTACGCCGACACCTACGCTTTTAAAAAGCCTCCTAAAAAAACACTCAGAATGAATTTTCTCCTTCATTTTCTCCATTTTTCATTATGTTTTGTGTCAGGCTTCAGAGAAGCCTCACACATAATGCTAAATTTTGCTTTGGCGGACAAAAACGCCAAAAACTAAAATTTGAATGCTCAGTTTGGGAGGCTCAGTCAAAAGGTATCTCTTCCACCAGTTTAGAGATACAGTTTCGGCTCATACTGGCATCTAAAAGCACAAGAATTGTTGACAATGTATTAGAGAGTTTTGGAAATTTTGCTTCGGCGTCTCTTGGGGCAATGTCAACTTGTTCATTTTAGCCAAATGTTTGAAAAGGGTCAGTTTGGGAGGCTCAGGCAAAAGGTATCCTCTCCACCAGTTTAGAAGACACAGTTTCGGCTCATACTGCATCTGCCTTGTTTGACAATCCATAGAGTTTTTTTTGAAATTTTCATTCGGTGTCTCTTGGGGGCCATGTAAACTTTTCATTTTGAGCCTAAATTTTTGACAAATTAAGAAACCAGAAAAAAATGCTTCAAAATATTTTTTCCGTAAATACAAACACTTTTAAGGATTTTGGGTGCAATTTTTAACTCGTAGCGTCAAAAGAAAACAAAATTAGCGCACTTTCAATTTAATCATAATAAATCAATAATTTTTGTTTTCGTTTTTGGCCGCCAAAAGCAAATATTCCGAGTAAAGGACAATAATGCATAATGTGTGGGGCTTCTTTGAGCCTGACACAAAAAAAATTATGAAAAATGGTAAAATGAAGGAGAAAATTCTTCTGAGTGTTTTTAGGAGGCTTTTTAAAAAACGTAGGTGTAGGCGTAGTGGAATGGTATCAGATTACTGTTAAATTACAAATCACCGTGAAGAGTGGTTTCAAGAGCAAAAGTTTTTGGGATATCAGCTCTGCTAGTTTATCCAAAAATAGCTTCGTAAAAGGTCAGAATCTGTCAAACACCCACTCCCTTTAGGTGGTGATGTCCCCCCCGCTGAAGGCCTTAAGTTGGTGATGTTTAAAAAGAGATCCGGTATCTCCGGGCTTTTCGAAGAGCTGTATTTTTTCGGATGTGCTAAATTTGTTTACTTATTGTAAAGTCCAGCTTTTGCGTGGAAATTGAATTGGAACAAATGTAAAATGAATTGAATTCATTAAACTTTATTTAGGTCTGAATCGTTAAAATGAGTCAAAATTCAACAGAGCCGTAAAAGTGGCTAAGAATGCATGCTATTTATCAATACTGGCATATTTTTGCGCAAATTGTCTGATATAATACACTAGTAGTAACTTAATCATATTTATTTCAAGACAAATCATTATAGATTTATTTGAATTTTGGACAAAAATATTTGTTTCGAAAGATTAATGTACAGATAATTAACACTTTTTACATCGTTTTTTCTTCTCCAAATGCTTGTAATTCCATCAACTGGGTCTAAAAAGAGTTAAAAACCCCAAATTGAGTGAAGGTAATAAAAATAAATTTCTATGATTTGGCAACTTCTAAATTTCAGAGAACTACTTTTAATTTCTCATCGGCAATCACCGATCAGCATCAAGATTTTCAAAATGTCGGTTTGCAAATAATTTTAAAAAAATAGCTAGAAATTTTGAAAAAATCTTATTTTCGAGTAATAATTTGGTCTAAATCTCGAGCCAAATTGATGAACCAGCTTTTTATACGTTGTAGCCAATTAGTGTCATCAAAATTGTTATCAGCTTCCTCATAATCCAGAGGTCACAGTTTCAAACGCTTGTTTAAAAAAACTAACCAAGCATCTTTAACCCCCATGATTTCATTAGGGTCAAAAATAACAGTTGGAAGCCCTGTATGGACGATTCCCGATTGGTCTCCGTTCTACAAATTCGCATTCTTATTATCAATTTCCCAACATTTTGAGCAGTCTTGCTGTAGTCGTTCAGCATGTGGGCGCTAGTGATGTGATTTCATGAATGTATTTAAACTGGTCTCCATCGTCGTATAACAAGTTCTAAAGGTCCTCACAAAAGGATCAGTAATCTCAGGCTCCAATAATTTCATATTTTAGCTCAAAACCAGCAAAATTTTGTTCCGAATCGCTGTCGAACCCAATTACTAAATGGTCTGTGTCTAAAAGAGCCACTCACGAAAAACTTTAGATTTAATTTGATACCCCAAAGGTCCTTCCGATGCCATGCCATTGAAGAAGCTTTGAATTGCTTTCGACGAGCACAGACGACCGTACGCTTTGTCGTCGTATGACGGATATGGAGTTTATCGAAGCCACATGCTGCATGGTTTTCGATGCCAAAATGCTGGTTATAACTTCACCTAATTTAATGTTATTTGGAGCTTTTGTATTGATTATGACTCTTAATTTATACTGTATAATCACATGATACAAAAAATATCATGAGTGGGTTGGTATGAGCAAATTTTAGACCTTCATTAGTAGTTTGAAATAAGTTAAGTATGTTATTTCAATGCAATCATACATTGCAATTTCTCCCAACCTCTATCATTTAAAAACGCTTGCGGCTAGAATGATACAAAGTTGTCGAATAACATCTTAAAAATTAACTCCAATTTATATATTATCAGAAAATTAATTTATACTATATGAGTAAAATAGTTTGAAACGCCAAAAATACTCGACTTTTGTTTCTGCTGAAAACTTTTCGCCAAATTCTAGGTCAAATGGCAAGAGTTCGCGCTGAGTAGGCTTATGTGAGCCAATGAGATTACCACTTATTTTAAGGCGCTTCAAAATATTACTCATGAGTGGATTGTGAAAACTGAAAAATAAAATAAAAAGACAAAATCCTTGTTATTTTCAGCCTAACTGGAAATGCAATTGTAGCCCATGTTACACGTGGTTACACACGAGTAAAGTTTATTGGTGAATTATTATGAATGAATTGCTAAATGATGATAATGCCGCATAACTTATGATTTTTAACAATTTTTCGAAAGTGTTTTTTTCTTTCATATTTTCCCATAAAAATAAATTGTGAAAAAAATGAAACAATAAATTAATGGAGAAAATTTTTGAATTATTATTGAAGGCTCAAAAAACGGCATTCAACCCCTAAGGGTATCCCGGTCCTTAAATTGACATATTCTCGATAAAATATATTAGCCAAACAGAGCTTCAAGGATATAATTCAGAATAGCCAGTTTGAGAACTAGCCTTCATCTTTGCGTAAAAACATGTGTCAAAACTTTTTTCATGACCACACTCCTTCACACACTAAACGCACGAAGAGCCAGCCTAAGCCAAAACGGAAAATCTATCTCCTCCAGGTTTTTATTTTGAAATAAACCCAAATTTTAACATAAACTGTATAATTAGTTTATTTGAAACTTCTGAGGAGCCGCTTTTGTCGATAATGCTATTTCATTCTAAATATGTAAAAAACCGGTGTCACAGATTACCGGTTTTTGAACTTTTCATCGGAAAGATCTATCTCTTCCTTAGGTTAAATTTCAAAATTCACTGAAATTTTTTTTAAAGGTAGCTCGAAAAACAAATAGAAACTTCTGAAGGAAGCCGTTTTTTTCAAATTTTGACCCCAAACTCAAAATCAATGGAGATTTTGTGAAGGTCACGTGGAAAAAATTTCCGGAAAAAAAATGTGCTTTCGATTTTTTCGAAAGTAGCCCAAAAGAAGTGAAAACACTGAAGGAAGTTGGCCGTTACTTCAACCCGATATTTTGAAGTTTTTAGTTGTCAACTTGACCACCAAACGTGATTCTTGACATAATTTTGGGAAAAATACATTAGAAAAAAATCGAAAAAAACGCAGAAATTTTCGAAAATGTTTTTTGTTTTCATTTGGGTTTCTTTATTGCTTCAAAATCATTAAACAACTTGATTTGGTCGCATTATTTATGACATATAACTGCATAATAATGTTAGGTGAGCCGGGTACCCTTAAAGTAAAATAATATATGTAAATTCTTAAAGATGCAAAAATTTAAATTCAATTTCTTAATTGACCAATCGATGAACGTTTTTTAAATCACAATTAGATGTTAAGAAACTCATTTTTTTGCTAGTCACAGAAATAGTTAATAACTACATCGAATTTACCCTTAATTTTGTTTCGTACTTCCTTTAATCTGCCCACGGCAGTGGAATCATATGAGAATAGTTGGAAACCGAAATAGTCCCTGTTTTTTCTTCAAACAATTTTCCACACATCCTTAAATAGTAAAATTAAAATATTATAATCCGTTAGTAATATTTGAATTTAATAATTAGGAAAAGTTCTCAATAAATTATTTTAATAAAAAAAATTCTCTGATTATTCTGACTCACCTCTGTTAGTTTTACAATTTCAATACTGGAACAAAATTGTCTTTCATAAAGAGATCGTTCGGGAAAGGTAGCTCTTTCGTAGTCCTTCATCACCGATTGCTTTGTGCTGCAAGTACTAATAAGGATGATATTTCATTTATTGTTATCGATTTTATTTCTTTTTTAACTATATTTCTAAATGAGATAATTTCATCAAAAAACATTGCACTTTAATTAGGAAAATTATTGAGAAGCTCCCCTAGGTGTACTGCGCAAGCTTAGGACAAAGCATTGCGCACGCCTACGGAGACTCTATGGTTTGTCGCGAGCTCGGTGTACGTGGCCAAAGAAGTTATTTAATATAAGTTGGAATCTTAAAATTTGATTGAATTTTCTTTCTATACCAAAATGAAAAATGGTTAAAAGGGTATTTATTTAATTTTAAATCCACGGCATCTAAACAGTTTTTTTGGCTGCGCCCAATCGGCAATTGGCATTTTTTTGATAGTCTGAGTTTTCACGACTTTAAACATTACAGACCATTAGTATCTGGTGTCTAACAAAGAAAGTTTCAATTTTTAAGTTTTTTAGGCATAAAATTTCTTTCTTAAAGGCTGTGAAATTCATTATAATGCCTTGAAAGTGGAGAGAAAAACCATAGAAAATGAACGTCATGATTTCTTTGAGTTGAAATCTGATTTAAATTTCTCGAGCTTAATTTTGAGGTCACGAAACTTCATCTGTGAATTACCGATTTTTGAATTGGAATATTTATGAGTTGAAAATAATGAAAAATTGATCTTTTATGTTTTCAGAGTTTTTTACTTGAATGTGTTGATTGTAATAAAATGAAAGTGTGATCAAATCAAGTTATACTATTAGTTAAACAAAATATAATTTCCGGACACCGAAACTAATAGACCGAAATGCTGGAGCTGTAGCCCGAAGGCCAACGGGACTTCACCAATTCAACCGATTGCAGCTGAAAAACTACCCCTGCTTTGAAAGTTTAACAGCTACGGATTCTGATTAGCGTGAATGCAGTCTTAATTTTATTTCACTGGGTATCATTTTATTTTGGTCACCATAACCCTCTCAAGTCAAAAAAAAATTATGAAAACTTTAGTTTTTCCCAACGTGAGGTCTTCAATAATAGCTCGATAGGTTCATTACTGTATGCTAGGGTCAGTACGGGAGATTATCTTGCCAAACTAAAACCCTCCGCACTAATTCTATTGGTTTATTATGGTTAAAACGTGTCTCAAAAAAAATTTGATTCCGACCATGAAATAAAATTTTTTGGAGGCACCTGGTGTTTCACAATGTGAGTATCCAAAAACATCTTTTGGGCTTTTCTTAAGGCGCGTTAAAGGTTAGAATTATTATTCATTTTATTGTTGTTATGGACACGGATCGCGCCACAAAAACATTTAGCTATTAATGACAAAGTTTTTTTTTAATTTTCGAGAAAAAAATTTCATTTTTTTCGGTCATTTTGAAGGAATTTGCGGGGGTAAAAAATGGCGTAGGCGGAACGCCCGAAAACGCAAATTGATATTGGCCAACATCTCTTGGTGTCAATTCTATTGTATGGTTTTCGACCTTATAAATTGTATTTGCTTATCGGATAAGCATATTTTAGGATTGAGCAGCATGAGCACTACTTCAATCGCAATTTAACAATAAAATGCCATTATACATTATAAAACGTTTTCGAAAAAAAAAATTTTCAAAAAATTCTCTTCAACAAATTCTGCACAAGTGGACTTATCACCATTCGTCAATAAACTAATTAGTTTAAAGTCGAATCTTTCGGCCTCTCGGTAATTTGTTCAATATGCCCGCTCTTTAAAACTTTGGGTTTCACAATGTAAGGTATTTTAGATATTTGGCCTCCAAAACCGCAAAATTCGTCTTTTTCCGAGGAGTAATATGAGGTTTCTTGCGTTTTGTTTGTGTGAAGGAGTGTATGGGATACAAAATAGAATTTGAGATTTATTTTCACAAGCTAAAAGATTAGTAATACAGGAGTTTAAACAGTATTATTAATTTTTCAGCTTGCGACTCGGTGTGACAGAAAGTTGTTTCAGGCAATAAGTTTATGGTGGGAGTACGCAGTGGCTCCACTGCCAGTGGGTTTAATAAATCGTTGACACCAAACGCATATACTCAGAAAAAGTACTTGTTGATCTCTAACAGAATAATTGAAAAGTTGATTACTGTCAATAAAGGAAAAAGTCTATTTAGAAATTAAAGTTTCAGTTTTTTCATGCAATCCAGTGACTGGGAATCACCCTTATGGAGCTCAAATACTATAATAAAGATTTTTAAAAAATGTGGCGATATTCAGTCCCAGAAACTTCAAAGTTTCTAAAATTCCAAGTTTTTATGCAATTATTTAAAGTTATACAATTGTAGAATCCACGTTGGTAGTGTACGTGAAAAGCTCTAGAACTGAATTGCATATTTCATTTGTTTTCAAAATCTAATTATTTTCACATGTCACTGGGGCTTGTCGAGGCCTGTTAAATCTCGAATTCTCGTCTAAAATTTGAGTTTATCCCAAGCATTTTATTAGTTGTGAAGGCTATCAGGCTTCATTCATTTTCGAAGACCGCTTTCACCCATATGTGCATGAGAGTATGTTCTAAAACACAGACGCATAGAGCATAATAGACTGTAACTGTATTATTATCCTGAACATTTTACGAGTATAACTTCAAATAGGCAACAATTTGTAACATATTTATATATAATATTTGCCAGGTTAGGATTGCTTTATACAACCGGACTTTACAACATTCAGCATACAGTGTTATGCCATACTACGCGCCTGTGCGGATGACAAAATTGGAAGGTCATCAGAAAGGGACTTGCTTCATTTTTTTTACCGATTTTCCAGTCAAGTTTTTTGCTCAAGTATTTTTTTTCGATCCTTGTGAGTTTTAAAAGAAAGATCAACCCTTTAAAATTTTAATGGAAAATATAATTTGTGCAAATCCACACATTAAACTTTTAAAACTGAAAATTTCAAAACTTCATGTTCAATCCGGTTTTTTTGTCAGTAATAATTTCAGTCAAGAAGATCGGTGATTCACAACATTAAAAAAACAGCTCGAGAAATTTTCAACGCAGACTTTTATTCATGAATTTTATTTCATCATGTTTTTCTCCACTTGAAGCTTTATTATTTAATTTTCTGTCGTTTGAAAAAAATGTCAGAGCTGGTTTGATTATTGTTTGTGTCGTTAAACTCGACAATTATAATAAGTAAATTGCCAATTGGTCAAGGTTGGGTTTGTCGAAAAAACTGTTAAGCAACCCTAGAGGTTGCAATTAATAAAATAAACTTATAGCATTTTTTGTTTTTGCTATCAAAGAAAATAAACTCCAGTTTGAATGATTCCAGACTTAATATATTAATTAATTCTTTGCCACCGTAACACCGAGCTCACAAACTAGAGTCCTCGGTAGGCGTTGCCGCAAGCTTTTGTCCTCAAGCTTGCGCAGACACCTAGGGGAGCCTTCTCAATAAATTTCCTATTAAAGTGCATGTTTTTTGATTGAAATATCTCATTAGAAATATAGTTTAGGAAAGAAATAAATCGATTAACAATAATGAAATTATCATCCTTTATTCAGTACTGCAGCACAAGCAATTAGGTGAGAAGGACTACCCGAAAGAGTACTTGCCCGAACGATATCTTTTATGAAAGACCTATTTGTTCAAGTATTGAAGATGGTAAAACTTAACCGAGTGAGGTTCGAATAAATTCCAGAGAGATTTTTTATTTTAAAATAATTTATGATGAACTTCATTTAACATATTAAGTTCAAAATTATTACTAACGGATATAATATTTAATGTTTACTAATTTAAGGATGTGATGGAAATTGTTTGGAAAAAAAACCAGGGACTAGTGCTCGGTTTGAACTATTCTGATTAGATTTCAACTGCCGGTGGGAGATTAAGTAAGTACGAAACAGCAAATTAAGGTAAAAATTCGAGTGTATTTATTAACTATTGGTCTGTGACTTAGAATAAAAAAATTGGTTTCTACATCTAATTTTGATTTAAAAAACGTTCATCGATTGGTTCATTTCAGAAATATAGAATATTTAAATTGTTGAATTTTAAATTTACCAATCATATTATTTAATTTAGGGGTTGAATGCCGTTTTTTGAGCCTTCAATAATGATAATGTCAAAATTTCTCCATTAATTTATTGTTTCATTTTTTCACAATTGTATTTTTATTGGGAAAATATGAAAGAAAAAAACACTTTTCGAAAAATTGTTATAAAATCAATAAGTTTATGCGGCATTATCATCACTTTGCAATTCATTTCATAATAATTCACCAATATAAACTTTACTCGTGTTGTAACCACGGTTAACCATGGGCTACAATGTGCAATTCCAGTTAGGCTGAAATAACAAGGATATTTGTCTTCTTTATTTTATTTTTCAGATTTTCACGAATCCACTCTATTGAGTCAAATTATTTTGAAGCGCCTTAAAAATAAGTGGTGAATTCTCCATTGGCTCACATTAAGCATACTCAGGCAGACTGCTTGCCATTTGACCTAGAATTGGCGAAAAACGTTTTCAGCAGAAACAAAAGTCGAAGTATTTGTGGCGTTTCAAACTATTTTACTCCATATGTATTTAAAATTAATTTTCTGATTATATATAAATTGGATGTTAATTTTTAAGATGTTATTCGACACGTTTGTATCATTCTAGCACGCAAGCGTTTTAAATGATTAGAGTTGGAGAAATTGCAATGTATGAATTGCATTGAATAACATAACTTAACTTATTTCAAACTTACTAGATGAAGGTCTCAAATTTGCTCATTACCAACCCACTCATGAGATTATTTGTATCATGTGATTGATACAGTATAAATTTAAGAGGCATAATCAATACCAAAGCCCAAGAAATAACAGTCAAATTAGGTGAAAGTTATTAACCAGCAATTTTGGCATCGATAAAGCCATGCAGCATGTGGGCTTCGATAACTCCATCCGTTCATACGACACAAAGCGTACGGTCGTCTTGCTCGTCGAAAGCAAATTCAAAGCTTTCCCTTCAATGGTCATGGCATTCCGGAGAGACCTTGGGGTATTCAATTAAAAATCTGAAGTTTTCGTGGTGGCTCCTTTTTAGACACAGACCATTTAGTAATTGGGTTCGACAGCGATTCGGGAAACAAAATTTTGTGGTTTTGAGCTAAAATATGAAATTATATGAGCCTGAGATTACTTAGATCCTTTTGTGGGACCTTTAAGAACTTGTTATAGACGATATGAGGACCAGTTGTTAAAATACATCATGAATCACATCACTAGCCGCCACATTGCTAACGACTAGAGACAAGACTGCTCAAAATGTTGGGAATTTGATAAATAGAATGCGAATTGTAGAACGGAGACCAATCGGGAATCGTCCATACAGGGCTTCCAACTGTTATTTTTGACCCTAATGAAATCACTGGGTTAAAGATGCTTGGTTTAGTTTTTTAACAAGCGTTTAAAAACTGTTGACCTCGGGTTATGAGGAGCTCGAATAACAATTTTGATGACACTAATTGGCCCTCAACGTATAAAAAGCTGGTCATCAATTTGGCTCGAGATTTAGACCAAATTATTACTCGAAAATAAGATTTTTTTCAAAATTTTCTAGCTACTTTTTTTAAAAATTATTTGCAACGACATTTTTTGGAAAATCTTGATGCTGAATCGTGATGCGCATGAGAAAATTAGAAAGTAGTTTCTAAAAATTTAGAAGTTTGCCAAATCATAGAAATTTTATTTTTTTTACCTTCACCCAATTTTGCGTGTTTTAACTTTTCAGACCCAGTTGATGGATACAAGCAATTTGAGAAAAAAAAACGATTGTAAAAGTGTTAATGATCTGTACATTACTTTCGAAACAAATATTTGTGTCCAAAATTCGAATTAAATCTAATACTTGATTTGTCTTGAAATAGATATGATTATTTATCATACCATAAATTCACACAAAAATATATAGTATTGATAAAAGATGAACTCTTAGCCGCTTGCACAGCCGTATAATTTTCAATATTTTTCATTGCTCAAAAATCCTTGAAGTCAATATAGTAGGGGCTGGCCGCGAATATCTAGAATAATAATATGAATATTAATTTAAGTTATAATTACGCGTGAAAAAAACACTCCAAGATCAGAAAGGGATTCTTTGTATATTTTGTTCTCTTTTGTTTTTCTCTATTCGTTGAATTTAACCGCGTTATTTTTACTCAAGAATTAGTAATAGGCTGTGATAGTCCAGAAAAAGTTCCACGAGCTTTTTCGAATTTTTGTCATTTTCATAATCGGTAAACCGCCGATAAAAATGAAAAATAATACATCCGCTCCGGCGCCATGTTTTTTTCATTGAATGGTTCTGACCAACTTCCACAGGTAAGTTGATAAACAATTTTATCTTTTAGAGGCTGGACTTGTTCCGTGGCGAATAATCTCTTTGTTGAAATTGAGCTAAGATACAGTTATTTAAATAAAACCTTTTTTTTCACGAGTTTCTCTCACTAAAATCTTTTATTAAACTCTTCTCAGGTATATAAATGTTGAGACGGATGTTTTTTCTGTCTCGAAGCGATAGTCTGCGATTGTTCTAGAAAAAAATTAATGGCTCGTTTGACTAAACCGCTTTTTTTAAAAGAATTAAGTCGATTATGGAAATTTTTTACTAGAAAGGCTCACTGGGCGTTTTGGGTTGTTGAACACTAAAACAAATACTTTCGCGTATTTCTGAGTAAAACACATTTTCATGTGAACCCTGGTAAAACCCAATGGTTAGCAAAAACGGACCAAAATGAGTGTTGATTTTCAGATAGGAGGGACTCATGAGGCATTTTTTTGAATCTTTTAGCAAAAATTGCAAGTTAAGATCTTGTTGAGCATCAAATTGAAGTCAAAACCGAAATTTTAGATTATTCCTTCAACCAGATTTTTTTTCATTTGAAATTATCACGAACAATCTCCATAAACTGTGGTCAGCTTTCTGATTGGTCTTTATTGTTGTGGATAAAAGTTACAATATTTTTTCACTCATAATGTAAAATCTTAATCGCTACTTAATTTTTTTGGGTTGTAATTTCACTCTGGTAGCGCTAAGAGCAATATCCTTTGATCTAAGAAATAAAAATATTAGACAAAATAAACAATCTGTCCTTATATCGTTGGTCAATGATTAAAAAGAGTTCATTAATTACAACCATTGAAAATTTTAGTGAAATTATGTAATTTAAGGGGCGAACCGATTTTTTCTGAATTTCCAATTTTTGGGATTTTTCGAAGGTTTTTCAGATATTTTGACTCAACCTTTTTCTGCCGCATTCATTGGATCTTTTTTACGTTCAAAAATGATTCAGTACAATAGTTTACCAAATTATGGAATTATCTATGTCAAGGAATTTTTGTTAAAACAATTAACTTCAAAATAAGCTTAAAATGTAGGACAATTTTATTAAGAATCTCAAAAACTAGTTGTTCCTTGTTCGTGATTGGTCGGTATCTGTTTGGAATAAAATTAACTCTTTTTCTCATATGTATGTTTATTCTTACCTCACTTATTTTTTTTGAGTTCAAAATTTTTTTCCCCAACTTTCAGGAGCGCTAAAGAGCAATAACTTTGAAATCAACGAAAAAAAATTATTTAGACAATAATACATTTGTTTCCGATATCTCGATCAATGATTAGAAAAGGGTTTAAAAATTTCATCGACAAAGATATGTGGGAAATTGTTAATTTGACTGTCAAAACCGAAGTTTTTTATGAATCCTCAAATTTTTTGGATATTTTTTCTACGGGGTTTACAAAAATTCCGACTCAAATTTGTGTTTTGTTCTTTTACGTTTGTTCAAAATGAGTCCGTTCAATATGGTGCAAACAATCACAAATAATCATTTGCCAGGGAATATTGTTGCGTATTAATTTTCCTCAACATTGTTTTTTTTAATTTGACTTTCTGAACAATCTTGCAATCCTCTTCGTCGATTATAAAGCAGATTAAATTCCAAAATTTTAAATAAAGCCGGATGTTTTTTTTTCTAAACAGGAATTTAATCTGAAACATATGATTGTTTTAGAAAATTTCCAGGTTCTATAACAACTGGTGCATTCAAAAAAATTAAAAAAAAGTCAGAATTTCGAAAAAAATGTCAAAATTTTCAAAAAAATTTTCAATTTTTTTAAAAATAGTCAAAGGGTTTAGAAAATGGTCTTAGTGAATGGAAATTGTCAAATTGAAAGAAAATTCCACAAATTTTTTTGAAAATATTGTAAATTTACAGGAAAATAGTCAAATTATGAAAAAATTGTCAAATTCATGATAAAAATTGTCCAAATTATTAGGAGAAAAATGAAATCTAAGAAACAGGGAAATTTGAAAGAAAATCGTCGAATTTGGATAAAAAATGTTAAATTTTTAAACACAATTGGCAATTTTAATAAAGGCTCCACAAACTTACAATTGGAGATAAATAGTAGATTTCTTTGGGCAACTTGACATGCTTATTAGTCCCATGAGCGATGCTCAAACTTCTATTAATTTAAAATTTGAGGTTTTAGCGATGTTCAAAGTTCTCTTCTTATAATTTAGGTTGAAACTAACTCATGATAATATTGTTTGTTCTGAGTAAATGTTTTTATTCGGTTAAATAAGTGAGTGAATCACTACTAGTATATTTGATTAATACCTCATGATAACGCGCAGGTAGGGTTAGTCTCGTGCCTTTCTAATTCCCATTGTCGAATGCAACAAGAAGCTTGGAATGACGTGCCCTGTCAGGCTGCCCTTCAAATTTTATCTGTTTCGGAAATTAACAATTCCATTTAAAACTTCCGTTTTTGAAATGGCCTAAAAGACATTTTTTCAAACCCGTATTTCAAAAAAATTAAAAGAAAAGAAAAGCAGATACTGCCAGTTCAATGCATGAGCTGAAAAATATGAAATTAACCACAAAGAGCAGGACTTAAATAAGAAAACCAGCATGCAAATTTTCTCACTTCTTTATGTCTGGAGAAATAAGTAAAGACCAGACCAGACTTTCCCAACTTTTTGTCAGAGAAGCTTCAGAGGCAGTAATCTACTTTTAAATCTTTCGTGCTACATTTTCCATCAATAAAAATTTCTGACCTTCATTGTGGCCCGCGGTCAATAAGCTCTCACCGTCGTGGGTGGTTCAAAGCTAACAATTGACTGTTTAATTGCGGTTTTAAAATGGGCTTAATTGTAGAAATGAGACCAAGAAATTTACTATTTAAGAAATTGTCTAAAATTTAATTCCAGAAATTGTCAAATATCAAAAAAAATTTTATGTGAAAAATAAAAGTGAAATTGGATAAATTGTCAAATTTTGTAATAGATTGGTAATTTTTTAAAAAAAACTGTAAAAGTTTAGAGAAAATTTGTCCATTTTCAAAAAAATTGTTCAAATTTAAAAAAAAATGTCTCGAAATTTGACGATATGAAATTTGCAAAAGTCAAAAATCGGTTCCAATGTGTTTAAAAGCTAATCTTGTAGAAAAATTTTTTGATCGGGATTTTAAATTAGGATTTTTATTGGTTTTGAAATTTTTTTTCAGAAAAAATGTGTTTAACAGTGCGAAAAAGTGATTTTTAGTTCCCCGGCTTCTCACGAAGTTTAAAATGAACTGGTATCAGGAAATAAAATTAATACACTTGACAGCGAAGGGTTTCGTACAGAAGAGGAGATTTTTTTTGCAACGTTAGCGGGATGCACCAGCTGTCAAAATTGACCGGTAAAATATACCTACCGGTACCTGAAGTCATATTTCATTTTTACGCGGACCAAGATGCGCAATTTATCGGTTTTCTGGAAACGGTATTATGAACTAGGAGGTGATTAAGTGACCCAAGGGTGCCCAGAGGGAATTTAATTCATGGATATAAATTCCCCTTGGGGCCACCTTGCGGTCATTATGACCCCTATTCATAATATTGTTTTTTAGAAACCGATAATTACGCATCTTTTGTAGACGTGTAAATTAAGTGAAATAGTACTTCCGGTACCGGTAGGTTATTACTTTACCGGTCAATTTTGGACCAGTGGTGCATCCATAACGTGGGCAAAAATTCCTCGCTTATGTAGAACCTTCGCTGTCAAGGCATTTATTTTTTTCTGACACCGTTATTTTAACTCCGTTGAGAACCCGAGACTAAAAAAAAAAATAGGTCACTTTTCGCCCCTTTAAGGGGGTATGTGTGTTAATATCTGGATACCTTTCATCCGCTCAGAACAAATCTAGGCAGTTGTGAAAATTCGAGGATACTTCGTTCGTAGATCTAGCTTCGTCTAGCGATGTACACATCTCAAAGTCAAGTCTTGGCTACATCACGACTACCAGTGGTGAGTCTTTCCAGAGCCACTAAACGGTTTTTTTTAAATCTATCTTCTTTTAGACCCCACTACAAAGCGTCTTCAAATCGACACAAAGTACGAATAAATAAGAGCAAAAGAAGTGATGAGAGGAATTTTCGTTTTTGACTTTTTTTTTTTCTAGAATCTACGTTGAACCGCCGATTTTGCCAGTTTTTCGACTCAAACTCTATCTTCTTTAGAAGAAATGTTTAGAATTGAAAGCCATTTTTTTCGACTAAGGTTAAGATAATATAATGCGGTAAAAAGTGATGAGAAGGAATTTTTGAATAAAATTTTAGATTCTGAAAATGAATGAAAGTGACCCGGAAATGGAAAGTCCAAAAAATGATCAAAAAGTTGGCTTACAGCCAATCAAAATTTGTTAACCAATCAGCGTCGAAATTCGATAATTAGGTTTGAACAATTTTGCTTAAAATAATGAATTTTACTTAGAATTCGAATAAGACCATTCCCGATAATTTTAGATGTCATGCATCGTTGCTGGTGGGTCATATTCGACAATAAAAAATGTTCATATCATGGTAGATACGGGTCCGGTTTTATTGCGGTTAAAGCAAAAATATTCGAATTTTGAAAATTCTAGATTTTGTTCTAAATTTGTTTTGAAAAAAAAAGATTTGCCACCACGAAATTCCTTGGGTCAACTTAAGTCATAACCATAGTTAAGTTTATCATAAATTAATTCTATAGGGGCTTCAAAAAATTACGACACCTACCCCCGTTAACACAAGTTTTTTTGAAAAAAATTCAAAACCAAAAAAATTCCGGAGTCTTCAACATGCCAGAAAAATTCTCTACAGTAGCTTAACACAATTTGAAAACTCGATTGGTTTGCACTTTTTGATTTCTATTTCAATGCGCTTTTGAAAATTTTCAAATATGTAAATAAATTGTCGAATTTTAATAAAATTTTCAAATAAACAAAAAATTGTCAAATTGAATCAAGAAATTTGTCAAATTTTCAAATAAAAAGTTCGCTGGGGAAAAATAGGGCAATTTTGGTAAATGTATATTTGGGTCGAAATAAGTTGTCAAATGTAATGAATAAAAATTGTGAAAATTTCTAAAATTTTTTATTTTTTTTGATAAAAAAATGACTAAATTTTATCAGGGAAATTGACAATTTCAGAAAAATAAAAATGGTTTCAAAATAGCCAGTTAAATTTTGACAGTTTTAATTAAAATTTGAGAAAAATTTTTAGAACTTTCACTTTTTTTTTTAATTTAATTAATTTTTAAATTTGACAATTTCGCTTGATAAAATTGACATTTTTTGTAGAAAATGTAAGTTATTTTAAAATTTCTTAATTTTAACATAACTTTGATTATTTTTAAAATATAAACAAATTTTACAAAATTTTGACCATTTTTTAGGAAATTTTATTTTTTTAATTGAAAATTTCTTTTTGATAAATTTGACAATTTTATATAGAAATTGGGACAATTTTTGTAAAAGAATTTGCCAATGTGTTTAAGAATTCGACAATTTTGTAAAATTTGACATATTTTTCAAAAATTTTACAGATTGTTCCGAATTCGACATAATTTTTTTCAAGTTTGACAATTTTTCTGATGAAATTGACATTTTGGTTTTATTTGACCATTTTTCTGAAAATTTTGAAAATGTATTTGGCAGAAAAATTTTGATAATGTTTTCTAGAAATATTAGATTTTTGTTATCAAAGTTGTTAGTTGGGGGTTTAGAAAATTTCTAATTTTCTTCAAATAGACAATTTGTATTCAAATTGACAATTTTTTCCAAATTAAAACAATTCTTTAAAAAGTTCACAAATTGTTTCTTGTAAATTTCGACCTGATTATTCGTCGAATTTTTTCAAAATCTAACCATTTATTGTTTAAGAATTTGTCAATTTTCTTCTAAATTTGAATGTATTAATTAAATTTCTTTTTTTTGAAATTGACAAATTCTTGATTGAATTTTAAAGAATTTTATTCAAATTTTACGTTTTTTTTAATTTGACATTTTTTTTCAAAAATTTTGCAATTTTTTTAATTTTGACATTTTTTCAAAAATTTGACTATTTTTTCTGTAAAATTTGAAAATATGTTCAAATTTGATAATTCTTTGTAAATTTTTTTTTTTAATTTTGATATTTTTCGACAAATTTGTTAATTTGTTTTAAAAAAATTTCTAAAATTTTTTTAAACATTCAATTATTTTCAGGAATTCTTATTCTGTTTCAAAAAAAACATCAGGCTTATTTTCAATTTTGAAGTCAAATCTGCTTTTAAATTTGACGGAAAGATTTGCAATTGTTCAGAGAACTGTCAAAAATTATGTGAATTAAAATTTTGACAAGTTTTTTGAAGTTAAATCTCGAAAAAATGGTTCATTTGTATTTGTTTTAAATATTGACGAATCATTTTGAACGTAAAAAACAAACACACAATTGAGTCTAAATATATTTTGGAAAAAAAACCCGTAAAAAATATCCAAAAAACTTGAGATTCATAAAGAAACCTCGTTTTGACGTCAAATTGAACATTTCACCAAAATTATCAGTTGATGAAGTTTCTGAACCCTTTCCAAATATGTATCGAGATATAAGGACAAATTGTTAATTTTTGTCCTTCATATTTTTTTTCCGTTGATTTCGAAGAATTGCTTTTAGCGCTTCCTGTATTTAAATTTTACCCAAAAAATATGTGGGATGATATCAACATCGTTACTGAGAAAAAAGAGCTAATTTTATTCCACACATACGCGACCAGATCAGAACGAGGGACACCAGTTTTTTGAGATTTTGTTTTAAATTCCTAATTTTAACTTATTTTGAAGTTTATTATTCGTATAAAAAAGTCCCGGACATAGGATTAATTCGCAATTTGTAGAAAAAAATATTTTACTGAATCATTTTTTAATAAAAAGATCCTAGTATGCGAAAAATAAGGTTTGGTACATAAATTCTGAAACCCGTCGAAAAAAATCCATAAACATGAAATTCACGAAAAAATGTTGTTTCGACGCTTAAATTACATAATGTACTCAAATTTTTGATGGGTTGTAATCTTGACCCTTGTATAATAGATTGAGCGAGATATATAGACAGATTTTTAATTTTGTCCTTATATTTTTCTGCTGATTCCAAAGATTAATGGCTCTCTTTAAAGGGGCGCTTCCATGGGAGTGAATTTGACCCAAAATAAAAAAATTATTGGGCTTAAAATAACATTAATAGTCAGAAATGAGAGTTAATTTTAATTCGTCACACGATAGCCGAACCAATCAGAAGCAGTTGACAACAGTTTTGAGATTTTTGTTTAAATGTGGTTCTATTTTTGACCTTATTTTGAAGTTATTTATTGAAAAAAAATGTCCCTGGATCATAGGATTGATCGAAATTGACTGTGTGAAAATATTGTACTGATCATTTTTGAACGTAAAAAGTCCTATGTATGCGGAGAAAAGATATAAGACGAGATTGTTAATTTTTTGTCCTTATATTTTTTTCTGTATTTGAAAGATATAGCTCTTATAGCGCTCCCAGAGTGAAATTATCGACCGAAAAAATTAGTACGAATTAAAAATTCACATGAGTCAGATTTTGTTCAATTTTTACTCCCCACACAAGTACCGACCAATGCAGAAAGCTGACCACCAGTTTTGGAGAGTTTCGTAACGTATTTATCAAATAAAAAAAATTTCTGGTCACGTGATAATCTCAAATTGCCCGGTTTTGAACTTATTTTTTTACGGAATCTAGTTGCATTTTGCTTGAGAATTCGAAAATGCCTCATGAGGTCCCGGTCCCATCTTTGAAATCAACACTAAATTTCACTTAAGATCATTTTTGTTGGTATTTTTAGTATTTTCATTAGTGTCAATTAATTTTTTATACTTCCACGCTCAAACATTGATCATATTCAAATATTTTAAATGTCATTTTTTTTCCTAGATATCAATATAACTCCAACAAAGTTTTGCACAGACACGTCGTTAATTTCCCATAAGACTCATTTGCCTCTTTAGCACCACCTGGCGACGTTTTTTCGTTTCCACGTTCTCATCAACTCCATGGACGAGAATCTTACTCTAGAGTTCTGATTCTTAAACAATAATGTTCCTTAGATTTCAAATATGGGTCTTATAGCTTGATTATAAATTCTAAAATTGAATTGATACAATGGAAATTAAACTGTTAATTTTAGTATCGAAAATATTTACTTAGAACAAGATAGAAGACACGTTAGTTTGTGTTGTTATTTTGGAAAACTTTTTGGCAATTGTGTAAAATATCAAATCGGTTTATATTGAAGGACCAGTGTTTACTCAATTTTTCCTTAAGATTTTTATTGGTTAAGAGGTCAATTTTTTATATGTTTAGAGTTGGTTCATCTCATTCTGTCCCCTGTTATGCACCCTCAATTTTGGAAAGAGACGTCAGTAGTCATTTGATGGTCCAATAGATTTGTGTCTTAATACGGAAAACATTTTAAATGAATTTTGAGTTCATTACTCCATTGTCAATGAGACTTATGAAGAAGCTGTTTACGCGTTATTGTCTGGTCAAATTAATTTCGAAACTTTTAGGCCCTTATAATTACNCTGAGTTGACACTGGTGCATACTGCGCCGATGCCACGTTTATGATTATTACTCAGTATTAGTTTGCCGGCTTGTAAGGATCAATTATGATCCTTACACCACAATCCCATTAATAAATTATTAAAATATATTTTTATCTTTGAGGCTTTAATTTCTAGAATATTTTATTCAATTAAAAGGGTGAAATGAATAACGTTTCACAACCTTTCGCTAAGTAAGCATCTTCAAGTTTTTGCGAAATAATTTCAAAGTCGTTTCAAGACTTTAAAGTTTTCGGGATCTAGAAAATCTTTGAAGATTTTAAAAAAGTTGTGTGGGCGGAGAAGATTCATTTTTTTGGCCCACTATTAAAATAGAGCAAAACTTTTATAATCTTTGTGATGATTTAGACTTATGACTCATGAACTCGGCATATTAACTCCTGTAGTGGCCGACAATCTCTGGACCCGTAGTGTCTTCGAACCATCTGTGGCTTTGCGTTTTAAATCAAGCATATAACCGAAGATTCATTATCAACATATATTTTTTCAATGATATGCATATTTTTCAAG
>SCLH01001302.1:174164-194227 GCA_004367855.1 Oikopleura vanhoeffeni | reverse complement strand
TCAAGGTTACGGACTACAATATACAATTGGAAAAATAAACGTTCACTCAATTCTCACAAAAGATATTTGAGTTTTAAAAACGCCTTATTTTTCCCCAGCAAATTACTGGAAGCACCCACAATCCCCTTAAGCTACACTTCATAAATTCTTGTACAAAGACATTTTTAAGATGACTCATTGTTTCGAGAATATTCTAACAAAATCAAGAACAGTAATAAATATAGTCGGATATTGCCGCGAGTAATTCAAATATTTTCCAATCTATTTGTGGTGATTTCAAAGCTCTATATATTATTATGTACGAAATAATATTTCTCACTTGTGACTTAAGTGAGACTTTTAGTTTAATGAAATCTTCATCAAAAACCTGATTTTTCCAATTTTTCACAGATTTTCAAATTTAGAAATGTGGGACTAAAAGTCAATTTACAAAATTTTCGAGATATGCACAGTACTTCACCATGTTTGTGGTCTTTTTAGACTTTCCTGCTGGGAGACTTAGATAATGGGTCTAGGATGGGCCTAAATATTCGATGTCGTGTTATAATTTAAAAGGCATATTATATTTTGTGTTTTTATTCAGTCTCTATTTAAAAAGTACATATTTTCGAATATTTTCTACATTTCACCAATCAATGGAGATGGCGTGCAATACACCCGAAATTTCATTAAGGTCTTTTGATTAAATGAAATTATTGCTTGATTAATTAATGGCATGTACCGATTTTGCAAACAAGTCAATTTCATAAAAAATTTCAAAATTATTATCGCGCGACCATCAAATCGGGTTACATCCGGAAACTAATTGAAAAAACTCTTTCCAAAACTCCAGGATTTGTTATGTGGAAAATGAATCGTTTTAAATAATTTAAATTGGCTGAAAAATATTAATATCGGCTTAGCTAACGAAGCATAAAAAATATCCTACATGTACTAAATTATTTTCGTAAGTTCTATTGCCTGCAATCTGCCGATGTTTGCCCTCAAATGACTTTAATTTTGCATGACTGAAAGTCCTTCAGTGAAGGATTAAATTAAAATATTTGAGTAAATCGTTGGAACCTGAAATCGCATTTGTTGAAAAAAAAGTATTTTAACAAAGCCGCAATTGCAAAAAAAATAAACTTCTAATTATATTTTTCAAGAATTGAGTAAAATTTATGTTGAGACTATAAATATTATGCTGTCAACATCAAAAGTTTCGTAATTCTGCGGATTAACAAAAAATCAAGTTCTTTATTGATTATCAAAATTTAAATGCTATTTCAATAATTAATACATTAGTTAACAAACTTAAAATTGATAATGGACCATTATTAATGGTCCACAGCAGGGATGGGCGTCCGAGCTAAAATATCTGCTCGGAAATACCGAGCAGGTCCGAGCAAACCGATCAGATCGGGTTTTTTGAGGCCCGAAATTTCCGAACCGAACCGATCTTGAAAATCTGCTCGGATGCCCTTCCCTGGTCCACAGGAAGAAATTTCACTTAATTACAACTTTCTTATTGTTACCTGCCTTAAATCAATCGTGCGTGAAAAATACGGGGATGAATTTTTTCGTCAAAATTTGTAATTTGACAGAATCTTTTTCCGTCAAAATTATTCTGGTCAAAATAAAAGTTTGTTCGGGAAATTAAATCGATTTTGTTGCTGCAAAATATGTTTTGTTATCAACGGGTCGTGCAGCACGACTCGTGCTTAGTGTACACAAATTGATCTGAATCAAATGCTTTTATGTAGACCAATTTGGGTATAGAAAGCACGGGCGTGCTTAGTGTTACCAAATTGGTCTTAATAAAGATATTTTGGGAAAGTGCATTGTCAATGACGTTGGTTACATGGCAATTTATCAAACATAACGTAGGCATACCCAAAAATTTTAAACATATGTTTTTCGAATTTCATGCAAAAAATCATTTATAATGGCTTTTTTAGATTTCTGGTACCTATTTTAGCCTCTGTTTTGGCCTCCGCGGGTGACTCACTAACGTGGTTTTGTAGAAATTGTAATAACAGATCGATGTTAACTCGAGTGATACCGCAGTTAAAGATGGCCCAGCCGTCCGTCAGGCACTGCAGTGCCTGATTATTAAATGCCAATTATCTATGATTTATCATTAAGGGACCCACCCAATTAAGTCTTCGATGTAAAAATTCAGATAATTATATCGCTAATGTTAAAAAAGAATGGTTCAAAAGTTGAAAATCAACTATCTTATTAGATCAAGGAAAACATATAGAGTATTAAGCCTGAAGTGAAGGTAATTCGTTCAAATTAATTTGGCCAATCAGCGAAGAGCATTCAAAAGAACATGAGACTCAAAAAAATCGGTGCGGTCCAAGATACCGTGGAACCCAGAACACGGTGGTAGCAGAGAGAAACTTTACCTAACTTGTTATGGGGCAGCAAAGGATTATGCCTGAAATAATTGAGCGGGAATGATATTTGACAATACCTAACTCCTAAATCCGAACAACTTCTGACTCACAGTCTTTTCCGGTACACTGACCAAGTTTTAAATCGAGCGTAACCTTCGTTTTCATTATTCACATTATTTTTCACTTGTCAGATGGTAATTCTGAGAATTTCTCATCGTAATACATATGTATCAAAACAAAATGTGAAGCAAAAATAATTTAAAGCATCAACTGTGTCATAAGACCATATAAAAATCTCTCCTTTTTAGCACGATTCACACAATTCAAAGGCATAATTATAACGCATTGAGGCTAAATCGACATTTTAAAATTGCATGTATTAAACCGACACCAATTTGGTTGTGAAATGCGAAAAAATTGCATGTTTTGATTAAAATTTTTACAACAATCACTCCTTAAAAATGTATAAAGAACTATTTTTTATGACAGGTTCAAGGCCAATTTCAGTTCATCGTAGAAGCCTCGTAAGTACCCTCAAAAGAAATCGGAGAGCGTCAATTTTCTTATAAAATATTAGCAACTATGGTGAATTATGTACTGAACGTTACTAGAGAGCAAAAATAGTCAAATTTCTGAAATTTTCACAGAAGATTGTTCTCTCTGGCGACCTTTCAGTAATAATTGACTATAGTTGTAATATTTTCAATGAGAAAGTCCGACTCTTTCATTCCTTTAGGGTACTTATGGATCTCTTCGAATGGAACTTTGAAGTACGTAATTTTGATATACGGTTAACAATATCGTATTTTGAAAAAAGTACCCCATCACGTAGCGCCAAAAAAATTCCAGGGTCAGACTTCAAAACTGTTCAAGATCGTTTTTTTCATTACGGTACAGTCCGAATGAAATCACGTGACGAAATATTCAAAAAATAAGGTCTGTAAATATGTCATATATTTATCTTATTTCTGAAAAATAAATCACGTGAACCTATTTGGAAGAAACATTAATGTTCAAAACTCTTAAATTAGTGTTTATTACCCAAACAAAAGTTTTCCGCTAAAGCTGACTACTATTTATGTACTTTACCCAAAACCTTCATTTCTTAGAATTTAAAGGTCACGTGATCGTTTTTGGTCTTTGGTGTAATGGAGAAAAAGTCCTTAAAAACTTCTAAAAAACCAACTTCATTTTTTTCAAAAATTGATTTAAGTAATTTTTGAAAAAAACATACTATTTGCCGAACCTTATTCCTTGATCATTTTAGGCTATGGTGCCAATGGAAAAAAGTCTTAGAATTTTTCTGATTCTGCTCCAAGTCTTTTTTTGATGGTTTAAATTTTTTTTGCAACAAATAAGTACTGTAATACAGTAAAAATTTCTAGACAAAAAAAAGCACAAACGTCAATTATTTAAATACCGGTAGTCGGTCGATTACTTTGTAAATATTTCATAATGAGTGATTAAGGGTCCTAAATTGCGATTAAACGGGTCAGGTCACGCGTGACCGTAAAAAGACTGTGGGAGTTAATTATTTTAGCTCTCACCTGCGCCGCTGCGACTTTCAACCCATAAATAAAATAACTGACATTAAGCAAAATTAATTGGCAATAATTACTTATGAGAACAAAGCTTTTTTGTAATATTTCTCAGCAGGCTTATATCAGCTGACATAACATACGCCAGATTAAAATTTAAGGATATAAAGACATTTTTTCTAATTTATGAATTATAATTTGATAATGACTCGTCAACTTAGTATGCCGTATTTGTTGACCATTTAAAATACAGAAAATGAAACAAGAAAAATTTTTTCATTTCCATCTTTTAATATTTTTAGCCAAAAATAATTTTGGCCATTTTAACGATTTTTAGATTCAAAATCTATCTCTTTCAAGAATTAATTTCAGAATAGGCCCAAAATTTGTCAAAGGACACTCTGTTACATGACTAAGATTTCTAGGAGTTTTCGAAAGCCAGGGAAACACTGAGCATAAAGTAGGCTTACGGCAAGCCAATATTTTGAAGTTTATGTCGTTTTTTATCGTCGGTTTTTTATTTCAGGTGATATGATAAATGCACCAAATGGATTCAGTAAGGCCACAATATGCATTTTTGATTATATCATAAAAAAAATCGAGAATATTAAAAAAAGTTCTAGTGCAAAGAACCAAAAATTAATTTAAAAAAATGTGTCTGGCCGTTTCTAGAAATTTTGAGTTCAATTTGAAATTTTGGGGTTTTCATGATTCTAGAATATATTGGACCAAAATTTCGATATCATGTAAACCGATTTTGTATTCAGTAAATCATCAGCTTTCATTTGGTGGTATTTTTAACTAAATTTGATCAACTTATTTTTATTAAAAATCTTAAAAATTGACTTCCGGTTGCATCAAATCGCAATTTTCTAGAACTTCATGCATAGATCTACAAAAAAAAATGTTAAAATTAAGCTTCAAATTGTGAAATCTCATAAAATAATGTTTTTTTATAATTCTAGAACAAGCCCGAACAAAATTTCAAAAATAATTTCCGATTATTATAGACGAGGTACAAGTTGTACCATNAAAAAACGTCTAATCACGACCAGTGGACCCCCAAACTGAAAAAACGTCTAATCACGACCAGTGGACCCCCAGATTTAAAAACGATCTCTTTCGTGGACCTGAAACAAACGTGGGTAGAAAAAAAGTGGCTAATCACGACCAGAGGACCCCGTAATCGATATAGTCTATGATCTCATTATGTATAAGAGTCGAACAAACCGTTTATAGTTGATCGGGCGGCTGAGAGTTAACACATACGAAAACAAATAGTGAAAACCAAAACCTTCAATATCAAAAATGTTCATTTTGATACAATTTGTAATAACTAATTTTTTTTTTAATTTTGACGAAAAACTATAAAAAAATGACGAAAAACGAAATTTTGACAGAAAATTATAAATTTTGACAAAAAGGACTTTTGTTTTTTATAAAATGTTGACGAAAAATGAAATTCTGACAAAAATGTTTTCCCAAAAATACAGCATGGCCCATGCTGCATGGGATTTATTCAGGGTTTTATTGTCTAACACATTAAAAATGAAATGAGGAGAAAAAATGCTTATTTTACATTCTAATTTGCGTTCGTAAACGAGTGTCCTCTCATTTACCAAAATAAAAACAAATTCTTAGTTTTTCCCTGGAGTGTAAAAAAAGTTAAAATTTTTTGTCACTGATAGCGCGCGTCACAGTGACCAAAATCTTAAAACCATAATGTCTTTCCTAGAGTATAAAAAAGTTCAAATTTTGGTCTTAGACAAATCGGAAAAATCTAATATGGATTATCTAGAGTTTTGAAANCCCTGGAGTGTAAAAAAAGTTAAAATTTTTTGTCACTGATAGCGCGCGTCACAGTGACCAAAATCTTAAAACCATAATGTCTTTCCTAGAGTATTAAAAAAGTTCAAAATTTTGGTCACTTAGACCAAAATCGGAAAAAATCTTAAAATATTGATTCTCTAGAGTTTGAAATAGTTCAAATTTGATTGCTAAGCTTATAGGCTATAAGTTATTATTATAAATTAAATTTCAAAATAATTCTGGGGTCGGCACAATTGGATCGGATCGGTTTTCCGATCTGATCCCGATCCAATCATTTTTTTGGTTCATCCGATCCGATCCCGACCCGATCTAATTTTTTCAAAAGGGGATGATCCTATCCCCATCCATTCCTATCCCTTTTACAACCCTGATTCAAGGTGAACAATTTAATTCTTAAATAACAGTGGGTTTTAATCAAGAGCGAAATTTTGCATTATGCAAAATAACGCCTTTCGTGAACTATGAAAGACAAAAGGTTACCGAATGGTCTGATTAAGAATTATTTTGAAATTTAAGATACCGGAAATAAAATGCTCAGACTTTTAGGGATTTTGATTGAAGACTATCAGTTTAGCAACCAAATTTGAATTTTTTCGAACTCTAGAGAATTAATATATTAAGAATTTCTCCGATTTTGGTCATAGTGACCAAAATTTTGACCTTTTTTAATACTCTAGTAAAAACATTAGGTTTTTAAGATTTTGGTTACTACCAAAATATTGAAGTTTGAAACTGACCAAAATTTTGGTCACTGTGAGCGTGCACTCACAGTAACCAAAATAAAATTTCCCATATAAAAATGGCTTGGAAAAAAATGACAGGTGTGAAATGGGGTCAAGCACGGCGAACAAATTTTGGTCAATGAGAGTACCTCCTCGTAAACACAAGATCGCGTGACAATCTAGAAGTTAAAATCCCTCTGATGGCAAATAAATTGTACAGTATAAGTTATACTGTATAACATCAATATAAAAGATAATTTTATTTAACGTTTCATTTATTACAACATCTTCAAAAGTAGAGAATTTATCATCAGAAAATAATAAAACTCGAACAATTTCAAGTCTAAAAGGTAAAAAAAGTTGACAGATAAAGTAATATAACATCAATCTTGCTAGTAGCAACTTGCTCCGGTGTAATAACCGTAGCCAAATTAATTTTTTATTATTGGATCATCCAATTTGGATGATCTAAAAATAGGCTCGCTTCATAACTTAAATCTGATGAACATATTATTTTGAATTTAACGATGGTATAAAAGTTTGTTCATTTAACTCGTAGACTCGATTTATGGCGACGCGTCGCCATACACCATTTAATCGCATTTTACGACGCTTAATCATTAATGACAAGATCAGTTATAAAGTTATCGATAAACTTTGCGACAAAATGACGTTTGTGCGTTTTTTTGTCACTGTATTACAGTACTTATTTTTTGCAAAAATTTTTTGAATCACAAAATTAAACCTATCATCGTGATCAGAAAAAAATTTTAAGACATTTTTTCCATCACACCATAGCCCGAAAATGATCACGTGCCGTTCTTAAGAAATAGGTCGGCAAAATCAGTACTGTTTTTCTTAAAATTGCTTAATCACTTTTTGAAAAAAGTAGATACGGTTCTTAGAGTTTTGAAAAAAAATTTTCCATGTACCCAAGTCAACGAATCACTGACTTCAAACTTAGAAAATTTTGGTATAACGTCAAAAAATAGTGATCAAATAAGCCGAAAAATTTTTTGGGACCAATAAACACCATGGAATTTAGAGTTTTGAACATGTAATATTTCCAAACAATGATTTGTATTTTTCGAGAAATTAAGCGAGTTATCTATGACATTTCAACCTATATTTTTGACTTATTTCGTACACTGTTTTTTTTCGAGACTTTGGATTGATGAGGAAAAAGTCTGAAAAAACCGTTTCTTAGTTCCATCCAAGTGTATTTTTATGTAATTTTGAAACTTTTCAAACCTACCGTATCTCAGTACTATATTTTTTCAACAAGTTACTCGTTATTCTAAGACTCCTTAAGGGTAGAGCGAATGTGCAGATGGCGTCAAATTTACTTACGAAATAAGTTAGTTGGTTTATTTTTTTGTGCTCTATTATCGTTGCTACCACATAATGTGTCACTCATTAAATCATTTTTGCATCTATTTTAAGGCGTTTGGTGGGCAACTTTATTTTATAATTCGTAAAAATTTTTCAAAAAAATCAAGCATTTAACATTATTGAGTGCTCTAGCCGTGTCTTCTCGTTTGATCGTCAGTGGGTGGCTTATCCACTGAGACATCATCGAGTGCCTCGCTCATCGCATGCTCATATTACGCTCATCCGATCGCAGTCGTGGGGTGGCTACTGCTGTTGAAAATCTGTGTGTCTCTTTAGAGAATGTTCTCTCTCTCTCTCGCTCTTTACTCTCGAATAGCTATAAGCAGGTGTTGTCAATATCCTTATATTGTGTGTGTAAAACATACAATGCCTGAGACAGAATTCTGTGTGTGTGTGTGGGTATTATTGGAATTTTCGATATTTCAACAATGCAAGGGTCAGTGAATCCTCTGCAGTGCTGATGATGCAATTGAGCTGGATCATAGTCTACACTTCTCTCAAGGGTACTCTCTCTGCTCTTCGAAGCCACGATCTCTGTCAGATGTAATAGTACACTGTGAGCAAGCTCGTTGCTATTATCTGCTCTTTATCTACGCTCATCACTGTATAGAATACTGACGACCAGTTCTCGATAGGCGGGATAACTTCTCACTTACGTTTTAGGATGTACTCTGACAGGTGTGGTTCTCTATTAATATTAACACTCAATTGAAGCGCAATTTTTTCCTAAGAAGCTGCTTTTTCTCTATTTTTATGGAAAAAGAACTTTTCATATTAAAATTTTTGATAGTGCGATAATGATCCCATAGATGTGTGCAGTACACCGCAATGGTCTGCAGTTTTGAACTTCGCCCTTAAAAAATCCCAAATCGGGATCAAGTTTGGCATGGATTCGTTATGCAAAGTGGTTTTTCTATTTTTACAGTACTTTAAGTATGTAAAAATTTAAAATATAAACGTGTTGCAAGTATCAACACTTTCATTTTAGATAAATATACTAAAATTTTCACAGTTTTTTTCTTTCAAAAAATCCTCCAAAAATGTACCAATCTGCCCATCGCTGCTACCCCTGTAAAAGATCGTTCTAAAACTTTTTAAGACACTTTATTTTTCCATTACAAGATGCAGCTCGAAGTGAATACTGAGTACATAAGCATCAGTGAGAGGTTCATGCGCTAGGCGGCGGTGCTGTTTCTCCTCTCTCGCTTTTTATCCGAGAAATAAATTCCAAAATATTTAAGATATTTTACTAAAGAATTTTGTAAAAAACATATAAATATTTTTAGACAGAGCGATAGTAATTTTCGCAACTTTTTGTTTTCTTATCCTCATTAAATGCCTTTCAATTCGTTTAATATTTTTTTGTTTTTTAATTGTATAGCAAATTGGCTGAATATTATTTTAAGTTATTGAAAAATGTATGTTGATAATGAACCTTTGCTAATATGGCTCGATTTATAAGTATGGCGACGCGTCGCCATAATCGAATCTGGGTACAGATTCATGTCTAAAGTCTACGAGTTAAGGGCCTCGGTGCTATTTTACAGATTTGCACTTTTTTCAATTTTCTTTCTCTTGATGGTGAACTTTTTGCCACTTCAAAATTTTTGAATAAAACTTTTCCGAATGAAAGTTGCTACTTTTATGCTCACTCCGTATAATCTGAATTATTACAGATCGATTATTTTTGCTTTATAAATCGTCTTTTGAAAATCACTTAAAAAACGGGCGTTTGCTATCGAATGTGTCTAAATGAAAGTGAAATTTATTTTTTAAAAATTGTTCACCGTAAAAAACGGTCCTGACCACTGTTTATAATTTATTTAATTTGTTTTCATACAATTTCTACGTCAAAATCGAAAATTTCAAATTTTGAAAAAAAGTCGAAAAAAAAATTAAGCACATCGAAAAAAAAAATTTTCATGAGGTGAATGGAATAAATTTTAAGGGTGTGGGTGACGAAAATTGAGAGTTAATATAATTATTTTTTGATTGGCCTATTTTGTAGTAAATGTCTCGTTGGTTAATTTACTTTTTAGGATTTTTCTTATTTTTTTTTCAAATAAAATCGGTTTTAGATAAAAAAGATTTTATGGTCAAACTCATTAATTATGATCATAAAACATAATTTTGAAAATTGAAGATTCGAAATAAAAGGTATCAATTTCGATCTGAAATTTTTATATAACGTTTAACTAGTAAAAATGAAGACACTCAACTTGGGTTTTTTGGCATTATCGTGAGTGACTCAAGTCGAAATAATGCCAATAACGGTCAACTTCAACCTTTTATTTTTTTTTCAAAAAAGTTCATAATTTCGACAAAAAGTAGAAATTCACAAGTCATTTCTGAGACTTCGGAGAGAAAAATCGGAAAAAAGGCTGTGTTATGGCCATAAACCAAGCTTTGCGGTGAATTTGATGCGTGAAGCTCACAAATAAACTGTTTTGACCACTAGGAGCAAAATTTCAGAATAAGGGCTGTGTTCCGGGATGTGCATTGACACATGGAAGTTAAATTGAAAATAACAAGAAAAAATAATAAAGAATGAATGAGGAGATCTATTTTTAGTGCTTTTAGAGACGCCTACTGAAAATGATCTGATGTGCGTAGGTTTAAGTATCAGATGCTCTGAATAAAACTGGCAAACTTCACTTGAAAATGTGTAAAAAAGAGCCCAATTATCGTCCCCCACATCCTTAACCCCCTTACTCATTTGAGTAATGATATTCCCCGGAGACATAAGAGCCACTTTTATGGCTCGACTTTGAAGCATTATTATCCAAAAAATATAAGTGCTTTCGTTTAAATTATTTTTCAGTCATTGTGATAAAGGATAGACTTAACTTTATGGATTATTAAATTGAGATAATTAACACTTTGAGTACTTAATTAAGGCTGTTGAATAACGGATTTGACTCACACTGTTCTCTAGTAATAACTATAAGATTTTTGTAATAATATGCAAATTAAATAAAATAGAATAAAACCTGCGCTTTCTTGATCTGATCTCCGATGCAAAATACCTTATCGGGTTCGTCTATGAAACGATAATTCTCACCTCTTAAATGGTGAATCGAGTGGTAAACAATATGTCTGCGCCTTATATTTCTGCTCTGTTTTCTCATTCATGAGCAATTTTTCTGTTTTCAAACAAAAAAAAATAAAAAAAGTTCTAAATTTAGTAAAAACATTGTTATTTTTTTTAAAAATGGTCAAGACGAATTCCTAAAAACTGAGTATTTAAGACCTTGTTTTTTTACAAATAAATTATGAGATAAAGCTGATAAAGAAAAAAATCAGAGAAACCCAAAAAAAAGTAGTATGAAATATATTTTGAACGGCTCATGGAAAAAAAATTTATTTTTATTTTTCAAAAATTAATAGCAAACTCTATGGGCGATTTGAACCTTCAACTTCGTTTTTAATTATTTTGTCTTTTCAGATCGTTTCAAAAAAGTGAAAGTCACTTTTAGGGCTCACCAATTTGGCACGTTTTGGTGGAATAATTTTTATTTAATTCTTGATTAAGAGGGCTTTGATGGATTTCTCCCAAAATGTAGTTTCGTTTCGAACATTATGATTTAGAGTATAAACAAGCGCGAAGAAACAAAAGGAGAAAATATTTGAAAAAAAAAATGGCATTCGCAATATTTTTAGCCGATTATTGTAGAAAAAATAATTCGAAAATTTTTGAACGAGAAATTCTCAATTTTATTTTTATGATTTTTTTTCACAAAAAATGGACCATTTCAAGTTAATTTGTGGCATTTTCATCCCCATACGTTGCGATGAGAGTACTTTTTTTCGGAATTTTATAATATTATCAATTTATTTTTGTCATTTTAACCAAAATTTCTTGATTTTTTGAAAAACTGTAAAGGTTACGTTTCGAAAAACAAAAATCAGTTAAGCTTTCCGTGTCTAGTAACCATGTCCGGCACATACAGTCAGAGGCTGTGTATTCATATATTATCAAAATTCGTTGACTAAAAATCCAGGGAAAATAGGCTTTTGCACGAGCCTGTAAATCTTTTGAAAACGATAGCAACGAAACCTGCTTGCTTTCTTTTTTGCGTTCATAAAATCTAATATATTTTCCTCCCCCAAACATCTCAGGTAGGAATAGTGCTTTTTGCTCACAAAAAATATGACTTACCTTGAAGCTCGTTTCTTGATTTGATCGAGCAATCAGTGTCTCATTAAATTAGGATGGAGATTTGTGAAATGCAATTCACTGGGTAAGACGATTCGGTTACACCACGGTATAACTTCACAGATTATTGGCCCTCAAAAACCATAAAACGCTACTTTTCCCATGACGAGTATACGGAATAATGCTTCTGTTTCCGCTAATTACCCTCAATGCGTAAAAATAACCCGAAAAGTGCCGTTTTTGGCCATTTGTGCCACTAATAATTCGTACTGGTTTTCACGATTAATAAACTCGACTTTTATACCAGTTGAACAAATTTCAGGTAAATTTAGAAAAAAACTATAGTGCGCAAATTTTAATTTCATACTAACGTTCCAATGAACTCACAGTTTTGAAATATACAAAAGATCGCAACTACAGTTTCTGAAAACGGGATAGAACACTAGGCCATACCTTATCGTCCCGCGCAAGAGCTAAAAACAGGTCTCATTTCAGACACTAAAAAATTCAAGAATTTCGGAAAATAAATTTGCAAAAAATAATTTTTGAATACATACACAAACTATAAACAAACAACGCCACTAGAAATTCCAAAAATTAGAAAAAATCAAGTCCTTTGTCTCTCATATGTAAAGAAGGCCCACCTTATACACCTCGCAAGTAATACAACTTATATTTTAAGCGAACTTATTTAAGTTTCAGTATCAAATAAAAGGTATACAGTTCAACTTTAGCACGATTCTATTTATCGCAATACCGTTCTCCTAAAAAACAAGGTCTGATTTCAAAATTTTTGTACCAAGAGGGGTTGCAAGTTCAAGATGTCAAATTTGTTCCAGACTGGCGCGATCTTCAAAAACACCATTAAATATTAATTAAACTTCAGTCCTTAATCTTTCGTACTTTAAAGTGGTCGCGCGTATTCAATTTCACTCTCAATTTTTGCTCATGGAAAACTTTTGCCCCATAATTTTCGGAAAAAAAATACAAACGATAAGTGCAATTTAAGCCACTTTGAACTGATTTTTTTCAGATCGATTATTTACTTTACTAAATCGTCTTTGAAAAAAACACTCAACAACGCGCTGGCCTTCCATGGGTTTAAATTACATATTTTTTATTACGGGTGACCCGCCCTACATTTCGCATTATAATTCAAAAAATGCACCAAATAATGGTATGTTTTGAACGATAAATTAATCACCCAAATGACAACCCAAAAAATTATCAAAACCATTTGCGTCTTTTTCGATTTTTTTTCTAAGTATTTCCCAAAATATAAGTTCAAAAAATAACGTTGGCATTACCACAAACACTTCAACATATCGGATGTACGATAAGCCAACTTCTCTCCTAGTTCCAGCTCTTTTGCCTCTGTCAAAAAAATCGAAGCACATTTTTTTCGGAAATTTTTCACTGACCTTTGAAAATTCAATTTTTTGGGCGAATTGACAAAAACGCTCCCTACCTAAATTCTGTTGTTAGACTAGCTTCATAACATTTCGAGTGTCATATTTGGAAATTTAACTACGAGAATAGAATTCCATAAAAAGTCCAAAAACCGTATTGATATCTCGGTTTTTTTACGATTCTAGAATAATATTAGCACTTACGACACAAAAGCGCTCCTACAAGTTTGTATACTAATTATACGGTATGTTAAAATTAGGTTATTCAAAAATATAACCCTCAGAGTGACTAGGAACTTTCCCGTTTTGCTAGGGCTCTTGTGCGCGTCTAGAGTGAAGGAGTGTGGTCCATACATACAAAAGTTTGGCAAATTTGTTTCCGCAAGTTTGGACAGCATCAGCACAAACTGGCTAATCGAAATATATCCCAGGCCCGTCGGCCAATATAATCGAGAATAGTTCAAATTAGGACAGGATACCCCTAATCTGCGAAGCTTCAATAATGTCGCTCGACCCCCATCCAATCATATTCATAGAATTTAATTCCATATGGAATCACGTTGATACAACGCGAAAATTAAAATTTCCTTAAAAAAAACGAAATAAAAACGAAAGTTTTAGCACCATCCGAAAAATATTATTATTATTCAATTTAACATTTTACGTACAAGTGTTGGTCAACAACAATAGGCAAGTCCCGTGAAAATTTCTTAAATTTAGAATTAAAAGGGCTAATTATATTCGCGCAACCGTACTTTTCAATTCAAAAAAGAATTCAGAGTAACAAAGAGCGAAGAAAGAAACTGAGGACAATCATAAAAAGTAAAATAGCTCTCAAATTTTTAGCGAATGATTTCCAGGAAATAAGTTTGGCAACAAATTCTTTGCAAAAAAAAGAAAATCAATTCTCAATTTTCGAAAAATTCTCGATCAAAACATATGTCAAAAAAATAATATATATTTTCCAAGAGCCTGGAACATATGATATATAATCATGTATTGGAAAAAACAGTTTTAAGTGGCCTTAAAAGTTTTTTTTTTGCTACGAAATTTTCGACGAAACAATATTTTGAAAATTTCAGCTTAAAATGTGGAAAATTTTCATATACCCAAAAAAATCGAAAAAAAGTATAAATTTAGCTTAGGTTTAATTCTAAAAATGCGCGTTATTTTTCGAAACCAACTTACATATTTTTGACTGATGATTCGGAAAATTAATTGTTTTATTTTTAATAGATACTTAATTTGAAAATTAGCGCTAGTTTGCCAACATTTATTATTTTTTGCGCAAAAAATTAAGAACTCTAGATTTCGCACTGTGGACTTTTCTGAATTTACAAATAATTATTATAAGCTTGACAATAAATTATCGAAACGTTGCTTAAATAAATATATAAAATATTTTATCTATCAACAGTTCCTTATTTCTCTAATTTTTATTGATATGTATTTGTTATTTGTTATCGATAATTGAAATTGACTCATTTCAAATCAGTCCAAGAAATTGCCTAGAGACAATCCAAAATGAAAAGTGAAAATGTCATCTGTCAAAATGCACCGAGGCCCTTAAGTGAATAGACTACAGGGAAGGGACCAATATCGCCAAAAGTTCTTTAATTTTGAAATATGACGTCATGTATGACGCACTCAAAGTAATTTGAATTCAAAACCTCAAACGCCGACGCAATTACGGCGATATTTGCTCTTTCGGCGATTTTGGCGCTGGACGGATTTTAGCTAAAGATCGAGAAATTGCGTGGATTTTTTTCGGCGATATAGGCAAATTTGGGGATATTGTGCCGGCAAAATCTGGCTTCCCCCTTTATATATGGATTAAGGGCCCGACAGATTGTGACTATTTAAAAAATGCGGAATCCGAACATTTGACTGATTATTCAGGCCAAATCTGACCAATGAAATAATCTTATTCTGCAATCCAGGGTTTTGATTGGGTGATAGTATCCCACGTTGTTTTTATCATTCAAATAGTCACGATCTATCAACTAAAGGCCCTCAATTCATATTCCGGATATGTTAAAAACAATGTTGAACACAATTATTCGAATGTTTATTTATTTCCTCAAATTATTAAGAAATAATGCTGTAACAGTTTTCTTCTTATTCTGAATCATTATTTGACAATTTTCAAGAAAAGTCCAATAGACAAATGCCTGAGGTCGACCTAAAAGTTATGGAAAATTTATCAAACTGCTCAAAGTTCAAAACTTAGAACAATTACTTTGTAAGGCTTTATATTATAGGAACCACATCTGGAGGACATTATTTATAATAAATTAAAATTTTGACTTTTTTGAGGCCCAAAACTTAAAATGTAAAAAGTAAATTTGGTCAACTGTGGGTCAGCGAAAATAATTTGAGGTCGACTGACCAAAATTATCTGAATTGAGATACTAAGAAATTGGGAAGCAGTTAAAATCATAATTAAAATTCTTGGAATATGCAGCTAAGTTTAAAACGGAAACGGGTCAAAACAGCGTGTGACATACACATATATCTCTAGTCTCACACCGAAAAATACATATTTTCGATTTTAATGCACATGCTTATTTGTCCGCACAAAGTGCTGTTTTTTGCCTTTATAATCACTAAAATTAAAGAATATTTATCAAATAGGGATTCATTAATATGTTCCTTTTCTCCAACAAAATTGATGAAAATGGAGCTCGAAAATTGAGGGTACCCGCCATAAACCAAAATTTTGTAATACGGGTCATGGCCAACGTAATGATACCGTTATTTTTCATACTGAAGAAGGTAAAAATTACCAATATCATAAAAATGCCGTGAACAAAGATGATCTCCAATTATACTGTATGTACCGGAAAATAAAAACGGGCAAATTGACGAGCAGAAATGAGAGTCAAGCCAAAAACTGTTTGCGATGAAAACATTTTAAATGAAATTATAACATTCTTAACGGCTGTGATTTTTAATTGAGATATTACCGAGCAGGTTTTTGGAATTTAAAAATTATTTAATTAAATACTACTTTTCTCCTGGTTCACCTTTTAATCCGGGAAATTTGATACTATAATTCCATTATGGATGTGATGGAAGGTTATATGACAACTAGTACGAACTGCTTAGAGAGCCTAAATAGGCAACAAAAGATCAATCAAGCTATTGTCCTTTAATCGCAATTGCGGGGATTATTAAGGAGTTTAAAGTTCACTTCATTCAAATGCACGAAGAAAAAATCGTCAACGATCAGATGAACAAACGAAAAAAAAGAGCTTCAGATCGCGAAAATTTGCTGAAAGACATCCTCGATAATTTCTACGATTCGCCCTACGAAAACAGTCAGCTCACATCTCTACAGCTTACGAAATCGGAAAATTCAAGAATTTTGAACATATATCCGCCGCTTTCACTACAATATTTCTCCGGTTATGACTACAGAAAAAGAATTGGCAAATATCACTCTTCAATCTTAAAATTCATTCAATATTTACTTTTGAATAATATTTTCTTCAATTTGTTTCGAAATAAATGTAACAAGTATTTTTTCTTAAAAATAAATAAGTATCAAGTTCATCAACCTACGCAAATTTGAGTGAGGTAAATTATAATGTTTAATATGTTTTGTCACAATAGTTTGTTTGTCACAATGGTAAGCGGCGCTTTCAAAAGCGCTTTGCCGGCGTAGTGTAAATGCTGTCGTCTCAAAAAATAGCCGCCGGAGTTGGGAAGCCCGAAATAATCTTGTATTTCCGTAGTAAATCCGTAATTTCATCGTGATAAAAGTTTCTTAAGGGGTTGGTCGTCGCTAAAAAGCTGATTTTTTTCAAAATTAATCACGTAACTTAGAATGATGGAATAACAGCGGGTGGCGGCGTATAGTTAGAAGTTTGTCGCCAAAAAACCCTAACTATCACGCGTAATTCTAAACTATACGCGTAACTTTCTAACTATACGCGTACTTTTGGGAAAATGTCCTCTATTGGTCAATTTGGACAATACTAGAGTTTAAAAATGCGTTAAAATATGGTCAGAAGAAGAATTTTGTATTAAAGTGATTTTAAAGTTGATTTAAAGTTAATTTTTCGTTACAAATCTTCTACGATGAATTAAATTAATTTTTTTGAAAAAAATGAAATAAAGTTAATTTTAAATAAACATGAATTCGAAAAATATTTATCCGAAAATCGTTAAAATGTCAAGGAAACAATGAAAACTATGAAAAAAAATATGCTCACAGTAAATCACTATCAGAAAACCAGAAAAACTAAATATGTTATCTGAATAACTATTGCCCATTTTCAAGCTAGCCGACATTGTCTGCGAGACTTGAAAACATGTTTTTTCCAAACTCCTTGAAATACCGACACTCATTGGTCAATCTAAACATGTTTTTAAAAAAGTGTTATTTTTCATTGTCGCGCCGACCAAGAGAATCTTGGTCTGAAAATCTGGTTTAAAACGCCTATCTTTTGCCTAGGAACGTTGAAAAAAAGCCCTTTGCCTGTAACAATACGCCGCACGCCAGGAACGAATAAATTTATTTTTCAGATGCGTAGGTTTTTGCGGAGGCTTACGTAGGTTTTTGCGTGGAATCTAACTATACGCGTATAATAAGTATACGCCGCACCCCGCTGTAACTATTTGCATAATGGTACTTTTTTTCTTCAAAATGTACTCAAATTACGCCGAAAAAATTAACCAAAACCATCAGGTGACCTTATTTATCAAGTAATAAGGTTTGATGTATGACATAATCCAAACATTATTTTATGCTTATATATATGGCCACATATTTTTATTTGGGCTATGCAACATATGCTATAATGTAAAAAAGTCTTAAAATTGCTTCAGTATTTTATTTACAGCTGTTCGACATAGTTTGAGGACTTTTTGGGAGAAATCGTTTTAAGCTTTGGCATTAAGGGCCTCGGTGCATTTTGACAGATACGGATATCCGCGGATATGGGCTCTTGATGAAAAACTTTTACTGGGTTTAAATAATCTTCTCAATATACCATCAAAATGTGATTTTTTGCGATTTCATATTATATGATATAAATTTTTTTATAAAATTTTTTTTTATTTGTTTTATTGCATAATTTTCGACTTTCGTCTTCTTCAGTGCAGCTTAAGGGGGTTGTGGGTGTAGAATGTTGGAATTGCTGGGGGAAATAGCCCTCTCCTCCAGCTGGACTGGAAGGGTCAGAGAGGGGTAAAGACTAAAACTTCTCTGTCAACTGCAAGTAAATTTTTTTAATTCTGATTGAAGTATGGCTCACCGGTGCGGCATCCGAAAAACTGGTAGTAACTAATGTTTTCAATTCACCACAAAATTGTTAAAATCTCGGGGGTCCAATTTTGCTATTAAATTGAATAAAACAAAAATGTTTCGGAAAAGTACGACGTCTTCAAATAATTACCAGGAAAGAAAAATTAAATCTCTTTTGGTTTTTAGGCGGTAAAAATGAAATTCAGAATTATTCTTTAAATCTGATTAAGCTCGGTCAATTTTGTTTAAAACAAAGTATTAATAAAACCTATGAATTGTGACTTCAGTTTACCAGAACCTCGTTGAAAAAGCTATTCTCTGTTGGTTTTTATAAGTGAAATAAGTTCATTTAAAATTATTTCCCAGCAGAAGGTGTGTTGTTCTGATGTCTTTTTTTGAGTGTAACATACACGCCTACGCAAGACGAAATGAAAAATGACCCAATCTGATTGGTTAAAATATTGTATTTTCGGAATTGTTTTCTTTCAGCTGAATTCAAGAATAAAAGAAAAATCATTCAACGCTTGTTTAATTTACACCCACAACCCCCTTAAACGTAGGTTAGACAGAGATTATATAAAAAATGAATAGTTACCTGAATACGATAAAATCGTAACTGAAGACAATAGTTTTCAATAGAAAATAATAACATTTTGTTCTAGAAGTATAAAATACAACAGAAATAAAGGCTCCAAAACGCTAAATTTTATCGAATTTATCTAAATTTATATGTATTCAGGTAAACATTTATTTTCTTATATAAATCTCTGTCTAACTACGTTTAAAGCTGCACTGAAGAAGACGAAAGTCGAAAATTATGCAATAAAACAAATAAATTTTTTCATAAAAAAATTATATATCATAACCATCAAAATGGTGTTCATAATCCAGGCAACTTTTGTAACACAGAATCTTCGAATTATTGCTTTTAAAGAAAATTTTTGAGTTCAAATTAAACTTTCCGAATTCGACAAATTAGAGAAATTTGAAAAAAGTTCCGAACATTATCAAAAAAATTCCTTATTTTGTGGTTAAATAATTTTGCAGTATTTGTTTCAAATCAACGAAAATAACTCTTTAATATGGCTACTTTAAACTTTTTCGCGTGATTAACCACATATTTTTTATATGCTATTATAAAAAATCATATGACATTTTTGAGATTTTTAGTCCGAAACTTCTTGGAAATATATTTGAAAATTGTCCATTTCTGTTCAAAATTCAAAACTAATTTTAACTGTATCCTAGCTGAAAATATTAGGGATACTATGCCACTGTTCATTATAAACCATTGTCTACGTTTTGTTTTTCGCTCTGTGTTATACCTGAATCATCATTTTAAAGAAGATACGTTTGGCACGAAATATATCCCTTTATCCGTTTT
>SCLH01001302.1:93398-174143 GCA_004367855.1 Oikopleura vanhoeffeni | reverse complement strand
AATAGCAAACTCAGTGCGATTGAACTTCTAACGTCGTTTTTAATTATTTGTCTTTTCAGATGTTCAAAAAAGGAAAGTCACTTTAGGCTCACCAATGCACGTTTGTGGAATAATTTAAATTAATTCTGAATTAAAGCTTTGAGATTTCCCCAAAATTAGTTCGTTTCGAACATTATGATTTAGAGTTATAGAACAAGCGCCGAAGAAACAAAGAGAAAATATTGAAAAAATAATGCAGGCATCCGCAATATTTTTAGCCGATATGTAGAAGAAATAATTCTAAAATTTTGAACGATGAAGTTCTCAATTTATTTGTGTATGATTTGTTTTTCATCAAAATTATGGGACCATTTCAAGTTAATTTGTGGCTATTTTCATTCCCCATACGTCTGCAATAGAGTACTTTTTGGTTCGTTAATTGGTTATAAGTATAGTCAATTTATTTGGTCATTTTAGACCAAAAATTTCTGTAATTTGCAAAATGTAAAGTAACAGTTTTCGAAAAAAAAATTAAGTTTCGTATACCAGCCTCCGTAAGTCATGAGCTGTTATTCATCAATGTATCAAAATTTGACATAAAAAGACCAGCTGAGAACATAGCTCTTGCACAGCTCTTAAAATGTTTGAAAACGATAGCAACAAACTGCGTGCTTTTTATGGTCATAAAACTAAATATATTGTTGTCCTACCCCAAACCTCATCGAGAATAGGTCTGTTGCTACAAATATGATCTTTACTTGAAGCTCGTTCCTGAGATGGTCGAGCAATCAAGGATCCTCATCAGAATTTAGGATGTGAGATTGTTTAACAATTCACTGGGTATGAACCGATTCGGTTCACACACGTATCAATTAACAGATACGGCCCTCAAAAACCATAAAAACCGCTCTATTTCCCTATGACGAGTAAGAGGCCAACAATGGCTCATGTTTTTCGAATAATTACCCTCAAAGTTGCTTAATAAATAACGAAAAGCCGTTTTGCCACTTAAAATCGTATTGTTTTTCACGTATTAATAAAGGCGAGCTTTATACGCAGTGAATCATTTCGAGGTAATCTTAAATAAGCTAATAGTGTCCGAAATTTTTACTTTCAGATCTTATACTCCAAGATCACGAGTTTGAGAAATTATCAAAAGATCGCTAACTATCATGTTTCTGACCACGGGATTAAAACCTTAGAGACAAGATTCATTTAGTCGTTCGCGCAGAGCAAAAAAAAATCTGTTTCCTATTTATTAGACACTTTAAAAAAATTCAAGAATGTTCGAAAAAAAATTTGCAAAAAAATTTTTTTGAAATCCTACTAATAACATACTAACGAACCACTAAAATTCAAAAATGAAAAAACAATCTCTGGCTTCAGTATTAAAATAACCAGCCCACCTAACCACCCCTAAGTTAGGATATCAACTCTTTATGTTATTTTTTTAAGCAATTTGATTTAAGTTTCAGTATCAAGACTAAAAGGGTATAGAAGTTCAACTTTAGCAGTGATTTTATTTTGATCCTATTCAGGTCTTTTGCCACTTCATAATTTCAAATAAAAGCAGTATTTCAAACGTAAGTTCACTTTTGCAGCTGCATTGTTAATCTGTTCGTTTTCCAATCGAGTTATTTTACTTTATAAATCGCTTTGTAAAAAACACTCTAAAAGACGCGCGTTTGTTCCATGTGTCTAAATTACATTATTGTTTTATTAATTCGAAGCTTCAAAAATGGGTCTTAACCACCATCAAAATTTCATATAATTATTTCATAGATTTCCTACTGTGAAAACGCAAATTAAAAGATTTCTTAAAAAAGGACGAAAAAAAGAAATTTAGCACATGCGCAAAAAATATTTATTTTCATGAGTTAAATTTATAATTTTACGTAGTGGATGGGGCTCAACTTACCGAATTATGGCAAGTCTCTGTCGTAAATAAATTTTTTCTTAATTTTTGATTTAAAAAGGGGCTTAATTATATTCCGCCGCAAACCCGTATTTCATTCAAAAAAGTATGACTGCAGAGTTAAAACAAGAGCGAAGAAAGAAAACCGAGGACAATTTGATAAAAAGTTAAAGTCAGCATTCTAAATATTCTTAAGCGATGATTCCAGGACAATAAGTTGAAAAATTTTTAACAGAAATGAGAAACAATTGCAAATTTTCGAAAAAATTCCGAACAAAACGAGTCAAAAAAATAATATATAATATTCAAAAAGCGCTTCGAAACCATATGTAAGAATATACACTGTAAAAAAAGTCAAGTGCCATAAACATTTGCACGAAATTTCGACGAAAAATATTTTGAAAATTCAACTCAAAATGGGAAAATTTCATCATACCGCAAAGAAACGAAAAAAAGTATAAATCTTAAGCTTAGGTTTAATTCAAAAATCGCGTTATTTCGAAAACCAACTTACATATTTTGACTGATATCGGAAATTATTCTATAATAATACTTAAGTTGAAAATTACCGCTAGTTTTGCCACATTTATATTTGCGCAAAAAATAAAACTTCAGATTCGCACTTGGACTTTTCTGAAATTACAAATAATATTATAAGCGTGACAATAAATATCGACAGACTGCTAAAATAAATATAAAATATTCTTATCTATCCAACAAATCCGTATCTATCCTATATTTTATTGGATATATTGTTTGTATTTGTTATCTGAAATGAAATTGACTCTCATCAAATATCCAAGAAAATGCCTATACAATCCAATGAAAAGGTGAAAATGTCATCTGTCAAATAGCACCGAGCCCTTAAGTAATATGACTACAGGAAAGCGGACCAATACGCCAAATTCTTTAATTTTGAAATAGACGTCATGATGACGCACTCAAAGAATATGAATTCAAAACCTCAAACGCCCCGACGGCAATACGGCGTAGCTTGCTCTTCGGCGATTGCGCGGACGGGATTTAGCTAAGATCAGAAATGCGTGATTTCGGCGATATAGCCAAATTGGGGAATTGCCGGGCAAAATGCTGGCCTCCCCTGTTAATATGGATTAAGGGCCCGCACAGATGTGACAATAAAAAGCGATCCGAACAATTGACGATGTCAGGCCAACCTGACCACTATCGAAAAACTTATCGCAATCCACGGGTTGGGGGAGTGGTGAGACCCAGGTTGTTAACATTCAAAAGTACACGACTACGCAACTAAAGGCGCTCACTCAATCTATCCGGATAATTAAAAACAAGTTGAACAGTCAATATCGAAGTCTTTAATTTATTTCCCAAATTTATAAGAAATAATGCTGTAACAGTTTCCTTCTGATCTGAAGCATATGATGACAATTTCAGAAAAGTCCAATAGAACAAATGCCTGAGGTGACCAAAGAGTTATGAAATTATCAAACGCTCACAGTCAAAATTAGAACAATTACTTTGTAAGCTTATATTAAGGAACCACATCTGAGGACATTATTAAATAGATTAAATTGCACTTTTTTGAGCCCAAAACTTAAGAAATGAAAAAGTAAATTTGTCACTTGGGTCAGCGAAACTAATAGGGACTGACCCAAAATTACTGGGAACATCGCGATGAGATACCTAAGCAACATACGCGCAAAATCAGCTTAATTAAAATTCTTGGAATATGGCAGCTAATTAAAACGGAAACGGGTCAAAACAGCGTGTACGATACACATTATATCTCTAGCTCAACACCGAAAATACATCATATATGTTCGATCTATCGCACATCTTGCATTTTGTCGCACAAAGTACTGTTTTTTTGCCTTTATAATCAACTAAATTAAAGAATAGTTTATCAATGGAATTCATAATATGTTCCTTTCTCCAACACATGATGAAAATGGAGCTCGAAAATTGAGGTACCGCTCAATCAAATTTTGTAATACGGGTCATGGCCAACGTAATGATACGTTATTTTCATACTGAAGAAGGTAAAAATTACCAATAATACAAAAAATGCCGTGAACAATAGATGATCTCCAATTAATCTGTATGTACCGGAAAATAAACGGGCAAATTGACGAGCAGAAATGAGAGTCAAGCCAAAAACTGTTTGCGATGAAAACATTTAAATGAAATATAACATTTCAACGGCTGTGATTTTTAATTGACGATATACCAAGCAGGTTTTTGGAATTAAAAATTTTAATTAAATACTCACTTCTCCTGGTTCACCTTTAATCCGGGAAATTTTGACTATAATAATTCCATTGATTATGGAAAGTTATATGACAACTAGTAGACACTCGCTTAGAGAGCCTAAAAAGCAACAAAAGATCAATCAACTATTTGTCTTTAATCGCACTTGCGGGATTATAAGGAGTTAAAGTTCACTTCATTTCAAATGCACGAAGAAAAAATCGTCAACGATCAGATGAACAAACGAAAAAAAAGAGCTCAGATCGCGAAATTTGCTGAAAGACATCCTCGATAATTCTACGATTCGCCCTACGAAAACAGCTCAGCTCACACCTCTACAGTTACGAAATCGGAAAATTTCTCAAGAATTTTGAACAATTATTCCCGCCGCTTTCACTACAAAATTTCTCCGGTTATGACTACAGAAAAAGAATGGCAAATATCACTCTCAATCTAAATCATTCAATATTACTTTGAATAATATTTTCTTCATTTGTTCGAAATAAAAGTAAAATTATTTTTTCTTAAAAATAAGTATCAAGTTCATCAACCTACGCAATTTTGAGTGAGGTACAAATATAGTTAATCTGTTGTCACAATAGTTTTTGTCACAATGGTAGCGGCGCTTTCAAAAGCGCTTTGCGCGCTAGTGAAAATGCTGTCGTCCTCAAAAAATAGCCGCCGAAGTTGGAAGCCCCGAAAATAATCTGTATTCCGTAGTAAATCCGTAATTCTCATCCGTTAATAAAAGTGTCTTAAGGGTTGGTCGTCTCGCTAACAAAGCTGATTTGCAAAAGTTAATTCACGTGAACTTAAAGATGAAATACAGCGGGGTGCGGCGTATAGTTAGGAAAGTTTGTCGCCAAAAACCCTAACATACGCGTAATTCTAACTAATAAACGCGTACTTCTAACTATACGCGTACTTTGGAAAATGTCCTCTATTGCAATTTGGACAATACTAGAGTTAAAATTGCGTTAAAATAGGTCAAGTAAGAATTTTTGGTGAATTTAAAATTGATTTTAAAGTTAATTTTCGTTACAAATCTTCTACGAGAATAATTTAATTTTGTGAAAAAATAAAATAAAGTTAATTTAAATAAACATGAATCGAAAATAAAAAATTATCCGAAAATCGTAAAATGTCAAGGAAACATAAAACATGAAAAAAAATATGCCACAGTAAATCACTACAGAAAACCAGAAAAACAAATATTTGTATCTGAATAACTATGGCCCATTTCAAGCTAGCCGACATGTCTGCGAGACTTGAAACACGTTTTCAAACTCTTGAAATACCCGACACTTCATTAGTCAATCTAAACATGTTTTAAAAAGTGTTTTTCATTGTCGCGCGACCAGAGAATCTTGTTGAAAATCTGGTTTAAAACGCCTATCTTTTGCCTAGGAACGTTGAAAAAAATCCCTTTTGCTGAACAATACGCGCAACGCCAGGAACGAATAAATTTATTTTCAGATGCGTAGTTTTGCGGAGGCTTACGTAGGTTTGCGGGAATCTAACATCACGCGTATATATAGTACGCCGCACCCCGCTGTAACTATTGCATAAGGGTACTTTTTCTTCAAAATGTACTCAAATTACGACGAAAAAATAACCAAAACCATCAGGTGACCTTATTTACAAGTAATAAGGTTGATGTATGACATAATCAAACATTATTTTATGCTTATATATATGCCACATATTTTATTGGCTATGCAACATATGCTATAATGAAAAAAGTGCTTAAAATTGCTTTCAGTATTTATTTACAGCTGTTCGACCATTAGTTGAGACTTTTTTGGGAAAATCGTTTAAGCTTGGCATTAAGGGCTCGTGCTTTTGACAGATACGGATAACCGATATGGCTTCTTGATGAAAAACTTTTACTGGGTTATTAATAATCTCTCAATAACCATCAAAATGTGATTTTTGCGATTCCATATATATATAAAATTTTTATAAAATTTTTTTATTGTTTTTGCATAATTTCGACTTTCGTCTCTTCAGTGCAGCTAAGGGTTTGGTGTAGAATGTTGGAATTGGGGGAAATAGCCCTCTCCTCCAGCTGCGGAAGGCAGAGAGGGTAAAACTAAAACTTCTCTGTCAACTGCAAGTAAATTTTAATTCTGGTGAAGTATGGCTCACCGGGCGGCATCGAAAAACGGTACTAACATGTTTCAATTCACACAAAATTGTAAAATCTCGGTCAATTTTGCTTTAAATTGAATAAAACAAAGAATTTCGGAAAAGTACGACGTCTTCAAATAATTACCAGAAAAGAAAAATTAAATTAAATCTCTTTTGGTTTTAGGCGGAAAAATGAAATTCAGAATTATTCTTAAAATCTGATTAAGCTCAGTCAATTTTTTTAAAACAAAAGTATAATAAAACCTATGAATTGGATTCAGTTACCAGAACCTCGTTGAAAAAGCTATTCTCTGTGGTTTTTATAATGAAATAAGTTCATTTAAAATATTCCCAGCAGAAGGTGTGTTTCTGATGTCTTTTTTTGAGTGTAACATACACGCTACGCAAGACAAATGAAAAATGACCCAATCTGATTGGTTAAAATATTGTATTTTCGGAATTGTTTCTTTCAGCTGAATTCAAGAAAAAAAAAAATCTTCACAACGCTTTTAATTTACACACCCCACAACCCCCTTAAACGTGGTAGACAGAGATTATATAAAAAAGAATAGTTACCTGAATACGATAAAATCGTAACTAAGACATAGTTTTCAATAGAAAATAATAACATTTTGTCTAGAAAGTTAAAAATAACAGAAATTAAGGCTCCAAAACGCTAAATTTTATCGAATTTATCTAATTATATCGTTTCAGGTAAACATTTATTTTCTTATATAATCTCTGTCTAACTACGTTTAAGCTGCACTGAGAAGACGAAAGTCGAAAATTATGCAATAAACAAATAAATTTTTTCATAAAAAAATTTATATCATAACCATCAAAATGTGTTCAAACCAAGGCAACTTTTGTAACTACAGAATTTCGAATTATTGCTTTTAAAGAAAATTTTGAGTTCAATTAAACTTCCGAATTCGACAAATTAGAGAAATTTGAAAAAATTCCGAACATATCAAAAAAAATTCCTTATTGTGGTTAAATAATTTTGCAGTATTTGTTCAAATCAACGAAAATAACTTCTAATATGGCTACTTTAACTTTTCGCGTGATTAACCACACTATTTATATGCTATTTAAAAAATCATAATGACACTTTTTGAGATTTTTAGTCCGAAACTCTCTGGAAATATTTTGAAAATTTGTCCATTTCTGTTCAAAATTCAAACTAATTTTTCTGTAATCCTATACTGAAAATATTAGGATGCCTACTTTCATTATATAACCAATGTTACGTTTGTTTTCGCTCCTTGTTATACCTGAATCATACATTTAAACGAAGATACGGTTTGCACGAAATACTCCCTTTACTTTTTGGTTAGAATGCGTAGCCACTACTCATTTAACGTTGATTTAACCTTGGCTACGCATTCGAACCAAAAGTGCTAAAGGATATAATTAAGGCCTCTTAATCAAGAATTTATGCACCGAGACTGCAATTGGCGACTGCCACACATTTCAAATTTATTTCATTTAACTCACAAAAAAATATTTCTTTCGATGTGCTAAAATTTCGATTTTTTTCGTCTTTTTCAGAAATTTAAACTTTCGATTTTGACTTAAAAATCGTAAAAATTTAAAATAAATTATTTTACGATGGTCGACAGGACTGTATTTTCAGGTTTCTAATTAATAAAACAAAAGAAATAAATTTTACTTGAATTAGACTCCTAAAGTAGCGAACGCGCGTTTTTTGAGTGTTGTTTCAAAAGACGATTTATAAAGTAAAAATAATCAATCTGAAGAAATTCAGATTGAACAAAATAAGCTCAAAAGTGACAACTTGTATTCGAAAAAGTTTTTATACGAAAATGTTAAAGTGGCAAAAAGTTTCCCGTCAAGACTAGAAAAATTGAAAAAGTGCAAATCTGTCAAAATGCACCGAGGCCCTTAAAGTACTATGTTTTGTTCCTTACAATCATAATTAACGATTAACCATGATGAGAAAAAGATTACATTTTCTGAGAGAATCTTGATTAAAACAATATTTTATTTGACATGGTAAAATAAAATTATAAGGAGTTAAATATCATAGGGTTTTAATCCAATTAAACTTTTTTATGAGTATGATTATTGCAATTTGACGTCTCAGTCGTGGTCATGAGAGATTTTTATTTTCTTATTCACATTTGATGCCTTTTTATCAATTTTTTTAGACTCTTAAGCAATTGGCAGAATTATATTTCAAAAAAAGTAAGAATCATATGTTGATAATGAAACTGTGGTTACATGCTTGATTTGACAGAGTGGCCGCTAGCTAACTGCGTGTCCAGAAATTGTCGGTCATGCCACGAGTTAAATCAGAATTTTTTTAATAAAATATCTTGAAAAATTTCAGCAATTAAGGGTATCCTGATTCTTACATTTTTTGCAGTTATAATGTCATAAAAATGCACCAAATCAATCGTTAATGTTTTGCAAGCACATAACAACCCGAATAAGAACAAAAAAAAATTGGAATTTTTTGAATTTTTTCGATTTTAAAAAGTATTTTTAAAATCAAAATCAAGTGGAAAAATAACGTTTGCTTCAATTTGACCCCGAAAACGTCAAAACGTAAGCCAAAACGTAAGCCAAAACGTAAGCCAAAACGTAAGCCAACTTTCTCTTCAGTGTTTCCCCAGCTTTTTTTGAGCCTACTTTCGCAAAAATCGAAGCACATTTTTCTTCTGAAATTTTTTCACGTGAGCTTTTAAAATTCATATTTTGAGTTTGGGGTCGAAATTGAAAAAATGCTCCTCAGAAGTTTTTATTTGTTTCGAGCTACTTTTTGCAAAAATTTGAGTGAATTTTGATATTTAACCTAGGAGGAGTTAGATTTTCCGATGAACACAGTTCAAAAAATGGTGGTTTATCGCATATTCTAAAAAGAAAATAGCACTAATCGTCAAAAATATGTTTAGAATTTTTAAATACTAATTATACAGGTGATGTTAAAATTTAGGTTTATTTCCAAATAAAACCTGAGAGGAGATAGATTTTCCGTTTTGACTTAGGTCTCCCTGTCTCGGTTATGTGTCTGGGTGTGTATGCATGCAAAAAAAATTTGACACATGTTTTACGCAAGATAAAAGCTAGTTCTACAAACGGGTGAATCTGAATGTTATCCTTGAAGCCCTGTTTGGCGAATATTTCATCGAGAATATGGCAAATTAGGAACCGGGATACCCTTCAACCATATTCTTGAAAAAATTGATCTTAGAATATACTTTACTGTGTACTATATGAGTCAAATAGTTTGAAAGACCGAGTTTAAAAATCTTTAAAACACGTGAATATTTTAAGGGCTCGCTATTTGCCAAATTGTTAAGCAAATTGGCGCGCGAGTTGGCCTGAGGAGGCTTAGGTCGGCCAATGAGATAATCACTTATTTCTGAGCGTTTCAAACTATTTGACTCATATAGTTAATATCTCTTGCTCAGCAGACAAGGATAAAAAATTGAGGAAGATTCTGCAAGTTCAGTGCAACTAGGAAAACTCAAAAGAAATAGAAATGTTTTGGGCATATCAACGTTCAGCACGTGCATTTAAACATGAACAACCCGAACTGCAATAATCCGAAAAACTTGTCAATCACGTTGAAAATACGTCGGATATGGCCAAATCCTGTATGCTCGTTTTCCGGAGTTTACTCAAATTTTTATTTTTAACATCAATATTTAACATTCAACTTATGCAAAAAAATCTAGTTACCCATTTCTGATGATCAAAAGCCCAATAAATTATCACCAGCGAATAATGAGTTTCTGTGAACCTCCTCTTAACCCCCTCACACCCTTTGACTATCTAAAGGCAAAAAAATTTTCGGGAGCCAAAACGGCGCAGAAATAACATCGTCACAGACCTACAATTCAAATATGTCATNCAATTTAAAATCTGAAAATTTTTTTATTCTGCGCAAACTGATGGAGGAATTGGTCTTTTGCTTCAATATCAACTCTTCTCAAGCTGTTCTGACGTCATCAATCAATGACTTCATCTTAATTTAAGTGGGTTTCGATCGAAGTACTTACATCATAATTACCTCTCACACATTGACCAGGTGTAAAAAGGATGACTATACTAAGGCAGAAATATTCAGGGACAAACGGCGCAAAATAACAACATCAAGACCTACGATTCCAATGTTTCATAAAGTTGCAATTAAATCCAAAAATGTGGTCGAAAATTTTATAGATAAGGCCGTTCAAAAAGATATTTTCCTATTTTTTTTGGGATTTTCGCCAAATTTCTTAAAAATTAATTGTATAACCATACTAAAACAATTCTGAGACAAGCCTAGTTTTAAAAAGATTCCGAGATTTTTTGATATAGTTCTTTGTGATTTGCTGTCTCTATCTACTCACAACAATTTTATCCACAACGATTTTTGAAACTCAATATTAGAAAAAAAACATTTCAAAAATATATTTCTGAAGACATTGACGTGCAATTGAACTCAAAATAAAACACAAAGACCAATCGGCAAGGTGGAACAAAGGTGACTACTGATATTTGAGTTACCACTCATTAGAAATATTTTTCCCATTTGCGCGTATATTTTTGACGCGCGGGGATATGATAAATTGTTTTTAAGCATCGATATAACATATTTCAACATTGAGAGCAGCTAAAAATAGTCAGATTACCTGTATTATTTTGTGACTTATATTCCATTTGTAATTATTTTCCGATATACTTGTGAGTGAACTTTCTTTTTCTCTCGCAGTTATCGAGACACTACTTCAAAATTTTGAAATGTATGTGTTATTGACTTAATTTAACCTTTATCTCAATCAGTGAAAATAATCTATAATTATTATTTCTAGTTCCTCTATAAGCGCTCAAGTTGCGCTACATATAAGTTTTTGGTGTGAGGCGAAGGTCCTGGTTTGTGTGAGGAGGTAAGTATCGGGTTAGTAAATGGTGTATTGAATACTGTATTTCCAGATATCAGGCCTAAACCACTAAATCGTTTTTTTTCACTTATTTGTCACTTATGTCTATAAGCTCATAAATTTTTATTGGTGTGTGTGTGTGTGTGTATTCATTTATTTTTTTAAATAAATGAGATTCATTTATAGTTGCTGGACAGTAATTTTCAATGGAAAATAATTGCATTCAATGTGGCGAAAAAGCCTGGTTCTCTCACTGACCTTGGATTTACACTTTCGTCCGGAATGACTTTCGCCTAGGCGCTAAAAACTTGGGCCACTCTTATAAAAAATATCCACAATATTGCTCTAAACTATAAGTAATACAATAATTTCCCTGCTTATTTGATATCTGTTTTAAAAATGGTAAATTACAGTAAGCTAAATTCACCCCCTGTATATCTTTTTGATTTAACGTCAAATTTAATAGCGATTTCATTTCTTCATTTTGATTCATTTTTTGAGTTAGACATTCCTGAACATGTATACAAAGATACATTTCCTGCCAGTTTTGTGCCCAATTGTAAGTTTGCCCATTGGAGAGTAAAGGTAATTTCTGTGTCAACTTGACTGTTATGTCCATGTAGCGATTTAATTTTTTCATTTTGGACAAAGATGATTGGGTGAATATAAGTACATACGACTGTGTATAATTCTGTAACGCAAAATGGATTTATAATATTTTAAAAAAAATATAAGGCATTTGACATAAATGACATTTTGGACAAATTGTGGATGAGTAATTGGTGAAAAATAACTTTATTCAATTAAATAGGGAGCTGGAAAACTGAGAATATGGAAAGATTGATTCACGGAGAACTTTACGACAAAGTAGACGAACCTTGGTAAATTTGGCAGTGCACGGCAATACTCAAATTCTCGTTGGTTTTGGACAAACATCCATATCGGTGCAATTGAAACGTTAATGGCCCGAACTACCTCAATTTGATTTTAATCTCAAAAGATTACTGGGAAGGAGGTTGACAATTTTCGCCCATTCTCCAAAAACGGCCATTATCCAGATGATATGCGACACGCTGACGGCGGGCGCCGATAGACAAATCCGATCCGATTCAACGGCGGACATTGGCATCAGTCATGGGCTTCTGCAGGACATAGCTTTGACGCCTCAATCTGCTTGCCTTGGCGTTAAACAACCGTAGAAGGATCTCCTAAAAAAAATCTTAAATAAATCTGTGGTAGTTCTGATGAATACATCAAAAAATTTGGCAAATTAAGATCCTGGGTGAGAAGCCGAAAATTTGAAAGAGATTTCCACGATCTCTTTTTCTGATCTTTTTTTTACCTAGGATGATAAAATAAAACTCACAAGTTACTCATCTTCCGACGCAGCCAGATATCCGCTCCCAGATTGTGGTTATAGGATCGTGCCGTCTTCATAGACATCTCGTTTTCGAGCATTGTCAGTTTACGGTCCTTGGCCCATGAGTAATCCCCATCCGAGACTACTCAACAGAACTTCGTGTCAACAAAATAACAAATAGAATTAATCTCTCAAGCAATTCTCTACCATAATCCCCCACTTTTATATACCAAAAACCTCAAAAACCAGAATAAAAATCGCGGAATATAAAATTGTTCCTGCATGTTTTTTTTGAAAAAAGAATTATCGTTGAAATAAGGAAACCAAAAGATTTTTCTTGGACAAATCAATAGGTTGGATGACGGCATATTCGATAAAATTAAGCGTTCATCTGAAATTGAAGTGTTTGAAGTATGAAGCCAAGTTGGAGAGTTGAGTGCGTGATTTGACCTGGTGGTATATGTGATTGATGTTGGGGATTGGACTAGAAACACAAAAATAATTTTAAAAAAATCCAAATATAGCGTGAATTTTTCTGAAGTGACTCATGATTTTTTTTAGGTGTAACTAGTTTGGTTTTTTCTGCCTTTTTTTGAAAAAAGGGGAATCCTTTTTTTCTTGAGGTGGGGGAGGACTGGAAACCATCCTGACTTATTTTTACAAGCTTCAAGATTACGTTCTCGTTAGATGAGTAGGGTGTATGTAATTCTGGGTGCAAGTAACTTATGTACATAATATTTAAATCTAAATTTAAAAAAAATGTAAATTGTCTACTAGTACTATACAAGTCTATAATGGTCATTGTTATAACAATAAGATGGGAAACAAAAGAAATCGAAAAACCCAGAAATTATTACGTGTATGTACTGATTAAGCTAACCAAAAAAACTTCTTAATTCAGCAAAATAGTTCAAACTGTTCAAACAGGTTTGCAAAAATTATTCATTGTACATGATAAGAATGTCTTGTACCGGTTTACCATGACTTGCAAATAACCACAATAATAATAATTAAAATTGTAGTTCTAGATAGTTCAAGTTGAAACTTACTCATGATAATTGTTGTCTAGTAAATAATTTTATTTCGGAACCATAATGTAGTGAATCACTACAGTAATATTGATATATCTGATAACGCGCAGTAGTAGTCTCGTCCTTTCTAATTACCATTGCGCGAGCAACGAGAACTTGACCATCGTGCCCTCAGCTGCCTCTCAAATTTATCTGTTCAGCATATAACAATGCCAGTAAAAAACTCGTTTGAAAATGCTAACAAAAGCACATTTTTTAAACCCATTTCAAAAGTTTAAATATAAAGAAAAGCAGAGTTCGCCGTATTCATGCATGTACAAAGTTTGAAATATAACACAAGAACAAGACTATCTAGAGAAACCACATGGCAAATTTCTCTCATCTGCTCTCACGTAGTTTATGAGTCACAACGACTTCAGTAGCGATCTTTTAAATCTCTGGTGCTAGATTCATCAATAAAATCTTCACCCTCATTGGCCGCGGCAATAAGCGTGGGGCTCAAAAACTACAATTGACTTCTAATTGCGCGTTTTAAATGCACATATGTAAAATGAGACCGACATTACTATTATACATAATATTAGATATTCAGATAAATAAAATACGATAAAAATATCATTTCAAATACTGTAATACGAGTAGAACTGTCAATACAGTCTTCATAAACCTGAATATTTAAAATCATTTTTAGCGCATAACATTCAAGGTAAAACATAAAGGAGATGCTAGATGAATCATGTTACCTTTTACTATGAGAGGTCACCATTTGGAAATACACATTCAAACTTTTATCAAATAAAATCCTCAGGCAAAATAGTCTCTCTTTTCTTGATCGATCAATAACAGATTTTGGGACCATGACAGGTCACCTCGTCAGACTCTGAAGTAATCAAGCTGTTATGTTCCCCCGGTCTGTAATTTTAATCATAATTATGCGATCAGAAATAGTAAAAGGAACATATTATCTTATACCAGTCTGATCAAAAATGACGATGTTTTCTCAATTCAACCCCCCTTGTTAATTTCATTTCTGTCAATTTTTTTGTACAATACTACAAGGGGAGGCCCAAATCTGTCAAAAGTTTTGCCAAAAAAATTTGGAAAATGGGCACTTCGGCGTATTGTAGGAAAAAATTAACGTTGAAAATAAAAAAAACGAGCGTTCATAATGACGTTAAATGACTTTCTTGTTTTCATATGATAAGAATTTCGATATTATCAATTAAGTACCCCACTGAACGCAATTCAAAACAACCCACACTTAGTAGTAGATATAAAGAAGAAATTCATTTTTAAATATGACTTATTTATGATCGCACTCAAGTAATTGTAATAAAAATCTCAAATACCTACGCTAATTTCAGCAAATCGAATAAATTATCTCTATAAAGTGTGCTATTCTCAGCTTGTTTCTAATCCTTTTTATCTATCCATGATCTACATTAATTCAATACTATATGCTCAATGTTACGGAATTCAAAAAGTTGAGAAACGCAGTATATCGTCGACATCGCTCGGCGATTGGGCACTGCGAATTTAATGGTAAAATATCGGCCCTCTCAATATCAGTAACTATATTACGAATTATATTTACAAATTAACGATTCATTATTCAATGATACCTGCACTTGTTTATAAGATGATTTAACGTTTGTCATCCTAATAGTAACCTCTACAGGTACAGTCTCGCTTCCTACTGTGTCACCGACCTCAAAACTGTACCATTAGGCGCATCAATTACTTTGCTTTATAAAGGCTACATTGTAAATTTGAAATTTTTGCAGTTATATGTATAATATAGCACCAATCGGATTGTAATTCATTAAAAAAAGCAAATTAACCCGAAAAAACAAAAAAAATTCGAATACATCGGTTTCAACTTTCTAATATTTTATCTACAAATCGATTAACTTTGTTAATTTGGTAAAACTTGTAATATATTGGCAGTTGAAATCAGTGAAATAGAGACTTAATTTGAGCCTATTCGATTTCATTCGACAATAAAAAAGTCTTCCGGTCTTAAAATGCATATTCTGAGTTTATACGCATTGCTATCAAAATTGCCAAACCTCAATTTGTTTGGTTTTCATAGTTTCTTTTACGGAAAAATTTGAAATCAGGGAAGAGATAGTTTACAAAGACAATAATGGTCAAAATCGCGTTTCAGCATCTAGAAATGTACGAATTTGAGAAAATCACAATCCTATAATTCTTTACGTTTCCTAAGCTCCTATGTCTGTTGATATCAAAGCTTCTTATACAAAACCAGAAGAGATAGTTTAAATATGGAAAGTTCGTCGTTACAGACAGACTAAAGGAAGAGCAAAAGATTTGAACTATGATTTCATTTTCTGCTATCTTGATTCGAATATTCTGACATCTTCTGCCAAGTTATGACGCGTATCCCTATACACGGGTCTTACAAATTCGCTTTCACTTTAGAAACCTCCTATGAAAACGCCTTCGCAAAGCCTTTATAATCTGGCTCTGCACAAACCATTCACTTTTCCCTCTACTAAATATAGGAACTCTTTTTTAATGTAATAAATAACCTCGAATATATTTAGTTTTGGTTAGTTATTCAAAATGTTTTCGTTTTGTTTATTTTTGGTCACCTTTGTTTTTGTTATAGTTTAAGTGTTTTATGTGTGCTAGCAATTATCTAAAGGTCCAGTGTCCTAAGTTTCAGTAGATTGTGATTTTTGTTCTATTCCTTGTTTTTGTCAATATATGTTGATTTATTTTCTTTCGTTTCTTTAGTTTATGTTCATGTTCACAAGAAGCTGCATGTCCATTGGTTGTCGATTCCTAAAATTCCGCATATGTTTCGTTCAGTTTCGAGAGATTCTTCCGTTCTCACTCTTCTGCTTTTGTTTTAAGGCTGTTAAAGTGTCTCTAGTAATTCGATATTGCTTCGTCAATATGACGGAAACATCTTCTGCGTTCTTATGCGGGTGCCAATTCCACTCGAAGTCGTGATACTAGTTGTTTTAGTCCAATGAGTTTGCTAGTCGTTCTTGAGCTGGTTTTTCTCATTCATTGGTCTGGTATTTGTTGTTATGACTGTATGAATACTTTATTGACAAGTTTTCATAAGGGACCGCACAATTGATCTCCGCTCTACTATCCCTACCATTATCGTTGGTCTATTCTTCCTTAGTTTCTACCGACTATCGGGTCAGGTCCTGGATGCTCCGACGAGCTTTATCCCTGAAACCTTCCAGGGTTTCATTAAGCCTCTTTTTATCACATATAATTTTGAGATTTCTAGGGGAATAAAATTCTTGTTTAGTGTCGTTTCTCAGGTCTGTTGACCGGGTATGGTCAATGTGTTTTGAATTCGTGCCTTACATCATGCTCCTGGTCGAGGTTCAGTTTTGCTGTTTTGATATCCTTTTTCCAGTTTCCTTGTTGTTCTTTCTTCGGGTCATGTGTGCTGGTTCTCAAATAATTTTCTTCTGTAATGCGCTGATTCCAATATTAGTTGGATACGCCGTCAGTAGTTTACTATTTCTGGTACTTCCTCTTAATATTCTGGTCTTGTTTTTCAGCTAATTTGGTCATCTTGTATATGCTTTTATTAGTCACTTTGGTGGTACGTCGGTAATGACTTTCTTCCTCTGTATTCTACTGTATATGCTTAAGAGGTAAACTATAATATGGTATAAAATGATTTTTAGATAGACAACATAGACACTTTATAATAGCTTGCAGGTATTCACTTTTTAATATTAATCGAGTTTTAATGATTAATAGCTGGACAAAGTGCGTCAATTCAGCATAGTTGCCGTTAAACGGTGCAAGATGTCTTCGCTAGCGTGATTCGGTTAAGTTTTTAGTGTTTTAAAAAGAAAGTGCCATACAGGCGATATTGCCGAACTGCCAAAGAACCACGCTATTCACAATTTGTTGGCTAAGTCTGCTTTATGTAAAATATTTATTTATTAAATTTTGATATCGTTTAGCGCGAGGAGTTATTTTTTCACAAAACTTAAAGAGTGAGTGGTGTAAAACATTTGTAAGAGTTTTGCTTCATCATTTGTTCTGGTAACTTGTGTTATGACTGTATGAATACTTTATGACAAGTTGCATAAGGAACCGCGACATTGTCTCCTCTCTTACTATCCCTTACCTAACTCGTATGGTCTTTATTTTATTCTTGTTCATACCGAACTTGGGTCAGTCCTGGATGCCGCCGAGCTTGATCCCGCACTTCCAGGTGTTCTCATTAGCCCTTTGTTACTCAACATAGTAATTTTGTGAGCATTTCGGAAAAAATCTTAGTATAGTGTCGTTTCTCAGTTTTTGACCGCCGTATAAGTCCAATGGTGTTTTGAATTCGTTGTCTTCATCTATGGTCCTGGTCGAGTTCAGTTTTTTGCTGTATCTTTGACGACCTTTTTCCAGTTTCCTTGATGTTCTTTCTTTGTGGTCGTGTGCTAGGGTTCTCAAAATATTTATTTTGCAATGCGCTGTCAAATTTAGTTGGATACGGCCGTTTAAGTAGTACTATTTTCTTGTACTTTTCCTCTAATTTTTTCGAGTTCTTGTTTCGCTAATTGTCACTTGTAGTTCTTTTATTTAGTCACGTATGGTGGATAACGTCGAATTGACTTTCTTCCTCTGTATTTTCTCTGGTGTTCTTTCTCTTTCATTTGTTTCTTCTGGTTCTTTTACGTTTGTTTTTAATTTTGTGTGCCTTGCGACATTTTTCTTTAGTCATGGTGGCTTGTGCCGGCCTAAGAAATTTCGGTACTTGTGTCGGTACATTTCCGGTTGGTATGTGGGTTCATTGTTTAATTCCAACAAACGTCATCGATGATTTGCTGATACAGCTATATTGGTTGAGTAAATTATCGCTTATTTTTCTAGATGGGCGTTCTTTTTATTGTGACATTTTTGGTCAGTATTTTCAAAACTGGCTATCTTTAATGTTTGATTTGGTGCGTTGATTCTTACTTTCTTTTGTATTTTTGATTAATATGATTATTATTCGTATACTTAGTTTAGATTTTTTTTACTCATTTCCTTATAATTAGAGTTTGCTAGTTCGCATTTTTCATTTGGACAAGTATATTTGTCAGTTCTAAATTAATGTTATTGTTTTGGTATGTGTTGGTATATTTTAGATTTTTTTCAGTATAGAAGTTGACATGTGTGTACGTGTTTTATACTAGTTATGTAGGACATGTGATATTTTCAATGGCAGCTTTTTTGTAATGGAATTGCAATTGATTCTCCATTGACGTTGTCCTTGATGTTGTTGTGGAGTCCACTGCTACCTCTCTGTTGATAACATATCCATCTTCAAATTATGGTAAGTGATTTGGCATAATTTTTTGTGATCGGATCGATCTCCATTGCTTGCTATTTCAGCAATTATATTTGCACTTATTTTTCTTTATCCGCTAGTAGTTTATTTTTCTTGTGAGACTTTTGTGTAATTCGTGTTGGGTCTTACCCGCACTTTTCAAACTAGGTTCATTGAAAGGCTTTTGGTCTATTTGCATTGCCCGTGCGTATGGGTCTGGAAATGAGATTTTTTCATTAGTAAGATTTTTTCGGTCCGACACAATATTGCATTTGAACATTACCGAAATTAGAGCTCCTGCAAATTGCCATTTTCGATATCTATCATATTTCTTCAATTGGTTTGTTAGCATTGAATGTCTTCGTAGTCCGAAAACATTTCTGCGCTTCTGCAAGATTGAGATTCAACGTATGATACTGGTTCATTAGGTCTTACATCTTCAGTTGGATGTTTGCCATTTTAACCCGAATATGTTTTGTTTTATCGAAACGATCAAATTGTTTCAATTGAAATTAGCATGATTTAACCAGATAATATTGCCCAAAACTAAAGTCTAAATTTAATGCCGAAAATTTATCAAATGGTTTAACCTAGTGTTTCCCCTGGCTGATAAATGGATAGTTAAAGCTGTATTGCCCTTTAGAGTTAAAATAGTAATATGTTATAAATGATTTTTAAGATAGACAACTAGGGGGACCACTTTATAAATCGCTTGGGGATATTCACCTTTTTAAATTAATCGGTTCGTGGATTTTTTTAAAATAGACTGCAAAGTTGCGTCAAAATTCCAGCTAGTGCGTTAACGGTCAGGAGTCTTGCTAGCGTGAATTCGTTAAGTTTTTATGTTTTTAAAATGGGAAAGTGGCCATACAGGCCCTTATTGCGAATGCCAAGAGAACTATCGCAATTTCACAATTTGTTGGCTAAAGTGCGGCTTTATGTAAATATTTATGTTAAATTTTTGAATCGGGTTTAGCGGCGAGGGAGTTATTTTTTCACAAAGTAACTTAAAGGATGATGGGTGTTAAAACATTTTGTAAGATTTATTTTTAAAAAGTGTTTTTTGTCGTTTCTTTAGATTATCTCCCTGGTCGTTTTTTAAACATTGGTTTACTTTAGCCTGAGCCAATGTACACACACGGTTCACACAACTTACATTTTACGTCTTGACGGCTTCATTTTATGCAGTGAAATACGTCGGGAAGAGATTAAAAAGGAGTTCTAATAATATTTAATAAAATTCTATCCTTTTTTTTGTGCTGTTTTAAAATCTCATGACAGTAAAACCGAATCACTTTGTAGGAGATGAAAGGTAGGGAGTTAGGGGGTTTCAAGAAAAAGTAATTATTTTTCAATAGTTTTGGGCTTTGACTATTTCTGAGGGTCTGGCCAACATTACATAAATAATACGAACGTACGATCTACTTGCAATTCTTCGAACTTGTTTCCACTTTGAAACAATTTAGAGATTGTCAGGCTTGTTTTGAGCTTTTCCTTTATAAAGAATTTCCTCTAATTATATTTTTTAAATTTAATGAAAAAAATGTCGAAAGACCGCTGCGTGACAGGCGTTAAAAGGTGAAGTATGATGAAAAGGGTGTGTTTCAAAAAAAATGAGGAGGGTTTGAAAAGAGTTGTTTTGAAAAAAATTATTATTTTAAAAAAAATTATTTACTAACTAGTTTCTTTAGCGGGATGAAGCCTTTTCCTCCCAAGCCCTTTTTCACCTTTGCCTACACCTTTGCCACTATGTTGGTGGGTAATAAAGATGGTAGCTCGATGATGCAATAAAAACTATATAATTTCGAGGCGTTATTTCATTTACTTATCTAGAGTTTCTATTTGAGTAGACTGAAAAAGTCGAGCTGGTTTGTGCAGAGCTCAGATCATAAAGGCTTGCGTAGCGTTTCAAAGGCTAGTTTTATAAAGTGAAGAATTCGAGACCGTTTCATGGGATACGCGTCATAACTTGAGCAGAATGTTCAAGAATATTCGAATGCAGATAGCAGAAAAATGGAAATACCCACAGTGTTCAAGGATCGGTTTTGCCGATACATACATCCCCAAATTCTACGAGAATAAAAGAACATACTTGGCCCTATGGCTTATCGGCAAAACGATTCAGCACATTCAGCTTCCATGTGCCCTTCTTATCGCAGATTTAGAACTCTTCATTTATTTAATAGAGCATTTAGAAGGATGTATCGTCTATTTATAATTGACGTTTGTCTTTTTTTTAATTCGTGACGAGTACTTCATTTGCAAATAGCCTAAAAAGATTCCACGTTGACCGTAATTCAAGTCTTCATAAGGTGGCCAATAGTATTTTTTTCGTTCAAAAGGTACTTAAATTCAATTTTTGAAAAGCGAGCAGCATCTTAAAAAGTTTTTGGACTTTTCTCCATTAAATCAAACTCCGAAAACAATCAAAAATTTTGAGGGCAAAAACACATAATCTAGAATTTTTGAACCATACGGATTTTTCAAAACTCACTTGATCTTATTTTTCAGAAAGTCTTAATAACGTTTTAAGTTTCTTCAAATTTACACGTATATTAGTACTTTTTCCCATTACCGTTTTCAGTGGTGGTGTGTGTGACCAAAATTCCTCAAAATATTTAAAAATAATCGTCGCGTCTCTCAAATAATCATCAAAAATACTTGTATTTTTTTCTACGAGTGATTTATTAAAAATTTATTAAACATTGTATTTTTTAAACAAGCAAAGCACAGTTTGTAACGTTCAATACTTATAAAATTAACTATTTGTCAAATTGAGGAGGTTATAATGTCAATTGCTTAGTTGCTGAGTATTTTGAAACTACTTGTGAACGGTCTATAACTTGTTATTAAATTCAAAACGTAAAATGAAATAAATATTGTTCTGTAAACTTTTTACAATTTTTAAAATCACTATTATCTAATGAGTAATCAAATCGTTAAGCGTTTTACGAGATCGAGGTTGAAAAATGCACCAATTCTCTCAGCAGCCAAAAACTCAGAGATATAATCCAAATTTGATTGAACTTTCAAAATAACACGGAAACAAACTGCGACCTCTTATGGGCAAGAAATATTTGTTAAGTTTAGTCGTCGTAAAAATTGAAAAAATCATTTTCGTAATTTTTTTTTCTCCTTACTATAAATATAAAAAATGAATTTTGATTAAGCGATAATATTTAGTTAAAAATCGTTACAAATGTTTGTCATTCAATTTTTTTCACTTTGCTTAATCATAACAAATAATAACATCAATGAGAGATGCCGCTTAAAATAACTTTTTCTAGCCATGTTTCACATGAGAATACATTTTGCCATTTTTATGAATATTTCTTTATACCCGTAATTTCGTATGAAACTCCAAAAATACTTTAATCGTCGCATATAGATTTTTTATAATTCAAATAGATTATCAGCCGATCTTACAGCCCCCTTGTAACTTTTCATTCGTATAAACTAATGCACGAGTTGTTCTTGAAGGCTTGGTCAAAGAGAGAGTTTTTAGGTTTCTAATTAATTTGATGTCTTTCAATATTTTTTTTTCACAATTTTTTATAGGATTATAGCAATTATTTGAAATTATATTATTACAAGAAAGAGAGATATGTTGAAAGAATCCAGGTATACGCTTGATTTAAAAGCATGGTCACACGGCTGGTCGACTTTGATACAAGGCTTTTCTGTGGAATCCAGAAACGTCTTTGCGGATATAACAGCCCAAGGGTGCGAACATGCGAATGAAGTCTTTTTGTGCATTTCGCCTGATGGCTGTAAATCCACAAAAATAAGTGCGCGAATCGAAATTTTTAAATCAAAGTGAGAATTAGAAATCTCAGTCACTTGAAGAATTCCTTGTATTACGCATTTGGCTGGAACGAGTTCAACTATTGTTCTCATTTTGACACAGCGGATCTAGAAAAAAGATAGGGTTTCCTTATAATTTTCGTTTGCGCTCTAACACTGTTTTTGTGTTAAAAATGAGCCATAGTTGCTAATATCGTTCCAGTAAATCGTATACACGAGATCTTTGTAGCATTCAGATTTTTTATTTCAACTTTTATGTTGAAAATGTCAATTTCGCGCCACTTTTTTGTCGATTTTCAGCCAATCAGGTCGAAATTCAAAATACTCCCCGATCAATCTTCCTCAACCCCTGGGCTTGTAATTCCGGAAATGCGTTCTGCATTTTCCAGCAAAAATTTGTTCAAAAACGTTCGAAAAAACACATTTTATAACGCATATTAATATGCCGCATATTCAACCAGAGTAAGGTAGTGTAAGGGTATGAGGCTTGCCGAGGGGAGACGCTAGTAGTCTAGTAAACTTAGCGTCTTCAGTAGGTCAACTGTCCAGGATCACCTTCCTACTAGCTCGTACAGCACCACTCTATACCATATGGCTTATTATGGACGCGGACGGCTGGTGCGCCGATTTCTGACCCCTGAGGCAAATAATCGGAAATATGCTCCACATTCACTAAATTCAGCAATTTTCCGGGATTTCTCACCAAATCTCAAAACTTTCCGTATAAGCTCTAGGATCCTTGTTTCGTTGAAAAATCTGAGACTCGTGTTTAACGCTGTAAACCAGATGGTTTGGTGGGAGCTGGTACCTGAATTGTCTAATAATCGACGATCAGGTTTGGAACTGTTCTACCGTCATCAGAAAACTAAGAGCTCTTCAGACTTTAAAAGCTTTATCTGCTGATGCACGTCTAAATTCTGCGCTGCGTTTTTTCAGATCTTCATAACGCACTTTTTCCTATTTTTTCCAAAAAATAAATTGATGAAATGTTTTAAAATCGAACATAAGACACAAAATCCAATCACACACTTATCTTGAAAACATTTTCTGTTTTAACTCAAAAAAACAAATTAACTGATATTTCAAAATCACGCTTTTGCAGACATTCTTGAAATCTTGTTAGGAAGGTGAAAATTTGGAAATATCAAAATTAGAAACCGAAAACAAACAACAGGGGAGCATTATTGCCGGCCCAATATTCGCCGACCCAATATCGCCGGCAATATCGCCAAATGTGCTGAAAATCGCCGAACTTGCCTAGCGCAATTCCACGATTTTATCTTAAATAGTTCTTTCCCATATCGCCAAGTCCTCATACGCCGCAGTTTGGCAAAATCGCCGACTTTTCTTTTGAGATTTAATCTCAATAATTGTGGTGCTCATGAATGAAATCACTTCCACGATGAATTTCTCAATCTTACTCTAATCAACTTTTATTTGATTTCGTTTTATTGAGATTAAATTCTACCTTTTGGTGATTCACACTCATTCAAACCGTCGAACCACACATATATAAAATTTGGAATTGTTTATACATATCCTTCCCAACGGAACCCAGTCTCAAATAACGCTTACTATCTCGTATACGCGGTTCGCATCTCACTGATGTTTCTAAGTGTTTCTTAGTGATTGCTGATATTACCACGGTAAACTCGCGGTCAATTTCAAGACCCTTGCCTATAATCATATTCAGTATCACAAGAAACATTAGTGATTCGAACACGCGCACTAGTATACGTAGCGTTTTTCAATGGATTTCCGTTTGAAAAATATGACGTCACTCCAACCTAGCGGTGTTTATTTTTTTCTCAAAATTAACTGTTATCCAAAGTGCCCAATTCGCCGAAGTGCCACTATCGCCGAATTTTTTGCCAACACTTTCGTCGATAGTGCCCCCTCTTATACGTAGGAATTTGTATACCTTCAAACTTTACCGTTCTGTTATTAAATTTAATACAACTAATAGGAAATAAAGTCAATGCGATTCTTCAGAAGGTAAATTCGAATTGATTCAAAAATGGTCACTATAAAAAATCTTGATTATTTTTATCAGAAGATTAAGATAGTTCTAGAAATAGCTAATCGCTATTCATCGTCAAGCCTATATGCTATTTTTATCGAGAAGATCAATTCTCAGACCTACCCTTAAAGTGCATTTGGTCCGTTTCCTGAAGCCCGTCTGAAAATCATCATATTTGCGTGTCATTGGCGAGTAGTTTATAAAAATTATAATGCCTGGCTTCCGGCTGAATTTTTTGTCTGTGATTGACAATCCTTCTTAATCTTTTCACAAATTTCTACACACAATCCTCTTTACCAAAACCATAGAGTTACGAAAAACTAATTTCCTTTTATTTAACTTCTAATTTGAACTACGCCAACTCGGAACTTCTAACTGAAGCAGGTTCTGAACTGTATTAACAATTTAACCCTGCAGCATAATCTTTGGCAGTCAACCACTTTAAATCAGCCAAAAATTATGAAAAATGACCGCAGAAACTGCTCTTTAAATTCTTTTTAAAATTTAAACCATGTCAATCTAAAATATCACCTTATTTTTTTCGGATGATAGGTCAACTTTATGACGAGTTCTTGAAAGACATTTTTCGCTTAACTTTTCGAGCTATAACAAAAGGAGCTATACTTTGCGGTGGGTCAAACGCCAGGCATTGCATGCTTGCCAGCACCCACCTGCTACCGCATACCGCTATTTTCCCTATAGATCAAAGTTAAAAGTTAAATTTCAAAAACATGCTCTGTTTACTCATTACTTATTGTCTTATCGACTTATATCTTCGGAATCAAAATAATTTTATAAGATTAGTTCAAAATATTTGAAAAATCATGTTTTTTAGGAAAAAATTGTTATTTTCTCGATCAAATGAATTTATTTTTATTTTATTACAATATTGAGCAAATATGGTTATTAAGTTAACCACTTTGACATGATTTTCCAAATTATAATTTTTCCAAAACATATTATTTTATCCATTACTAATATCAAATAAGACATTTTTGAAATTTCCTCCACAAAAAAATATTTTGCTCCAATTATGTCCAAGGCTAATTTTCTTGGCACTTATACTCAAAACCATTTTTCTATAACTGTTTTCCAAATTTTGATTAAAAGTATTATCTCAAAGTAAAAACTTAAACGAAAAACATCGCCTTTCAATTCCAATTTTCATAACATATTGGAACCTAGTTATCCAAAAATTTAGGAAATATTTTAGATTCACATTGGGAATTTTAATAGTATATAAGAGAATTTCTGCGATCAGTTTGTGATTTTAGAGTGCTTTACCTTTCAAAGGCTATATGCCTCGGGAAGTTAGCGGTCGCTATTTGAAACCTTTAAACTTAAGTTGTTTTCGATCAAACTGATAAGCTGATATCCAGCAAACTTTTTTAATTTTTGAAGAACACTCATCGCGCATCATTTTGAAATATGCTAATTATACAATCCCACTTCGCTCCACTACCATTTTAACGCACTCTAAAACACCAGAACTTATTTCTGCTTCATTTTCACCATTTTTAGTGTCAGCTCCAGATTAACAACACAAATATTGTACTACAGCCGTTGGTCGAGAAAATTTGTTTTGGGGACAAAAACGCCACAAAAACAAAACTATTTTTTTTAAAATCATAAGTTTTTTTCTATGGCGAGACCGAGTTTAGATAGCATGAAAACTCTTGAAATTGCTCTAATCAAACAGACTTTTACAGTTAATTATTTGCAGTATTTCTATCAACTTTAATTTTTTGAGTTTTCCTTTTGTTAAATTTAGGCTAAATGAAAACTTGACATGCCCCCCAAACGAACGCCAAATAAATTTCAAAACTCTCTACGAATTTTCACAAGTCATCGTACTTCCATAGCAGTATAGCCGAAACTGTATTTCCGTAAACTAAGCTTTTACAAAATTTAATTATGTTTTTTCTAATTTTTTGTCCTGCGCTATCAGTTATATAGTATTCCTGGATAGAAACGGCGCTACGCGATTATTATGTATTGGTTCTCTGCAAGCCTGTCACAAAAAAATAATAAAATAAATATGAAAATGAGGAGAAGTACGTCTGAGTATTTTTTCAAGAGCTTATTAAAACACTAAGTGTGGGCGGTAGGAGGGTTGTAGCAGATTACTATAGATAAAACTGATCGCGAAAGATTGTTCTTCGAAGATTCAAATGTTTGGATATTCGCTCGTCAGCTTATTGAAAAACACAATTGCAAAAAAATAGCATTTGACATATCTATTTCTAGCAAATAATTTATTGGGAGGGAATTTCAAATATCTTATTTCGATATCAGTATGGATTAAATTGATATGTTTTGAAAATATTAATTTGTGAAAATCTGCCCGATGGCCTTATACATATTTCTCAATTTAAATATCAAATTATTTCATTGAAATTAACAATTTTTTCCTTATAAACGTGGATTTTCATGAATATTTTAATTATTCAAAAAATTTTGATCCCAACAATACTAAATCAGACATAATTATTGAGTAAACAGAAGTACCTGGCGCATTATTTAGATAAACATACATTTCCTGAGCATCAGATCAGTAGCTAACACTGGTCTAAATTAACCTTGCTTTTTCAAACGTTTTTTTAAATTGAACATAAAATTCTTTAGAATCAGAATGATTTTTCCGAAAAATTAACCTTAACCGTCGATCATAAACGAAAAATTGAAGGTTGATCTCAGAATAGTTTTTTGTAAACAGCGCTCAGTAGAGCCTCTGAAGGCTCTCCTGCCTTGGCGGAATTTTTAGGAGCTTAATGTTTTTTTATTCGAGAAAACTGGTACTAGTAATAAATAGCCACACAATTTTTTCAATCGAATGTCGATATTATCTTTCTATTATTGGTGTGGTCGGCGCTAACTAAGCCAAAGACAAATTCTGAATTTCATGCATAACTTTTATGAAATTATAGACAATTACAAGCATAATATTCAACTCATTCTTTGTTTTGAATTCATTGTCAGAAAAAGCCTTTTCATCGTTGAAAATATTTTATGAAATTAGTTAAAATTGGTGGTATTTTTGGAAATTAAAATCATTTATGAAAAAAACGATGATAGAATTGTATAAACCGTCACTTGATTTCTGCACGGAGCTCTTCACTCCCATTTTACGTGAGGTTTTGAACTGGTGACTTTAAATCCAGGGAGAAGTACATTTGAAGAGACCCCTATAAATTGAGTTTCAAAATTACTATTTTTGATGATTCTGTAACACAAATCTAAAAATTGCTCCAAACAAAGTCATAGTGAGCTGACTCACTTCTTGCCAGATAATGTAAGTCAAATCGTGCAACTAAAAACTCAGAGGGAGATGACATTGAATCCCAATCACTTTAGATTTCTGAAAGTTGAGCTCGCCGACAAAACCTTTGTTTTGTGCGTTTTATTAGCTAAATGATGTTTGCAGGGGGAATTTCAACTGTATTGTAGTTTTCTATCCACATTCCCTATTTTCTGCTCTTCAAAAAACTATATAACCATTTAACATTGGTTTTGTAACTTGACAAACTACTTCGCAATAAGCAATCGAAAATACTCCGATTTTCAACATTTTAAGACGATAACCCCTAGAGGTACTGGTTCGCTGGTTTTATGAGCCATTTGGGTCTTGAAAGGTTCAAAATGATTGGGTATAACCAATGTGTACACCGACCAAATACCAAAATTTTTTCTGAAAATATTTCGCCTTTATTTCGTTTTTTCTTATGTATTTTTTTTCAAATAAAAATTTTTAAAAATAACCGTTTGCTTTAAATTACACTAAACTAGGAGGGAAATATCACCCTTGACAGTAGCAACTTTCTGATCAGCTTGTTTTCGTTGGATTTTTTTTTGATCTTCTACTTTCGAAAACATCGAGCATTTTTCACGTGACACTTCAAAAAATATAATATTATCTTTGAGTTTGGCGATCGAAATTTTCAAAACATTCTACAAGAGTTCCTATTTTCTGTGTTAGTGTTGCTGAACTTTAGTGATTCCCAAAATAATAACTACAGGAGGAGGAGGAGATAGCTTCTTGGCGTAAAAAAAAAATGCTCAAAATTCCAAAACGAATCGTTAGTTTTCTTTACGTTTCTAAAAAATCTATACTATTGTCCAAAACGTTTTCAGAGACCTAAGTTCATTACGATATATTATATTTGAGCTGATTTCAAAAGAAAACCCTGCGGAGGAGATGATTTTAATTAGTTTAGGGACACTTTGCACTGGATAACGTATCTCAGAGTGATATCGATCAAAAGTCCATATGATCACATGGTTTCTGCAAGAATTAGGTGATCTTACAACATGACTAAGCTGAATCTGTCGAAATTCTCTCGTATAGGCTGATACTCACCAAGAAAAATCAATTCCAGCGACCATAACAGGGGTAGCGGTACGCACTCTTTTTAGGTACGTTTGGGTGTAAAAACTAGCACGGACATATGCTTATAACACTCAGTAAAGCATAAACTATTGAAACAACAAAATTCAAAAACAAGTTTCAAATTTTCATTTTTGAAATTTTTCAGAGTAATTTTTTATTGGAAAACATTGAACCCAATTTTCGACCAAAAAAACTCAAAATACAAAAACCTTAAGCACATTTTATTCGGCATCCACCCAAGCTATTAATTTAGACTTGTAATTCTGACCTAATAATCCCAACTTTTATTTTCACGTTTTCACTTCCGGTCTTACTAAATGCGATTTTCATAGCATTGAGCAGAAACTTTCAAAATTCGTTTCCGCATTGCGCGCCATCCCTGTACTCAGCACTTTGAGGCCTAGCACATTGCGACCTTACCCCCTAAATTTAAATTTGTTATCAAAATCCGCCTCGGCACAACCGATTCCTCACACTAATTCATTGTTTAAAGGAACAAAATAAATCGGATGTATGGTTACCGAATATTACATAGAATATGATCTTATCTGCTTAAAAATTGGCTACATTCTCCGACTTCGGCACTCGTCGACCTGGCCGAATTGTATCCAAAAAGAAAAAAAAATTTCATTCTCCTTTTTTTTGCCCTTCATCAGTCTTGATCTCCATTCTTAGAATCTGTGAACCAATCAGTACCCCTTAACCCCCCTTAACCATGTACTCAATCTTCCAAAAGTGAAAAAAAAATAAAAATTTCAAAAATTATGATTCATCTCAGGACATCGTTACGCAAATATAATAAATTCATTTTTCAAAAGCTCAAACAATTGTGTATCAGACCGAATTAGAACAAATTTTTCTCTCATTTCAGGTCAATTTTTTATCAGAGACATCTCAAAAACATTTTTTTTTGCTAACGTGGCTTAACTTGTCCTGAGAATACATATCTTTTTTGAAATTTTAATTTCTCACTTTTTGGCATCTGAGTACATCCGGTCAAAAGTTAGATCCGGTTGAAAAAATGTGTTAAAATTATGTTACTTTATCAACTTGGAAATTAAAAATCAATAGTAGATCTCACATTTTAAATTTCAGCCGTTTCATGTTAATAATGTCTTTTAGTTCAGTACATTCTATTTACTTATCAAACTTCTTTAATAGACTATTTCAGTTCTGTCAAACAAATTAACCCGAGTGAACATGCCTAAAAATGTACTTTTTGGTATCAGACACCTCTAAAACTTTTTTAATTAGCACGTAACGTGACTGCACGTTGCAAACTGAAAACCAAAAAAACATTTCAATTTTTTTAATAATCACCACAAAAACGATTCAACATCAAAACCTTTAAAGTTATCTTACTAACTATCTCTATTAATAACCCTACTTGGTTACCCCAGGACAATCTAATAACATATAGGAGTTATTAGTGATTCTGCGTTCTAACATAAGTTCAAAGTAAGAAATTTAAATTGATGAATATAATTCGACTAAACGACACCAATAAAAACGATTATATTTAACTTTATAAATTAATTTCGCAAGCTTCATTCTCAGTTAATTGTACCTTAGTACTCTTACATAATTTTACGCTAAGTTTATATTATCTTAAATTCTAGCTGAAATTTATCTGATACCTGAAACATGAATTCCGTAAAGAAAACTTCCAGTGAAAAAGTGGGTATCTTGAGGGCATCTAGAAAATCCGAAATCGAAAACAATACAAAAACGTTGAACAATACATCATCGGGGAAGCCGTTTGAGCGCTTTAGAAAAGCTTCGTTTTTATGTTTAAAATACTTAAAGCTACAAAAAATAACTCAAAACTGCCTTTCCACGAATGATTGTTTACATTACTATAGATCATGAGGATTCTGTTTTGAGCTGGTTCAGGGTTAACATGGCGCTATATTGATATTTGCTACTTAATAAACTTCAACCTACGCTATGATCATGACCCTCAGAAACCTTTCCACATAGTATAGTATTTGCTTACGTCGCATTATAGATGTTCTGATGCACTTTAATCCAATCCTCCTCTGTTCAAAGTTAACGTTGAGGATGTTTGAAAAAGTTAAAATTTGCTTCAACAATTCCCAGACCAATTCTTGAGATGTTAAGCTCTTTTGTATTACCTTAAAAATATACTAAAACACTAAGTATATATACTAAACAGATAAATCAGTGTAGAGAGGACAACAACTGGTAAAGCACAATATGGACCAATGCATCATTAGAAATTTTTATGACTATAAAGTTCTAATCTGATTTGTTGATCGTATACGTTTTTCAATAAATAATGGATGGTCGTCGCAAAATACGAACTTATCTTCACTGGTGCTCCTGAATCAAAATAAAAGGTAGCAACAATTTCAGTTCACCATTCCGACTTAATCAGTATTTTTTATCGCACCGACCACCTTAAGGGTCGTCAGGTAAACATTTTTGGTTTTTTTGTTGACTATGAGTGTTATTTGTGAAAAAAGTAAATGACGAAGAACCGCAAAGTCAAACGGTGTTGAAAAGCACAGACGATTCCTCAATAACTTGACTTTTGTATAAAATAATTTAAATCGTTAGTGAGCGCTACAGAGCTGAAGGGCTCACAAAACTCTCTCTTTTCAATCCGATTCTCGTTCCTGCTTTTTATTCAATTTTTATAACCGCGTGAGCAAAAAGCCTTATACTATAGCTCAGCATACATCTAAAATCATCTAAAAAGGGCAAAAAAAAACTTGTAAATTGTCCGTCCAATCCTTATAAGAATTTTCGCGGCGATTCCCAAAAAAATAGGTTCCATTTTTTTTCGCAAATTTTGTTTCAAATATTACGGGGGTGATTTTTTGAGTTTTTTCTATCTTATTACCCTTAAACAAACACAATGCACCATCAAGTCAATCAAAATTAAAATAGCCATTTTTAGGAAGCTGTTTGTGCATGCTGACCTTTAAAAAACTCATGGTATTACAGAACACAATAAATTTTTGTTCAGAGTAAATTTCAAAATTTTTAATAGGTAATTTCACGAAATAATTTTACTTAATTAAAAAATAATTTAGCAATTACATTTTCAAGGGTTACTTGAATTAGTTATCGACCTAGAATAATATAGAATTGCAATTACGCTTTTATAGGAAAATAACCAATTTTTATGAATATCGCTTTTTCTCAAAAAATGTAGGACCTATTTAACAAATAACTTTTCGATCATTTTATACTCGATCAAATCGGACCAAACTTGACCATCGGCCAATTCCTTGCTGCAATCGGTTTCCGAAAGCAAAATAACTGTATCACGAATATGCCATACCTTGCTTTGTCCACTAAATTTTCTAGAACTTAAAAAATCCAATTCTAGAATTCAAATGTCGATGCAAATACACCTTATCATGTACCTTCGTCAACTATCCTTATGCAAAAGATAATTAAAACCAAGATACCTTGGCCTTTCTGTAATCAACATTGAAAAACTACACCTTTCAATTGTAACCTTTCACTTCCTATGAAAAATTAGAACTCAGATACCTTGCTAATCTGTAATCAACTTAAAAACGCCTTACTATGGCTCTAGGTGCCTTGTGCCGAAACTTTTTTTAATCGTGCTCAACCAGACCTTTCTATCTTGTAAATTTTGTTACGTCAAAACATTTTATTGGAATAATATTTTACTTCTAGCTCTAAAATGCCCCAAAATAAAAATTTACACACTTTTTTTAACATTAAAATTTCAGGTTCGGAATTGTTCAAAGATTCTGTCTTTATTTTTTAATACTATTTATTTTATACACTATTCAAAATTGTTTGGATGAACATTTTCATTTTTTGTCTTATTCCGTAACAGGTTACTTTAACGAAATGGGAAATTTTGTTTTAATTTTCTGAATTAACTTTTATATTAGAACGATCTCGCTTTTTGCTTTTAACTTGAACGTTTATTTCAAACAAGTTACTCATAATTTTTGACAGCAGTAAAACGAGTATGGAGAAGTTGACAAAAAAGTTATAAAAACCTTTCGTAAAGGAAACAGCATTGTCAGAGACTCTCTTAGGATTAAATTAATTTTGGAAGTTTAAGTCGTATCTGTTGTATTTAAAAGTAATATCGACCCTCTTTAAATTTGGGTGGGAACTTTTTTTTTTTCACTTTCATAATCTTCCTCTGTAATTTTTTTTCAACTGTTCGAGTAAAATCCCTTTTGTTGTCTACACACAAGTAAGCGATTGTTCGCACCTTTCTAAGAATGTTTTTGAGAATTTGAATTAGTTTTTAAAATTTTTTTTTGCGATACGAGTACAAGACATTATATATGATATTCTACGGGACAAAAAGGTGTTTGCATATACTGACGCAGATATGTCACCCGTCACGAAAGGTTTTTCATTATTGTAGCATAGCTGACAATTTTTCACAAAAGGTTCAGCAAAAAAATTTGCCGTTTCCAACTTAAGTTAGAAGCGACTTCAAAATAATTTGTGCATTGATTCTTCCAGCAATCCAGAGAACGTCGTTGCAGTATACAAACCCCTCCAATTCAGTATTTTTATTTCCCACGAAGGTATAATATACCGTATAATTATGAATTTCATAATTTTAATTATGACCTGATGAAATTAACTATGAAACCTAATGATCCCAGAATAACTTAAGAGAGGTCCTCATCTCATTATTATCTCGTTATATCGCAATTATAAGCCTGTTTTAGTTATTTTAACTCTTAATTTCATTTTATGCTAGGTTTTCTATGATCTGACAACTGAGGAACAAGTAGTCGTTTCTTTATTGTTCCGACCACCTTGTTCCGCTGTTTTAGGTATCTCAACAGTTTCCACCCTTAGGCCTTAATTTTTCGTTATCAAAAGCGTTTTATTAAATGATTGTAAACTTTCTATTGGTTTCTAGAAACATGACTGTTAACTTAAAACAAGATTCCGCCGCACGTTAAATTATACTAAAACCTAATAAATTGTGAACTCGTGTACAAACTAACTCTATTGATTATATAAATACGAGAATATGATATGCCTGGTCGCCGCAAATTCAAGCTAGCCATTGCCTCTTTCTGAAATTAGATTGTTGCTTAGGCTGCAAAGTATCTCGCGCTGTTTTTATCTTTAAAAATCGCAGTGATTTTGACGCGAAGATTCCTTAAGACGGTGTTTAGAATCGATTGTCAACTCATTTTTGGATCGTCAAATGTTAAGACACCCACGACCCGATTGTCGAAATCGACCAATCAACCAACAAAATCTCGAATTCCGCACCTTTTCAACATATCACGATCTGTTGTTTAGGGCTCCTAACCATATTTTATTTTTACATTTGAAATTATTTCTGATTTTCAATTAAAATAAAATGTAACGCGCATATTGATCACGATCGAGTCCATAAAAAAATATTAAAAAAAAAAATTTCGTTTGGACTGGGATTCTTGATCGATATGAATCTAACGCAAATTGTTCTGTCAGATGTGACAATTAAAACTTTATCAAGGTTTATTTAGTGATCAAACTTTACTTTACAATCTTTATTTAGATCAACTATTCTCACACAAAATAATAATAATACTAACTTATAACACCAAAGTAAGCATTATTTCACGTGGGTATTATATGATTTAATTTTATTATTAAATTTTGCCTTATTTTTTAATTAAAAATATTATTTTACATGTTTCTGAAGGAATGCATTTTATTCATATTATTTCTCTAATTTAGTGCATAAATTAATGCACCGGGATTGCCCCAAAACCCGCCTCAAACCACTACGACGAAATTAATGAAAAAATTGTAATTAAATTAAAAATACGAGCCAAAAAGGCACTTAAGGAGTTAGGATGTCGCTTTGTACCTTATTATTATTCAATTAATACGTAAATTACGATGTAATACAGTAAAACTTCTCAAAAAAACGCACAAATCTCACTTGTTTAAAGTTCATCGATAACTTGAATAACTACTTGTCATAATTAGCGTAAAATCGCAATTAAATGGTGAACTTGCAGCTGGATGGCAGAAACAAGTCTACGAGTAATAATCCCGACATAAAACATAAATAATGTTTCACATGAAATTCACCACTGAAAAAGCATGGCCGAAGACCACTTATTAAGTTACAATTCCTTATATTTTGAAAAACTCGAAATTTCAGATTTTTCGGCGAATAACATTTCTGCGAATTACTATCAACCCCCTTTTTGCCCACTTAATTCCGTATTTTTTGTTTAAATAAACAAAATTTTTAATTTCAGATCTTCACTCCCAGGATCACATTCTTATATTATTTTTAGGTCAAATTAATCGATATCAAATTTTAAGTAAATAGTATCAAAAGATTCGCCACACTATTCATGCTTTCTGAAACGGAGATTATAATATACCAAATTATTATCGTTCTCGCACAAGACAAAAAACAGTTTCTCATTTTAGACACTAGAAAAAATTCAAGGAATTTTTGGAAAAAAAATTTTCAAAAGTTTTTTTTTTCAAAAATACATACAACTAACAAAGCCTACAGAAATTCCAATAATAACAAGATCTCTAGCTCTTCTGTCTATTGAAAAGATAAGACCCACCTATACACCCCCTTAAGCAGCTTCTATAGCAAGTCATTATCTTTTGAATCAGCTAGGTTTCGGACCAGGGCCAATTTGAAACCTTTCACGACTGAATTCAAACTAAAACTAAATAAAAATTAATAATGTAATATTTGAAAACTAAGAAAATATCCGAAAAAAAAATTGTCTGATAGTTATGTCCCATGGTCTCCCGGTCCGAACTCTATCTATAGCCTTTGACCTGATTTTATAATTCTTTGAACTCAACGAGGACTTGTTCTACTTATAAAATACACACAAAATTTGTAAAAAAAATGACAAAAAAAAAATAAACTGTTTTGCATCTCTGCGCAACGCATTATAGTCTACAAAGTTCTAATATAAATTTCAGCGATCTTAAACAATGCGATGCTTACAAATACACAAAGTCTCAGTTCCAAGAAGTTATAAATATCGTTTCAAAATTTCTATGAAATTGTTATAAAAGCAATAAAAAGTTATTGAGCCCCCTTAAAAAAGTCTGTCTGGCCCAATTTAACACTTGAAAATTGACCTGTCGTTTGGCGTTTATTTGAATAGAATGACCGGCACTTATAATTCAGGACATTATATTTCCATATATAGTTGATATGAAAAAAATTTAATTCGCGCTAAAATTTAATCGGAAATCCAATTACTATCATGATTACTTATTCATCATTTTTCAGTATCAATTCATGGATGCAATATTAGAGTATAAAAAATTATCACAACACGATAAACCGTGCAACAACTTCCACTTGATTTTGAATCACGATGCTAAATAAATTATTATTTTCTTGACCTTGACCACTAGATCCGAAATTGGGAATTTAAAGAGGCTAAATTCTGATTATCATAATCGATACATACTCATTTTTTTTTACATTAAAACCATGACGTGCTCAAATTTACTTGCTATTAAGATTCAAGATATTTAAATTATAATTATAAATATCTCATTTATTTATGCAACGTATTCGATATTTCATCTTCAAGCTATCATCTTCAAGACTCATATTAAAATTTTACAGATTTATTACTTTAATTCAATAATCCAGTGCTAATTCAAGTAATCAGTAAATAATTTATGATAATCAGTAAACATCGTCCTTTATTTCAAGGGTAGGTGTCTGTTTTTTTGAGCCCTTTATAGAATTAATTTAAGAAATTCATTAGAATTAATCCATTTTTGGTTTACATGTTGGTTATACTATTTTCGCCGGAGAATTGAAAAAAAAACCTATCTTTAACTATAGAAAATGTGTAGACGGAAAATAATTAGATATTTTCTAAAAATTCTAGACTATGTTCTTTAAATTGTTTTGAAATTTAATTTTTGCCTTGACAACATATAATTACTAAAGTTAATCTGACCATGGTGTATATCACACACCTATTATTTTAAGTTGGTATACATTTTATTCGTTATAACTTAACTCCCACCGTAGTGTCTTTCGGACATTCGTGACCAAGATGCCTTTATCAAAATTTAGGACCCTATCATCTTGAATGACAATTTACAAAGTGATAAGAATTCGACTTTTTGGATAAATTGACGTTTGTGCCGTTTTTTTCTATAATTCTTCACCGTATTACAATAACTTATTTTTAAGTCAAAAAATTTAAATCATCAAAAAAAAGCCTTTGAAAAGATCAGAAAAAAATATCCTAAGACTTTATTCCATTACACTATAGCCCAAATGGACACGTGACCGTATTTCAAGAATAAGGTTTGTAAACAGTAAGTACTTTATTTTTCAACAATTACTTAAAACGAATTTTAAACAAATGAAGGTCTTTTAAAGTATTTTAAGCCTTTTTTTCATTACATCCAAGTTCCAAAACGATCACTGACCTTCAAATTAGGAAAATAAGGTTTTGATACAAGTAAACAAATAGTGATCAAATTTATGAACATTATTCCGAAACCGTAATTTTGTACTTATTTCTCACTAATTTTATTCGGACTTTGCTTGTAATCAGAAAAAGTCTTGAAACGTTTGAAGTTCCTCCCCAACGTTTTTTTCATGAGATTTAGTACTTTTTCAAAATACCTATATTGTGCTGTATATCAACATATACCGTAAATTTAAACCTTCATCGTAGCGACTCGTAATACGTCAAAATAATCGAAGGGTCAACTTTCTCATAACAATATTACAACTATGGTCAATTATGTACTGAAAGTTCGCCAGAGAAGCACAATCCCTTTGTGAAACTCTCAAAATTACCATTTTTCGCTCTTTTGAGATGACCGTTTCAGTACATATTCCTAGTCCTATTTTCCTATATTTTCATAGAATAGTCACCCTCCTATTCTTTTGACCATTTTTTCGCTCCTTTATGACCGTTCAGACATAATTCTTAGACTCATAGTTCTAATAATTTATTAATAGTTCGAACCTCTCCATTCTTTGAGGTAACCATTGGGCTTGAACTATGATTATCCAAAAAAGTTTCTTTTTTCAATTTTAATGAAAGCTAATTTTAATAATTTTATAAAAACAATTATTTTTTTGCAATTGATATCCAAATTTTGACGTTTGATTATTTCAAATCTTGACGCCAAACATGAATCCGCTGAATTTATGTTACTTATGCATTTGTTTTTGAGAATCCGGCCAAAATGAGAGAGTCTTTTTATTTTCTATTACATTTGATGACTTTTTATAAATTTTTGACAAATTGTTTTATAGGACTCTAGAGGAAATTTTTTGAATAATATGACTTACCACTGAAGAAATATATGTTATAAATCGAATCGATTCGTTAATATGCTATGATTTAAAACGTCTGTCACAAAAAGCCAAAACCTACGGGTCCAGACATTTTCGGCCACTACGGAGGAGTTAAATTATAAGAAAGAATTTTTAACATCACTAACATTCCATTCAAAAAGATTGCGGAATTCCCGGCAAAAAGTATACCCCATTTTTTGCTAAAAAGAAGTTGTCAAAAAGATATACAGTATAGACAAATGTAAACTTAGTCTACAAACCTTTACTTACAGGGTACCCTGCTCCTACATTTTCTGCATTATTATTCTAAAAAGACACCAATCATTGTTTATTTTTGACGCATACAAAAACCCAATGAAACAAAAAATTTCGAAAATTTTGCCTTTTTCGATTTTTTTCTAAGTATTTTCTCAAAATTATAGTTCAAAATACCTTTGTGTCAATTTGACCACTAAAACTTCAAAATATCGACGACGTTACGTAAGCCAACTTTCTGCTTCATGTTTTCCTCAGCCTTTTTTTTGAGCTACTTTCGAAACAAATCAAGCACATTTAGTTTTCGGGGAATATTTTTCACGGACCTTAAAAATCACATATTTTTGTTTGGTCAAATTTGACAAAAAACGCTCTTACAAAGAATCTCTGTGTTTAAGAGCTAGCTTTTGCAAAACAATCTTGCGGTAATTTTGAAATTTAACCTAAGAGGATTAGATTTTCCGATTAAAAAAGTCCAAAAACCGGTATTTTGTGACCGGCTTTTTTACCGATATCTAGAATAAATATAAGCACTTATCGACATAAAGCCTCCTACCAAAGTTTCTGTATACTAATTATACATTATGTTAAATTAGGTTTATTCCAATATAACTCAGAGATAGAACTTTCCTATTTGCTTCATTGGCTCTTGCTGACCCGCTTTGTTGAAGGGTGTGGTCATACTAAAAACTTTTGCAAATTTTTTCGCAAGTTGAAGGCTACTCTACAAAGCGCTAATCCTTATACTCCCTCGAGCCCTTTCGGCTAATTGTATCAGAGAAATATGCAAAATTAGAGAGCAGGAGATACCCTTAATATCTAGTGACGTTTTTACCCAATCTTATTGATATTTTTTGTTGAATACAACCCTAGCATTCATTGGTTAAATAACCATAAACCTTCATTTAGCCATAAAACCCAATCACATGCTTTATATGCCATCATGATGCCCGAGAACTTTAAAATCCATTTGCACTTTTGAAGAACGAATAGAATTTTTTTGAGTACTCCGGCATCTGATCATAATGCGAAATAGTTGCCCATTCATTCAGCTTCACTACATAAAAGCTTTTTCCAGCAAGACGAAAAAAAATTGGTTATAGACTTAAGAAAGGAAATGATACTTCCTTGTTATCAAATTTACTAATAAGAGTATATACATAATACTCTTTCAGTAAAATTTATAACAGAAACTATCTATTCCCTTCTTAAGGGCACTCGTCATAATTGAACAGATTTGCACTTTTTCCAAATTTTTTGTCTTGACTGGAAACTTTTTTAGTCCTCCTATCCGAAATTCTTCGAATAAAAAACTATTTTCAAACACAAGTTGCCACTTTTCAGCTTACTTCGTTTAATCTGATTTCTTCAGAATTCATTATTTTATACTTTCATAAATCGTCTTTGAAAACACTTCAAAAAAACGCGCTATGAAAGTAGTGATCTACAATTACAGCTTAAAATATTATTTTTATTAATTACCTGTAACAAATAGGAGTAAAGTCAAACTAACACTACGTCTGTAGCAATTATAGACTAACAACTACTTGTTCAATTTTCAAGTCTATCTTGAAACTTTCTAAAGTGAACTCTCTGCATTAGTTTGCTTAATGCTATCCTCATGATTGACGCAATACTTTGTATTGACTACGTAACCTATTATAGTTATTACAAACAGGTCTCATTAAATCTATTCTCGTACTACTCGACATATACTTATTATCTCGCTGCCGAGTATTTGATATCTCGCAGGAATAACAAGTTGATTTGCCCTATTGCCCTCCTTGGCCGTAAGCAATACTTAAGATCTAGTTATCAGTAGTTTCTCACTTATGCAAGGCTCGTACACTAGGCCATACACACTGTTGTTGAACCACTTTGAGTTCTGCGACTTGTTGTTCTATACCTAAATTCGACGACTCTGATTCAACTCCTCGTTCGAATTAAACTAGTAACAGTTCATCCAACGACCTCATGGTTAACGACCCCGTTGAGTTTTTAACCTCCGTAAATCCTATTATTACGACGCTGGTTACTCCCCCCAACCCTACGAAAAAAGAATTTCATGAATGAAATTCCCTCAATCTAAAACTAGATTCTACCTTCCCAATAATAACCACAGAAACCCCAATACCTTAACACTCCTTCCCTTAACAATCCTAACATCCCTAACGATAAACTTTTTCAGAAACAGAAATAAAATACACTGAAATACACACTTTGCTGAAACAACAAAAAACGCCTACAACGAACTATAAAGTGTGTACAAATTAAACACAAAAATAAATATTAATTTCAAAACTTATAACTACAAGAATCACCAAAAATTTATTTAAATTACACAAAACAAACAAATAAGGAAAAGAAATAATCATTAATACAAAAAATAAATTAAATGTTATTACAGTTACAAATAAATCGAACCTATTTACAAATTCAATTCTCTAACTCTCTTACTTTACTCCTCTCCATCCGTATTCAAACCCAACTTCATCGCCTATCCTATTACATTCTCGCTACTTTCGCCTCCTACTCTTTCTACACTTCTCGCTCCTTAACTTCATCACCTCTTTCGATCACATCCGCTATCTTTCAATCTTTCCACATTCTGCTTCATTTTTGCTTCTTTCTCTCTTGTCTCTCATTCAAAACTCCTCTCTATTTACCCTTTTCGCCCTTTGTCTTCGAACGGCCTTTTCTTCAACATTCTCACTATTCTTCATCAGCTATCCGGAATCTGATCTCGCTTCTTGATTCACTCGGTTACCCTCCCACCAATCCATTCACTTAATTAGCCCTTAACCTCTCCGAGTATCCTCCGCCCTGAACTTCTTCCATCAATTCTCTTCTAAGATATGTCATCTCTTTGCATGTATACACATGTCCTCGATCGCGCAAATCCATCGTTACTGTCTTTCAATTTCTACCCGACTCATCTTGTACATCTCTCCATCAATCTCCTCTAACCTTCCTTCCCTCAATTACAAATCTTGTATCACCATGCCAGTCTCATTTTCCACCTCCGATATTACACACATCTCAGATAACTCTTAATCTATATTTAATCCGCCAGCTTTAATTCGATTCTTCTCTCAAAGTCTACTTCGACTCTGTTTATCTACTCACATCCAGTGCTTTCATATCTCATCTTGAATCTGCCTTCCTGAAGACATATACCTCCTTGACAAACTCATTAAATCGCCTCACGGTATCACAAACAATCATACCGAAAACTGAATTTTTCCAGTCCCCTCACTTTTCTGATAATTAACTCTCAGACTCCAACTATTCCCCTGTTCTGAACTCTGCTGGTCGTCTTTCAACCACACGGCCTCGTTCGCATTTTCACCACAACGACTATCATTTGAAATATCATCTTCAATGTGCTCTGGACTTATTTCTGATCCAACATTTTGTTTTCCACCCAACACAGACTGAAATCTCTGACCTCAAACTCTATTTCTAATTGCAAAGTTGATCTGGCTATATCCTCTTCCTTCAACTGGTTGTTGTGCTTCTTTCGATTTCTGATTATTGCCCACGATATCTTTGAGCTAATTTAAAACTCCGCTGAGACGTATTTAAGACCCAACAGTATACAAACAGTATACTTCGATCAGTGACCTGAAACTACCATCCATTTTCGTTTCTTCCGATTAAAGTTTTGCCATGTACGCCCAGAATCTGTCAGCAAGAAAGCCCAAATTGCTTCCAAACTTATTGGCTAAGATCTCATCTGATTCATCGCCGATCTTTCCACAAACAATTCTCTAATCTTCTTATCACGCTCCCCAAACCAACATCATTCTGACCCCCTTCCTAGCACCATCTCTCTTGCCCTCTCATAGTATTAGATCCCGTACATCAGCGTCGATTGATTAATGAATCTGCGATCCAACATAATAATGCAATTCCCCGTCGACATTTACCCACGAAATCAATTGCTCATTGCCCGTACCCATTCCACGTCGCTATTGCCCCTCTCCCCTATTTGACAATCCTGCCCTGTAGTATTCACTCTCTATTAATCTTCTCTAATCATCACACATCAATTTTAAATTTGTTTCATCTCTTCCCCTATATTTTCTATACCATCTCCAACCCTTCTTGCTTCACCCCTTTGGCTGAAATTCAACACTACTTATATCTCAGCCATCACAATTTCTCTCCTTCAATTGCAGACTTCGTTGTTTTTGGCGGCTCGACGTATATCACACACATACACCTAACGCAAAAACATACCCAAAAACCCCTAACATGCCGCATGACCATCCATTGGACCCACCTGCGTTCACATTTTCAAACCAAAAACACCAACCCAATTTTATAAAACCCACAAAAATCCAATAAACTTATACGCCTAGGTAAAAATACTTTCTAAGAGACAGTATGAACTCCACCCTCTAAACTTCTACACACATACAGAACAAGCGATTACCAAACGACTCCCCTTATCATACCCAACACCCATCTGACCACTCTACCATACCCTGTCCCCTTTACACCAGCCGAACTAATCACATACCCTACCACTTAATGACCTACTCACTATACTCAATCCATTATCCAAAAGTTATCCTCTAACTTCAACATCACAATTTGATTTCTAATCATACCGGAGAAAATTCACAACTTCAAACCATTTTACCATCTGGTGTTGATCTGACACTCGTACTTCTCAAACTATCTACTCCACCTGCTACTTCACCCTATCTTAGTCAGATTGTGTTATCCGGTGAAACATACAAAGTGTTTCTGCCTATTCCCTCTATCCGGTAGCTTTTTCCCGCCTACCCCCTTCCAAGTTTGATACAGCGTTTACCCCGAGACCCATAACTTGTTGTACTACCACATGACCATGTACCCAACTCACCTTCTAAATTATTCAAAGTATTCAATAACTACCTCACTGCTAACGACGACCGGTCAACCAACTATTGCTTATAGCTCCATACAAAATCGTAAGTTAATTTACCCATATTTTCTCCTAGATCAATTAGTATATACCATACCTACTTAATTTCCTTCAACTCGTACAATTTTACGACAATTACCATCCTGAAACTTTCACACCAGATGCATTTCATTTTACAGAATGTCTCTACCTCCTACAATTCTCCGAGTGCGTTTGCTACTTTGCACCGACTTCTGATCGTCTCACTCACTTACAAATATTCAAATCCACGCGACCTCCTTGAATGAAACCCACCGCTAGATCTTTACTCACCGGTCGACTTATCATATACTCAGCCATCAACCTGATTCAGTATTAATCCGACAATGACCGACTCACGTCATCCGAAAATACACCTATCTGGGACTGATTTCCTACATCATCTCTATTATTCCCCCCTATGCAATCCAACATCGCTGCACTCACTCCTTCCCCTATGACACTCCCACATATCTCATGGATCTTCGCCGAGCCACTAACAAATCACCGCGTATATATCCATACCACCTGCATATCTAATCGCCTACTCAAACACAATCTGCACAATCCCACTTGACTACCTCTAAAAACCTTCTTTCTCACCTTCAATCTTTTCTACAACCCTCACTATATCTTCAGCCACCAATCTCGGTTAATCATGAGATACTCGACCAATACCAACACCAAAATGGCTTCCCAATCTACTGTACCGAGCCCATTCAACTCCACGAACGCTTCTACTGTTCACAACCCAATTGTCGTTAGACGATAACACACTAGTATAAACTTCCGTGGAAACAAATGACTCATACTACCATGCGAGGCGCCTGACAAACAGCATTCAACTATTCCAAGAATGTTAATTTTGTGTACTTCGCATATTCCTTATCGAAATCACCCGCAGACATCCACCATGAAATTTATTCGCCAAACTCCTCCACCAGTTAGCGTCCTTCGGCACTACATGTCAATCCTACTAAACTACACCGCCCAGCCCGTTCTCTTCCCTCCATTTCTGAATGTTAGAATCCCTTCAAAAACTCTCCCAAAGACTACCCGACTTTCGATCGATCTAACATCTGAAATTATTTAATAGTATCGTTGAACAGATCTCAAACCGAAAATATCAATTCCACTAATGCCCGCACACACTACCAGTGGTGAGACCAATGCGCGCCCACACTGCTATTTTCCCAAAACACACGTTGCCCATTCTGCACTCTTTGCCCTACATTGTCTCCTCATGACCACATCACTCCTGTCCCAATGCTCACATTAGACTCCCGATTTCTTTTTTCTCAATTTCTACAAATGTATTTTTGAAACACTTACAACTTTTATTCTATCTTTCATCTCTACCGGTATATATAGATTATTAAATTGCAACAATTACTATTTGCGCAAATATCACAAATATATAACTTTTATTATTAAATATTTATCAGTAAAATTATGAAGTCCAAATACCAACAAAAAATGCCAAGAGCAGCAAGTTCAATGAATATCAACTGCTGACATAAGAGAATGAAAAAACTTATACGAAAAATTCAGCAAAAATATTCAAGGAAAACCGGCGAACAGTAAATAGAAAGCTACGATAACCAAAATATGCCACATAATAGGAGTTGTTAGGTCAAAATAGATTTTTAATGAATTATTTGCGCAGACTGAGTGGCTGTGCTTTTCAAAACTTGTCACATCTCTCTCTGTCCTGGTGTGAGGCGAAGTTCTCGTTTCTGGGTGTGAGGTTAATAAATATAATTTCAATTTTAAAATCTGAAAATAATTTTTTTATTCTGCAAACTGATGGAGGACTTGGCTTTTTGATTCAAAATATCACTCTATTTTCAAGCTCGTTCCTGATCGGTCGATCAATCAATGATCTTCATTTAAATTTTAAGTTGGGAGGTTTTCGATCGAATCTTACATCATATTTAACCTCCTCACATCCATTGACCAGGGTTGTAAAAGGGATGACTATACATAGGCAGAAAGATTTTAGGGACAAAACGGCGCAAAAATAACAACATCACAGACCTACGATTCCAATGTTTCATAGAGTTTGCAATTAAATTTTCAAAAATGTGGTTGAAAATTTTATAAGATAGGCCGTTCAAAAGATATTTATTCCTATTTTTTTAGGATTTTCGCCAAAATTTCTTAAAAAATTAATTTTGTAATAACCATACATAAAATCCAAATTCTGAGCAAGCCAGTTTTTAAAAAAGTATTCGAGGATTTTTTTGATATAAGTTTTTTTGTTCTGCTGTCTCTATACTACGAACAATTTTTTCACAATCGATTTTTATGAAACTCAAAATATTAGAAAAAACAATTTCAAAAAATTATTTTCTGAAGGCATTGAACGGCAATTGAACTCAAATAAAACCAACAAAGACCAATCGAGCAAGTGTGGAACATAAGGTGATACTGATTTTGAGTTACCAGCTCATTAGAAATATTTTTCACATTTTGCGGCGTATATTTTGACACGCGGGGATATGAATAATTGTTTTGTAAGCTATCGAGATAACATATTTCAAAATTGAGAGCAGCTAAAAATAGTCAGAGATTACCTGTATATTTGTGACTTATATGTCATTGTTTAAAATTATTTTCCGATAACTACATGGTGAGTGAACTTTTCTTTTCTCTCGCAGTTATCGAGTACACATACTTCAAAATTTGAAAATTGTATGTGTTATTGACTTAATTTAAACCTTTATCTCAATCAGTGAAAAATAACTAAATTAGTATTATTTCTAGTTTTCTCGTAATAAGCGCTCAAAGTTGCTCCTAAATATAAGCTTTTGGGTGTGAGGCGAAGTTCTGGTTTCTGGGTGTGAGGAGGTTAAGTATCGGGTTGTAAATTGTGTAGTATTCGGAATACTGTATTCCAGATATCAGGCCTAAAAAACCACTAAATTGTTTTTTTTCACTTATTTTCAACTTATAGTCTATAAGCTCATAAATTTTGTATGTGTTTTTCAATTACTTTATTCATTTATTTTTTTAAATAAATGAAGATTCATTTTATAAAGTTGTGGACAGTAATTTTCAATTGTAAAATAAATTGCAGTTCAAATGTGGCGAGAAAGCCTGGCTGCTCTCACTGACCTTGGACTTGAACACTTTCGTCCGAATGAACTTTTCGCCCTAGGCGCTAAAAAACTTGGGCCACTCTTATAAAGAAGATATCCACCAGATTATTGCTAAACTATAAAGTAATACTAAAGTAATTTCCCTAGCTTATTTGATATCTGTTTTTAAACAGAAATGGCTAAATATCACCCCCTGATATCTTTGAACTTTAAACGTCAAATTATAATAGCGATTTCATTTCTTACAAAGTTTTTTGAGTCTCAGTTTTTTGAGTTTAGACATTCCTGAACAATTATACAAGGATACATCTTTCCTGCCAGTTTTATGCCCAATTGTAAGTTTGCCCAATTGGAGATAAATAGTAGAATTCTGGTCAACTTGACATCTTATTGGTCCATGAGCGATGTTCAAAGTTCTCTTCATTAAAATTGTAGGTTCTAGGATAGTAAGTTGAAACTAACTCATGATAATATTGTTTGTCTGAGTAAGATATTTTATTTCGGTTAACCATAAGTGTAGTGAATCACTACTAGTAATATTTGATAATACCTCATGATAACGCGCAGGTAGGTAGTCTCGTGCCTTTCTAGATTACCATTGGCGAGCAACGAGAACCTTGGACACGTGCCCTCAGGCTGCCCTTCAAATTTTATCTGTTCAGACAATTAACAATTCCATGTAAAAACTTCGTTTTGAAATTGCCTAAAAAAAGACATTTTTTCAAACCCTATTTCAAAAATTAAAATAAAAGAAAAGCAGATTCTGCCAGGTTCAATGCATTAGCTAAAAAGTTTGAAATTAACACAAGAGCAAGACTTTAATAGAGAAAACCACATGGCTCAAATTTTCTCTCACTTGCTCGTCACGTAGTTGTATGAGTCACAACACTTCAGTAGGCGATCTCTTTAAAATCCTGGTGCTAGATTTCATCAATAAAAATCTTCTACCCTCATTGGGCCGCGGCTCAATAAGCGTGGGTGGCTCAAAAACTACAATTGACTTCTAATTGCGCGTTTTAAAATGGCACAATTGTAGAAATGAGACCAGAAATCTACTATTTATCACAAAATATCTTATGTAGATATTCAAGATAAAAAATATACGATAAAAATTATTCAAATATGTTCAAATTTTTTACTTAAAATGAACCGAGTAGAACTGTCAATGACAGTCTGTCATAAACCGTGAATATTTAAAATCATTTTTTAGCGCAAACATTCAAGGTAAAACAAATAAAGGAGATAGGCTTAGTATAAGTCAATTTGTTACCTTTTTTACTATTTTGATGAGGTCAGCCATTTTGGAAATTTAACACATTCAAATTTTTATCAAAACTAAAATATCCTCATGCAAAATAAGTCTTCTCTTTTCTTGATCGGATTCAATAACAGGATTTTGGGGACTCATAACAGGTCACCCGTCAGACTCTGAGAGTATCAAGCATGTTATGTTCCCCCGGTCTGTAATTTTTTAATCATAATTATGCGATCAGAAATTAGTAACATGATTTATATCTTAACCTGTTTGTCCAAAAATGACGATTGTTTTTTTCTACAATCAACCCCCCTTGTTAATTTCATTTCTGTCAATTTTTTTGTACTAAACTACAAGGGGAGGCCCAATATCGCCAAAAGTTTTTGCCAAAAAAATTTGGAAATATTGGGCACTTTCGGCGATATTGTAGGAAAAAAAATTTAACGTTGAAAAATAAAAAAAACGCGGAGGCGTTCGAAATGACGTTAAAATTTGACTTGTTTTTTTCAATTTATAAGGAATTTTACGATATGTAGAATTAAGTACCCCACTGAACGCAATCAAACAACAATTTAGTAGAGCAGATTAAAGAAATTCAATTTTTAAATATGACGTTATTTATGACGCACTTCAAGTAATTGTAATAAAAATCTCAAACACCTACGCAATTTCAGCAATATCGGAGATAAATTATCTCTAATAATAGTTGTGCGTTATTCTCAGCTTGTTTTCGAGATCCTTTGATTTTACTCCTATCTACAATGTAGATTCTACATATATTCTACATACATATATAGGCTATCTACGATTTGGGCACTGGAAGAATTTAATGTAAAAATATCGGCCCTCGTCTAATGATCAGTTACTAATTACGATATTAATATTTACAAATTAACGATTTCAATTATTAATGATACCTGCACTTGTTTATAAGATGATTTAACGTGTTTGTCATGCCTCAATGAGGTAACCTCATACAGGTACAGTTCTCGCTTCCTTACTGGTACACTTACCGACCTCAAAAAACTGTACCAGTTAAGGCGCATCCATATACTTTTGCTTATAAAGCTACATTGTAAATTGAAATTTTCTGCAGTTATTATGTCATAAAAATGCACCAAATCGATTGTAATTCATTTAAAAAAGCAAATTAACCCGAAAAAAACAAAAAAAAATTTCGAAATATCGGGATTTTTCAAAACTTTCTAAGTATTTTTATCTACAAAATCGATTAACTTTTAAATTTTGGTAAAACTTTGTAATATAATTGGCAGTTTTGAAATCAGTGAAAGCAGGACTTTAATTTGAGCCTATTTTCGATTTCATTCGACAAAAAAAATCACTTCCGGTCTACTAAAATGCCATATTCTAGAGTTTTACGCACTGTTATCAAAAATTCCAAACCTCCAATTTGTTTTGGTTTTCATTAGTTTACTTTTACGAAAATTGAAAATCAGGGAGGAGATAGGTTTACAAAGACAAAAATGGTCAAAATCGGCGGTTTTCAGGCATTCTAGAAAATGTGTGACGAATTTGAGAAAAATCACAACCTAGAATCTTTAAGTTTACTAAGCTCCTATGTCTGTGGTGAATATCAAAGCTTCTTATTAAAAAACCAGGAACGAGATAGGTTTTGAAATATGGAAAGTGTGCCGTGTTACAGACATAATCTAAGGAATGTGAGGCAAAATACCGATATCTGAACTACTGTATTTCCATTTTTCTGCTATCTTGATTTCGAATATTCTTGAACATTCTTGCTCAAGTTTATGACGCGTATCCTATGACACGGGTCTTACGAAATTCCTTTCACTTTAGAAAACCTGCCTTATGAAACGCCTACGCAAAGCCTTTATAATTCTGAGCTCTGCACAAACCATCTCACTTTTTCCCTCTATCTAAAATTAGGAACTCTTTTTATAATGTAATAAATAAACCCTCGAAATTATATTTAGTTTTTGTTAAGTTATTCAAAAAATGTTTTGGCTTTTGTTTATTTTTGGTCACCTTATGTTTTTTGTGTAATAGTTTAATGTGTTTTATGTGTGCTAGGCAATTATCTAAAGTGTCAGTGTTCCTAAGTTTGCAAGTAGATTTATTTTTGTTTATTTCCTTGGTTTTTGTTTCATATATGTTGATATTATTTTCTTTCGTGTCGTTAATAGTTTGATATCATGTTCACAAGAAGCTGCATGTCCATTGTGTTTGTCGAAATCCTAAAAATCCGCCATCATGTTTCGTTCAAGTTCGAGAGGTTCTTCCTGTTTCTCACCTTCTGCATTATGTTCTTCTAAGGCTGTAAAGTGCTCTAGTAATTCGATGATTTCTTCGTCAATATGACGGAACAGTCTTTTCTGCGTTCTTATTGCGGAGTGCCAAATTCCACCTCGAAGTCGTGAGACTAGTTGTTTTACTCCAATGAGTGTTGCTAGTCGTTCTCTGAGCTGGTTTTTCTCATTCATTGGCTCTGGTAATTTGTTGTTAATGAACTGTATGAATACTTTTATTGACAAGTTTTCATAAGGGAACCGCACAATTGATCTCCTCTCTACTATCCCTACCATAACTCGTATGAGTCTTATTCTTCCTTAGTTCATACCGAACTTTCGGGTCAGGTCCTGGATGCCTTCCACGAGCTTGATCCCTGAACCTTCCAGGGTGTTCTCATTAAGCCTCTTTGTTACTCAACATAGTAATTTTGTGAGCATTTCTGGGACAAAAATTCTTGTATAGTGTCGTTTCTCAGGTCTTTCGACCGGAGTATGACTCCAATGGTGTTTTGAAATTCGTTGTCCTCACATCTATGGTCCTGGTCGAGGTTCAGTTTTTGCTGTATTTGACTGACCTTTTCCAGTTTCCTTGTTGTTTTTTCTTCGGTGGTCAGTGTGCTAGGGTTCTCAAATAATTTCTTTCTGCTAATGCGCTGTCCAAATTTAGTTGGATACGGCCGTTCAGTAGTTACTATTTCTGGTACCTTTTCCTCTAATATGGTCTGAGTCTTGTTTTCAGCTAATTGGTCACTTGTAGTTGCTTTTATTTAGTCACTTTGGTAGATAACGTCGAATTGACTTTCTTCCTCTGTATTCTCATCTGGTGTTCCATTTCCTGGTTCATTTGTTTCTTCTGGTTCTTTTGTTACGTTTGTTTTTAGATTTTCTTCCTTCGACATTTTTTTAGTCATAGGTGGCTTGTTGCCGGCCGCTAAGAAATTCGGAGTCACTTGTGTCGGGTACATTTCACGGTTGGTAATGGGTTCATTGTTTAATTCCATACAAACGTCATCGAATGATTTGCTGATACAGCTTTTATTGGTTTGAGTAAAATTATCGCTTATTTTCTAGATGGGCCGCTATTTTTATATTGATGATCCATCTTTTGGGGTCAGTATTTTTCAAAACTGGCTATCTTAATAATGTTTGATTTGGTGCCTTTATGATGACTTTAACTTTTGTATTTTTGATTAATATGATTATGTATTCGTTAACTTAGTTTTTTAGATTTTTTTTACTCATTTCCTTATAATAAGAGTTGCTCGTTCGATTTTCATTTGGACAAGTATTTATTTGATTCAGTTCTAAATTAATTACATTGTTATTGTTTTGTTGTAGTTTTGATTGGTATATTTTAGATATGTTTTTTCAGTGATAGAAAGTTGAATTTTGTACGTGTTTTTATACTAGGTTTATGTAGGACATGTGATATTTTTTTAATGCACTTGTTTTTGAATGGATATGCCAATTTGATATTCTCCCAATTGACGTTGTCCTTGATGTTTGTTGTGAGAGCCACTGCTACCTCTCTGTTGATAACATGATCCATCTCAAATATATTGCTAAGTGATCTTGGCATAATTTTTGTGATCGGATACGATCTCCATTTGATTGCTATTCCAGCAATTATATGTTTGCACTTATTTTTGTCTTTATCCGCTAGTAGTTTATTTTTTCTTGTGAGGCTTTTTGGTAATTCGTTGTTGGCGTTCTTTACCGCGCACTTTTCAAACTAGGTTCATTGAAAGGCTTCTTGGTCTATTTGCATTGCCCGTGCCGTATGGAGGTCTGGAAATGAGATTTTTTCATTAGGCAAGAATTTTTCGGTCCGACAAAATATTGCCATTTGATACATACCGAAAATTTGAGCTCCTGCAAGTTGCCAGTTTTCGATTATATATAAAGATATTTCTTCAATGGTTTTGTTAGCATATGAATGTCTTCGTAGTCCGAAAACATCTTCTAGCGCTTCTGCAAGATTGAGATTTTCAACGTATGATATTGGTTCATTGGTCCATACATCTTTCAGTTGGAATGTTTGGCTATTTAAACACCGAAATGTTTTTGTTTTATCGAAATCGATCAAAATTGATTTCAAATTGAAAAATTAGCATGATTAACCAGAATAAGTATGCAAGAAACTAAAAAGTCTAAATTTAATGCCCAGAGAACTTTATCAAATGGTTTTAACCCCTAGTGTTTCCCCTGGCTGATAAATAATAATTAAAGGCCTGTATATGCCCTTAGGAGGTTAAAATATAATATGTTATAAAATGATTTTTAAGATAAGACAACATAGACACTTTTATAAATAGCTGCAGGTTATTCACCTTTTTAATATTAATCGGGATTTGTGGATTTTGTTAAATAGACTGGACAAAAGTGCGTCAAAATTCCAGCATAGTGCGTTAAAACGGTCAAGGAGTCTTGCTAGCGTGAATTCGTTAAGTTTTTATGTGTTTAAAAAGAAAGTGCCATACAGGCCCGATATTGCCGAAAATGCCAAAAGAACCTACGCAATTTCACAATTTGTTGCTAAAGTGCTGCTTTATGTAAAATATTTATTTATTAAATTTTGAAATCGGTTTAGCGGCGAGGGAGTTATTTTTTCACAGATAACTTAAAGGAAGTGATGGGTGTAAAACATTTGTAAGAGTTTTTATTTTTAAAAAGCTGTTTTTTTGTTCATTTTCTTTAGATTCTCTCCCTGGTCGTTTTTAACGATTTTTTAACTTTAATAGCCTGAGCCAATGTACACACACGGGTTCACACAACGTAACTAGATTACGTCTTAGACGGCTGCATTTATGCAGTGAAAATACGTCTGAAGAGACTAAAAAGGAGTTTCTAAAATAAATTAAATAAAAATTCTACATTTTTTTTTGTTGCTGTTTAAATCTAGGAGATGAAAGGTTAGGGAGCTTAGGGGTTTTCAAGAAGAAGTAATTATTTTTTCAGATATTTTTGGGCTTTGGACTATTCTGAGGGAGTACTGGCCAACATACATAAAGTAATACGAACGTACGAATCTAAGCTAAGCTATTCTTCGGAATTGTTTCCACTTGGAAACAATTAAGAGATTGTCAGGCTTGTTTGATCTTTTCCTTTATAAAAATATTCCCTAATTTATTATATTTTCTAAATTAACAGAAAAAATGTCGAAATGACACCTGCGTGACGTAGAACGTTAAAAAGGTGAATATATGAAAAGGGTAGTGTTCAAAAAAATGAGGAGGGGTTTGAAAAAGAGTTTTTTTTGAAAAAAAAATTATATATTTAAAAAAAATTTATTTACTAACTGTTTTTTAGCGGGATGAAAGCCTTTTCCTCCATGAGCCTTTTTCACCTTTGCCTAACACCTTTTCCACTATGTTGGGGCTAATAAAAGATGAAAAACTTAATATAATTTCGAGGGGTTATTTATAACATTATTAAAGAGTTCCTAATTTTAGATAGACTGAAAAAGTGAGCTGGTTTGTGCAGAGCTCAGAATCATAAAGGCTTTGCGTAGGCGTTTCATAATGCAGGTTTTATAAAGTGAAATGAATTTCGTAAGACCCGTGTCATGGGATACGCGTCATAAACTTGAGCAAGAATGTTCAAGAATATTCGAAATCAAGATAGCAGAAAAATGGAAATACAGTAGTTCAAGTATCGGTATTTTGCCGATACATACACTCCCCTAAATGTCTAACGAGAATAAAAAGAACATAACATTGGCCCTGATTGGCTATATCGGCAAAACGATTCCAATCACATCAGCGTTACCATGTGCTCTTCTATCGCAATTTAGAACTCTTAATCATTAATTAATGAAGCATTTAGAAAGTGATGTATCGTCTATTTAATAATTGACGTTTGTGCTTTTTTTAATTTTTACTGTATTACAGTACTAATTTTTGCAAAATAGCCTAAAAATGATCACGTGACCGTATATTCAAGTCATAAGGTTGGCCAAAATAGTACTGTTTTTGTTCAAAAAGTACTTAAATCAATTTTTGAAAAAGCGAGGAGCATCTTAAAAAGTTTTTGAGACTTTTTTTCCACTAAAGCAAACTCCGAAAACAATCAAAAATTTGAGGGCAAATAAACACATAATCTAAGAATTTTGAACATAACGGAATTTTTCAAAAACGTCACTTGATCTTATTTTTCAAGAAAAAAGTCTTAATAACGTTTTAAGTTTATCTTCAAATTTTTAACGTAATTTGAGTACTTTTTCAAATTACCGTATTCAGTAGTATTTTTTTTATCAAAAAGTCCTCAAAATATTAAAAATAAATTCGATCGCGTCATCTCAAATAAATCATCAAAAATACTTGTTTTTTTTCTTTTTACGAAGCTGATTTATTAAAAATTTAATTAAAACATTGTATTATTTTTAAACAAAGCAAAGGCAAAGTGTAAGCGGTTCAATACTAAAAATTTAAATATGTCAAATTGAGAGCGTTATAAATGTCAATTGCTGTAATTGCTGAGTATTTTTAACTACTTTTGAACGGTCTATAACTTGTTATTAAAATAATCAAACGTAAAAATGAAAATAACTATTTTTCTGTACAGGGGTCGGCAGATTTTTTGAAATCGTTTGCTCTGCTCTGCTCTAAAAAAAGTAGAGCAGAGCGGTAGAGCAGAGCAGAACAGAGCAAACTCTGCCGACCCCTGGTTCTGTAAACACTTTTTACAATTTTTAAAAATCACATATTATTCTAAAATGAGTAACAAACTCGTAAAGCGTTTTACGAGATCGAGTTTGAAAATGCACAATTTCTCTCCAGCAGCAAAAAACTCGAGCAGATATAATCCAAATTGATTGAAACTTTCAAAATAACATGGAAACAAAACTGCCGACCATCTTATGGGCAAGAAATATTTAGTTTAAGTTTAGTTCGTTCGTAAAAATGAAAAAAATCAATTTCGTAAATTTTTTTTATCTCTCTTATATAATATAAAAAATGATTTTGATTAAAGCGATAATATTTAGTTAAAAAATCGTTACAAATGTTGTCATTCAATTTTTTTCACTTTGCGTTAATCACATAACAAATAATAACAAATCAATGAAAGAGATGCACGCTTTAAAATATACTTTTTCTAGCCATTTTTCACAGAGAATACATTTTTGCCATTTTTATGAATATTTCTTTAATACCCGAATTTCGGATGAAACTCCAAAAATAGACTTTAACGTCGGAATATAGATTTTTTATAAGTCATAATAGATTTATCAGACCCGATCTACAGAGCCCCCTTAGTAAGCTTTAATTCGTATAACTAATGCACGAAGTTGTCTGAATCGTGGTCAAAGTAGAGAGTTTTTATTTTTCTAATTTAAATTTGATGCCTTTTCAATATATTTTTTCACACATTTTTTTTATAGGATCATAGCAAATTATTTGAATTATATTATTAACAAAGAAATAGAGATATGTTGATAATGAATCTCAGGTTATACGCTTGATTTAAACAGCATGGTCACACGCATGGTCGACGTTTTGATACAAGGCTTTTTCTGTGGAAATGCCAGAAACGTCATTTTCGGAATATAACAAGCCCAAGGGTTGCGGAACATCAAATGGGAAGTACTTTTTTGAATTTCGGCCTGATTGGCTGTAAATCCACAAAAAAGTGCGCGAAATCGAAAAATTTTTAACATCAAAGTGAGAATTAGAAAATCTCAGTGCCACTTGAAGATTCCTTGTATACGATTTGCTGGAAACGATATTAGCAACTATGGTCTCATTTTGAACACAGCGGATTCTAGAAAAAAGATAGGGTTTCTTATAAATATTTCGTTTTGCGCTCTAACACTGTTTGTGTTAAAAATGAGACCATAGTTGCTAATATCGTGTCCAGTAAATCGTATACAAGAAATCTTTTGGTAGCATTCAGATTTTCTAATTTCAACTTTTATGTTGAAAATTGTCAATTTCGCGCACTTTTTTGTCGATTTTAAGCCAATCAGGTCGAAATTCAAAAAAGTACTCCCCGATCAATGTTCATCAACCCCTGGGCTTGTTATATTCCGAAAATGGCGTTTCTGGCATTTCCACAGAAAAAGCTTTGTACAAAGCTTTGTATCAAAACGTCGAAAAAACACCATTTTTCGGCATATAATATGCCGCATATTCAACCAGAGTAAGGTAGTGTAAGGTGGTATGAGGCTTGCCGAGGGGAGACGCTAGTAGTCTAGTAAACTTAGCGTCTTCAGTAGGTCAACTGTCCAGCGATCACCCATTCCTACTACTCGTACAGCACCACCAACGAATATGTGCTTATTATGGACGCGGACGGCGGGTGCGCCGATTTGCTGACACCCCTGAGGCAAATAATTCGGAAATAGCTCCCATTCACTAAAAATTCAGCAATTTTCCCGGCGAGTCTCAACCACAATCTTCAAAACTTTCCGATATAAGCTCTAGGGATCCTTGTTTCGTGAAAAATCTTGAGACTCGTGTTTAACTCGCGTAACCAGAGTGGTTTGGTGGGAAGTGGTACTGAATTGTGTAATGAATCGACCGATCTAGGTTGGAAACTGTTCTACGGTTGTTAGCAATGGCAGAAATACGTCACAGAATAGCTTTCAGACTTTAAAGCGTTATCTGCTGATGCAACGTTAAATCTAGCGTGCGATTTTTTCAGATCTTCAAAGCACTGTCCTATTTCCAAAAAATAAATTGAGATAATGTTTTACAATCGATACATACAGACACAAATCCAATCACACACTTATCTTGAAAACATTTTCTGATTTATAACTCAAAAATAACAAATATAACTGATAGTTCAAAATCACGCTATTTGCAGAATTCTTGAAACTTGTTTAGGAAAAGTTGAAGAATTTGAAAATTCATCAAATAGAAACCGAAACCAAACACAGGGGAGCATATGGCCGGCCCAATATGCCGACCCAATATCGCCGGCAATATCGCAAATGTGGCTGAAAATCGCCGAACTTGTTACCTAGCGCAATTACACGATTTTATCTTAAATAGTTCCCGTGCCATACGCCGAAAGTCCCATACGGAGTTTTGGCAAAATCGCCGATTTTTTGGACGATTAGGATCTCAATAATTGTGTGCGTCAGAATGAAATCACTTCCAAGATGAAGTTCTCAATCTACTCTATCAAACTTTTATTTGATTGTCTTATAGTATTAAATTCTAACGCTTTGGTGATTACTCATCAAGAGCCGTGAACCACCATTATAAAATTTGGAAAGTGTGTTTTACATATCACTTCCCACGGAACTGCCAGTCTCAAATAACGCTTACTATTCTATACGCGCGTGTCGCATCAATCACGGATGTTTCATAAGGTTTCTAGTGCGTTGCTGATGATTACACGACGGTTAAACCGCGGTCAATTAAGACCTTGCCTATAACAATTCAAGTACACACAGGAAACATTAGTGGATTCGAAACGCCGCACTGAGTATAGTAAGCGTTTTTGAATGGATGTTCCTTTGGAAAAATATGACAGTCACTCCAAGGCCTAACGCGTGTTTATTTTTTTCCAAATATTAACGTATATCCGGAAAGTGCCAATTACGACGAATGTGCCACATATCGCCGAATTTGTTTGCCAACAACTTTCGCGATATGCGCCCTCTTGATACGATAGAATTTGTCATACTCAAATTCGCGTTTGTATTGAATAATTTAATACAAACTGAAGTCAGGAAATAAAGTCGAATGCGATTCATATCTACAGAAGGTGGAATGCGAATTGCATTTCAAAATGGTCACTATAAAAAATTTGATATTTTTATCAGAAGATAAGATAGTTCTAAAATAGCTAATCTGACTATTCATCTCAAAGCCTATATGCTATTTTTATCGAGAAATCAATTCTCAGACCTACCCTTAAAGGCATTTGAGTCCGTTTCCTGAAGCCTCGGTCTGAAATCATCAATATTTGCGTGTCATTGGCGGAGGTAGTTTATAAAAATTCATAATGCGGCTTCCGGCTGAAATTTTTTGTCTGTGATTAAATCTTCTTAATCTTTTCACAAATTCTACCACAAATCTCTCTTAACGTCAAAACATAAGAGTACTTCAAAAACGTAATCTTCACTTTTATTAATTAATTTAACTACCAACTCGGAACTGTCTAATGAAAGCAGGTGTCTGAACTGTAGTTTAACAATTAACCTGCGAGCATAATCCGATTTGGAAAAGTCAACGCACTTTAAATCATGCCAAAAATTATGAAAAAAGAACGCAGAAACTCTCGTTTTAAAATTCTTAATTTAAAATATAAACATGTCAATTCAAAATCACACTTATTTTTTTCGGATGATAGTCAACTATTAGTGACGAGTTGATTAGAAAGACGATTTTTTCGCTTAACTTTCGAGCATATAAAAAAGGGAGCTATACTTGGCTGCGTGGGCTCAAAACGCCAGGCAGTTAGCATGCTTGCCAGCTACCGCACCTGCTACCGCATACCGCTATTTTCCCTATAGACAGACTAAAAGTTAAATATTCCAAAAACATGCCTCGTTTACTCATACTTTTGTCTTATCGACTATAATGTTCGGAATCAAAAAATTTTATAGATTCATTAAAATATTATGAAAAAAATCATGTTTTCTTAGGAAAAATTGTTATTTTCTCGATCAAATGAATATTTATGATTTTATACAATATTGAAAGCAAATATGTATAAGTGTACACTTTGACATGATTTTCCAAATATAATATTTTCCAAAAACATATTAATTTTATCATAACTAAATCAAAATAAGACATTTTTGAAATTCACGCAAAAAAAAATTTTGCTCACCAATAGTCCAGGCTGAATTTGCATTGGCTATACTCAAACACCATTTCTAATAACTGTGTTTCCCAAATTGATTAAAAATTAGTATCAAATAAAACTAAAGCAAAAAATGCCTTTTCAATTCAAATTTTCAAAAATTGTGAACCCTAGTACCAAAAATACATTAGGGGGAAAGTTTAGATTCACATATGGGATTATTTAAGAAGTAATAGGAGAGAATTTCTGCGATCAGTTTGTCGAGCTTGAGTGGCTTACCTTCAAAAGGCTAATGCTCGAGTTACAGGTCGCTGATTGAAATTATAACTAAGTGTTTTCATCAAACTGATAAGCTGATACCAGAAACTTTTTAATTTTTGAAAGAAAACCATACGGCGATCATATTGAAATACTAACTGTGATACAATCCCACTTCGCTCACTACCATTTTATATCGCACTTCCAAAAAAAACATCAGAATATATTTCTGCTAGTCATATTCACATTTAGTGCTCAGGCTCAGATAATCACACAAATATTGTACTACACGCCGTTGGTCGGAAAATGTTTGGGGACAAAAACGCCACAAAAACAAAACATATTATTTAAAATCGATAAGTTTTTTTCTATGGGAGACCGAGTTTAAATAGACAGAAAACTCTTGAAATGTCAATCTAAACAACTTTACAGTTAATTATTGCAGAGTAATTCTATCAACTTTAATTTTTTGAAGTTTTACCTTTGTTAAATGTTAGGCTAAAAATGAAAACTTGACATGCCCCAAAGAAGCCAAATAAATTTCAAAAAACTCTCTATGCGATTCAACAAGTCTCGGTACTGTCCATATGCAGATGCGAAACTGTATTCCATAAACTAAGCTTTACAAAATTTAAATTATGTTTTTCATTGTTTGCTGCAGCAAGTAAATATTCCTGAGAACGGCGCTACGCGATATTAGGTGTATTGGTTCTCGTGCAAGCCGTCACAAAAAAAATAATAAAATAAATATGAAAATAGAGAGACGTCTGTATGTTTTTCAAGAGCTTATTAACAGCTAAGTGTGGCGGTAGGAGGGTGTAGCAGATACTATAGATAAAATGATCGCGAAGATGTTGCTTCAAGATCAAATGTTTTTGGAATGTCCGCTTCGTCAGCTTATTGAAAACACAATTGCAAAAAAATAGCATTTGCATATATTCTCAAGCAAATAATTTATTGGGAGTGAAATTCAGAAATTATTTCGATACAGGTAGGATTAAATTGATATGTTTGAAAAAAGTTAATTTGTGAAAATCGATGCCCAGAGTGGACGTTTATACGATGATTCTCAATATTAAATTATCTAAATTATTTCATTGAAATTAACAATATTTTTCCTTATAAAACGTGGATTTTCATGAATGATGTTTAATTATTCAAAAAATTTTTGATCCCACATAAATACTAAATCAGACATAAGTATGAGTAAACAGAAGACTGGCGCAGGATTATTTAGATAAACATACATTTCCTGAGCATCAGATTCGGAGTAGTAACACTGGTCTAAATTTAACCTGCTTTTTCAAACGTTTTTTTTAAATTGAACATAAAAATTCTTAGAACGATGAATGATATTTCCGAAAAAAACCTTAACTGATCATAAACGAAAAATCTGAAGGTTGTCTCAGTAATAGTTTTGTAAACAGACGCTCAGTAGAGCTCTGAAGGCTCTCGTGCTTGGCGGAATTTTTATGGAGCATTAATGTTTTTATTCGAGAAACTTGGTTAGTATAAAATACCACACAATTTTCAATCGACATTGCGTATTATCCTTTCTATGTATAGGGGTGGTCGGCGCTAAAACGTAAGGCCAAAGACAAATTCTGAATGTTAATTGCATAACTATTTATGAAAATAGACAATTACAAGCATAATAATATGCTTTTGTTTTGATTCATTTCAGAAAAAGCTTTTCTTAGTCGGGTTGAAAATATTTTTGTAAATATATTGAAATTGGCTGATTTTTGGAGAATGAAATCGATTTAGAAAAACAGAGATAGAATTGTATAAACCGTCACTTGATGTTCTGACTTGGGCACTACTCACTCCCATTTTACGTAGGTGTGTTTGAATGCGTGACTCTTAAATCCAAGGGAGAAGTACATTTTGATCAGAGACCCCTAAATTGAGTCAAAATACTATTTTTGATTGATTCTGTAACACAAATCAAAAATTGCTCCAAACGAGAAGGTCATAAGGTGAGCTGGTCACGTTTTGCAGTACATGTAAGCAAATGTTGCAAACTGAAAAACTCAGAGGGAGATGCATTGAAATCCAATCACTTAGATTTTGAAAGTGAGCTCGCCGACAAAACACTTTGTTTTGTGCGTAATTACTAAATGATGTTTGAGGAGGGATGTTCGAGAACGTATGTAGTTTGCTAGTCCACATTCCCTTTTCTGTCTTCAAAAAACATATGAACCATTTAACATAATGGGTTGGGTAACTTGGACAAACTACTCCAATAAGGCAAGTGCGAAAAACTCCGATTTCAACATTTTAGAGACGATGAACCCCTAAGAGCGTATGGTCGCTGGTTTATGAGGCATTGTGGTCTGTGAAATGGTTCACAAATGATTGGGTATAACAATGGTACACCGCCAATACAAAAATTTTTTCTTGAAAATTTCGCCATTCGTTTTTCTTTGTATTTTTTATAAAAATTTTTAAAAATAACGTTGGTTTAAATTACACTAAAACTGGAGGAAATTCACCCCTTGCAGCTACAACTTTCGATCAGCTGTTTTCGTGGATTTTTTTTTGATTCTACTTTCGAAAACAATCGAGCATTTTATCACGTGCACTTCAAAAATATATAACTTTGAGTTTGGCGTCGAAATTTGAAAACATGCTACAAGAGTTCTATATCGTGTTAGTGTGCTGGAATTTAGTGGATTCCAAAATAATAACATACGAGAGGATAGATACTCTTGGTAAAAAAAAAATGCTCAAAACCGAAACGAATCGTTAGTTCTGAGTTTTAAAAAATACTATACTGATTGTCCAAAAAACGTTTCAGAGACCTAAGTCATTACGATATATATATTAGTGAGCTGATTTAAAGAAAAACGCCTGGAGAGATGATTTAAATTAGTTTAGGGAATTTGCACTGGATAACGTATCTCAGAGTGGACGGATAAAAAGTCATATGATCAATGGTTTCTGCAAGATTAGGGGACTTACAAATGACTAAGCTAATCTGTCCAAATAGTCTCTGTTAGGCTGATTACCATCCAGAAAAAGTCAATTTCCAGCGACCAGTAACAGAGGGTAGCGGTACGCACTCTTTTTAGGTACGGTTTGGGTGTAGAAAACTAGACGGAACAGTTGCTATGAACACTCTAAACATAAACTATTGAAACAGAAACAATTCAAAAACAAGTTTCAAATTTTCATTTTTGAAATTTTTCAGAGTAATTTTTTATTGGAAAACATTGAACCCAATTTTCGACCAAAAAAACTCAAAATACAAAAACCTTAAGCACATTTTATTCGGCATCCACCCAAGCTATTAATTTAGACTTGTAATTCTGACCTAATAATCCCAACTTTTATTTTCACGTTTTCACTTCCGGTCTTACTAAATGCGATTTTCATAGCATTGAGCAGAAACTTTCAAAATTCGTTTCCGCATTGCGCGCCATCCCTGTACTCAGCACTTTGAGGCCTAGCACATTGCGACCTTACCCCCTAAATTTAAATTTGTTATCAAAATCCGCCTCGGCACAACCGATTCCTCACACTAATTCATTGTTTAAAGGAACAAAATAAATCGGATGTATGGTTACCGAATATTACATAGAATATGATCTTATCTGCTTAAAAATTGGCTACATTCTCCGACTTCGGCACTCGTCGACCTGGCCGAATTGTATCCAAAAAGAAAAAAAAATTTCATTCTCCTTTTTTTTGCCCTTCATCAGTCTTGATCTCCATTCTTAGAATCTGTGAACCAATCAGTACCCCTTAACCCCCCTTAACCATGTACTCAATCTTCCAAAAGTGAAAAAAAAATAAAAATTTCAAAAATTATGATTCATCTCAGGACATCGTTACGCAAATATAATAAATTCATTTTTCAAAAGCTCAAACAATTGTGTATCAGACCGAATTAGAACAAATTTTTCTCTCATTTCAGGTCAATTTTTTATCAGAGACATCTCAAAAACATTTTTTTTTGCTAACGTGGCTTAACTTGTCCTGAGAATACATATCTTTTTTGAAATTTTAATTTCTCACTTTTTGGCATCTGAGTACATCCGGTCAAAAGTTAGATCCGGTTGAAAAAATGTGTTAAAATTATGTTACTTTATCAACTTGGAAATTAAAAATCAATAGTAGATCTCACATTTTAAATTTCAGCCGTTTCATGTTAATAATGTCTTTTAGTTCAGTACATTCTATTTACTTATCAAACTTCTTTAATAGACTATTTCAGTTCTGTCAAACAAATTAACCCGAGTGAACATGCCTAAAAATGTACTTTTTGGTATCAGACACCTCTAAAACTTTTTTAATTAGCACGTAACGTGACTGCACGTTGCAAACTGAAAACCAAAAAAACATTTCAATTTTTTTAATAATCACCACAAAAACGATTCAACATCAAAACCTTTAAAGTTATCTTACTAACTATCTCTATTAATAACCCTACTTGGTTACCCCAGGACAATCTAATAACATATAGGAGTTATTAGTGATTCTGCGTTCTAACATAAGTTCAAAGTAAGAAATTTAAATTGATGAATATAATTCGACTAAACGACACCAATAAAAACGATTATATTTAACTTTATAAATTAATTTCGCAAGCTTCATTCTCAGTTAATTGTACCTTAGTACTCTTACATAATTTTACGCTAAGTTTATATTATCTTAAATTCTAGCTGAAATTTATCTGATACCTGAAACATGAATTCCGTAAAGAAAACTTCCAGTGAAAAAGTGGGTATCTTGAGGGCATCTAGAAAATCCGAAATCGAAAACAATACAAAAACGTTGAACAATACATCATCGGGGAAGCCGTTTGAGCGCTTTAGAAAAGCTTCGTTTTTATGTTTAAAATACTTAAAGCTACAAAAAATAACTCAAAACTGCCTTTCCACGAATGATTGTTTACATTACTATAGATCATGAGGATTCTGTTTTGAGCTGGTTCAGGGTTAACATGGCGCTATATTGATATTTGCTACTTAATAAACTTCAACCTACGCTATGATCATGACCCTCAGAAACCTTTCCACATAGTATAGTATTTGCTTACGTCGCATTATAGATGTTCTGATGCACTTTAATCCAATCCTCCTCTGTTCAAAGTTAACGTTGAGGATGTTTGAAAAAGTTAAAATTTGCTTCAACAATTCCCAGACCAATTCTTGAGATGTTAAGCTCTTTTGTATTACCTTAAAAATATACTAAAACACTAAGTATATATACTAAACAGATAAATCAGTGTAGAGAGGACAACAACTGGTAAAGCACAATATGGACCAATGCATCATTAGAAATTTTTATGACTATAAAGTTCTAATCTGATTTGTTGATCGTATACGTTTTTCAATAAATAATGGATGGTCGTCGCAAAATACGAACTTATCTTCACTGGTGCTCCTGAATCAAAATAAAAGGTAGCAACAATTTCAGTTCACCATTCCGACTTAATCAGTATTTTTTATCGCACCGACCACCTTAAGGGTCGTCAGGTAAACATTTTTGGTTTTTTTGTTGACTATGAGTGTTATTTGTGAAAAAAGTAAATGACGAAGAACCGCAAAGTCAAACGGTGTTGAAAAGCACAGACGATTCCTCAATAACTTGACTTTTGTATAAAATAATTTAAATCGTTAGTGAGCGCTACAGAGCTGAAGGGCTCACAAAACTCTCTCTTTTCAATCCGATTCTCGTTCCTGCTTTTTATTCAATTTTTATAACCGCGTGAGCAAAAAGCCTTATACTATAGCTCAGCATACATCTAAAATCATCTAAAAAGGGCAAAAAAAAACTTGTAAATTGTCCGTCCAATCCTTATAAGAATTTTCGCGGCGATTCCCAAAAAAATAGGTTCCATTTTTTTTCGCAAATTTTGTTTCAAATATTACGGGGGTGATTTTTTGAGTTTTTTCTATCTTATTACCCTTAAACAAACACAATGCACCATCAAGTCAATCAAAATTAAAATAGCCATTTTTAGGAAGCTGTTTGTGCATGCTGACCTTTAAAAAACTCATGGTATTACAGAACACAATAAATTTTTGTTCAGAGTAAATTTCAAAATTTTTAATAGGTAATTTCACGAAATAATTTTACTTAATTAAAAAATAATTTAGCAATTACATTTTCAAGGGTTACTTGAATTAGTTATCGACCTAGAATAATATAGAATTGCAATTACGCTTTTATAGGAAAATAACCAATTTTTATGAATATCGCTTTTTCTCAAAAAATGTAGGACCTATTTAACAAATAACTTTTCGATCATTTTATACTCGATCAAATCGGACCAAACTTGACCATCGGCCAATTCCTTGCTGCAATCGGTTTCCGAAAGCAAAATAACTGTATCACGAATATGCCATACCTTGCTTTGTCCACTAAATTTTCTAGAACTTAAAAAATCCAATTCTAGAATTCAAATGTCGATGCAAATACACCTTATCATGTACCTTCGTCAACTATCCTTATGCAAAAGATAATTAAAACCAAGATACCTTGGCCTTTCTGTAATCAACATTGAAAAACTACACCTTTCAATTGTAACCTTTCACTTCCTATGAAAAATTAGAACTCAGATACCTTGCTAATCTGTAATCAACTTAAAAACGCCTTACTATGGCTCTAGGTGCCTTGTGCCGAAACTTTTTTTAATCGTGCTCAACCAGACCTTTCTATCTTGTAAATTTTGTTACGTCAAAACATTTTATTGGAATAATATTTTACTTCTAGCTCTAAAATGCCCCAAAATAAAAATTTACACACTTTTTTTAACATTAAAATTTCAGGTTCGGAATTGTTCAAAGATTCTGTCTTTATTTTTTAATACTATTTATTTTATACACTATTCAAAATTGTTTGGATGAACATTTTCATTTTTTGTCTTATTCCGTAACAGGTTACTTTAACGAAATGGGAAATTTTGTTTTAATTTTCTGAATTAACTTTTATATTAGAACGATCTCGCTTTTTGCTTTTAACTTGAACGTTTATTTCAAACAAGTTACTCATAATTTTTGACAGCAGTAAAACGAGTATGGAGAAGTTGACAAAAAAGTTATAAAAACCTTTCGTAAAGGAAACAGCATTGTCAGAGACTCTCTTAGGATTAAATTAATTTTGGAAGTTTAAGTCGTATCTGTTGTATTTAAAAGTAATATCGACCCTCTTTAAATTTGGGTGGGAACTTTTTTTTTTTCACTTTCATAATCTTCCTCTGTAATTTTTTTTCAACTGTTCGAGTAAAATCCCTTTTGTTGTCTACACACAAGTAAGCGATTGTTCGCACCTTTCTAAGAATGTTTTTGAGAATTTGAATTAGTTTTTAAAATTTTTTTTTGCGATACGAGTACAAGACATTATATATGATATTCTACGGGACAAAAAGGTGTTTGCATATACTGACGCAGATATGTCACCCGTCACGAAAGGTTTTTCATTATTGTAGCATAGCTGACAATTTTTCACAAAAGGTTCAGCAAAAAAATTTGCCGTTTCCAACTTAAGTTAGAAGCGACTTCAAAATAATTTGTGCATTGATTCTTCCAGCAATCCAGAGAACGTCGTTGCAGTATACAAACCCCTCCAATTCAGTATTTTTATTTCCCACGAAGGTATAATATACCGTATAATTATGAATTTCATAATTTTAATTATGACCTGATGAAATTAACTATGAAACCTAATGATCCCAGAATAACTTAAGAGAGGTCCTCATCTCATTATTATCTCGTTATATCGCAATTATAAGCCTGTTTTAGTTATTTTAACTCTTAATTTCATTTTATGCTAGGTTTTCTATGATCTGACAACTGAGGAACAAGTAGTCGTTTCTTTATTGTTCCGACCACCTTGTTCCGCTGTTTTAGGTATCTCAACAGTTTCCACCCTTAGGCCTTAATTTTTCGTTATCAAAAGCGTTTTATTAAATGATTGTAAACTTTCTATTGGTTTCTAGAAACATGACTGTTAACTTAAAACAAGATTCCGCCGCACGTTAAATTATACTAAAACCTAATAAATTGTGAACTCGTGTACAAACTAACTCTATTGATTATATAAATACGAGAATATGATATGCCTGGTCGCCGCAAATTCAAGCTAGCCATTGCCTCTTTCTGAAATTAGATTGTTGCTTAGGCTGCAAAGTATCTCGCGCTGTTTTTATCTTTAAAAATCGCAGTGATTTTGACGCGAAGATTCCTTAAGACGGTGTTTAGAATCGATTGTCAACTCATTTTTGGATCGTCAAATGTTAAGACACCCACGACCCGATTGTCGAAATCGACCAATCAACCAACAAAATCTCGAATTCCGCACCTTTTCAACATATCACGATCTGTTGTTTAGGGCTCCTAACCATATTTTATTTTTACATTTGAAATTATTTCTGATTTTCAATTAAAATAAAATGTAACGCGCATATTGATCACGATCGAGTCCATAAAAAAATATTAAAAAAAAAAATTTCGTTTGGACTGGGATTCTTGATCGATATGAATCTAACGCAAATTGTTCTGTCAGATGTGACAATTAAAACTTTATCAAGGTTTATTTAGTGATCAAACTTTACTTTACAATCTTTATTTAGATCAACTATTCTCACACAAAATAATAATAATACTAACTTATAACACCAAAGTAAGCATTATTTCACGTGGGTATTATATGATTTAATTTTATTATTAAATTTTGCCTTATTTTTTAATTAAAAATATTATTTTACATGTTTCTGAAGGAATGCATTTTATTCATATTATTTCTCTAATTTAGTGCATAAATTAATGCACCGGGATTGCCCCAAAACCCGCCTCAAACCACTACGACGAAATTAATGAAAAAATTGTAATTAAATTAAAAATACGAGCCAAAAAGGCACTTAAGGAGTTAGGATGTCGCTTTGTACCTTATTATTATTCAATTAATACGTAAATTACGATGTAATACAGTAAAACTTCTCAAAAAAACGCACAAATCTCACTTGTTTAAAGTTCATCGATAACTTGAATAACTACTTGTCATAATTAGCGTAAAATCGCAATTAAATGGTGAACTTGCAGCTGGATGGCAGAAACAAGTCTACGAGTAATAATCCCGACATAAAACATAAATAATGTTTCACATGAAATTCACCACTGAAAAAGCATGGCCGAAGACCACTTATTAAGTTACAATTCCTTATATTTTGAAAAACTCGAAATTTCAGATTTTTCGGCGAATAACATTTCTGCGAATTACTATCAACCCCCTTTTTGCCCACTTAATTCCGTATTTTTTGTTTAAATAAACAAAATTTTTAATTTCAGATCTTCACTCCCAGGATCACATTCTTATATTATTTTTAGGTCAAATTAATCGATATCAAATTTTAAGTAAATAGTATCAAAAGATTCGCCACACTATTCATGCTTTCTGAAACGGAGATTATAATATACCAAATTATTATCGTTCTCGCACAAGACAAAAAACAGTTTCTCATTTTAGACACTAGAAAAAATTCAAGGAATTTTTGGAAAAAAAATTTTCAAAAGTTTTTTTTTTCAAAAATACATACAACTAACAAAGCCTACAGAAATTCCAATAATAACAAGATCTCTAGCTCTTCTGTCTATTGAAAAGATAAGACCCACCTATACACCCCCTTAAGCAGCTTCTATAGCAAGTCATTATCTTTTGAATCAGCTAGGTTTCGGACCAGGGCCAATTTGAAACCTTTCACGACTGAATTCAAACTAAAACTAAATAAAAATTAATAATGTAATATTTGAAAACTAAGAAAATATCCGAAAAAAAAATTGTCTGATAGTTATGTCCCATGGTCTCCCGGTCCGAACTCTATCTATAGCCTTTGACCTGATTTTATAATTCTTTGAACTCAACGAGGACTTGTTCTACTTATAAAATACACACAAAATTTGTAAAAAAAATGACAAAAAAAAAATAAACTGTTTTGCATCTCTGCGCAACGCATTATAGTCTACAAAGTTCTAATATAAATTTCAGCGATCTTAAACAATGCGATGCTTACAAATACACAAAGTCTCAGTTCCAAGAAGTTATAAATATCGTTTCAAAATTTCTATGAAATTGTTATAAAAGCAATAAAAAGTTATTGAGCCCCCTTAAAAAAGTCTGTCTGGCCCAATTTAACACTTGAAAATTGACCTGTCGTTTGGCGTTTATTTGAATAGAATGACCGGCACTTATAATTCAGGACATTATATTTCCATATATAGTTGATATGAAAAAAATTTAATTCGCGCTAAAATTTAATCGGAAATCCAATTACTATCATGATTACTTATTCATCATTTTTCAGTATCAATTCATGGATGCAATATTAGAGTATAAAAAATTATCACAACACGATAAACCGTGCAACAACTTCCACTTGATTTTGAATCACGATGCTAAATAAATTATTATTTTCTTGACCTTGACCACTAGATCCGAAATTGGGAATTTAAAGAGGCTAAATTCTGATTATCATAATCGATACATACTCATTTTTTTTTACATTAAAACCATGACGTGCTCAAATTTACTTGCTATTAAGATTCAAGATATTTAAATTATAATTATAAATATCTCATTTATTTATGCAACGTATTCGATATTTCATCTTCAAGCTATCATCTTCAAGACTCATATTAAAATTTTACAGATTTATTACTTTAATTCAATAATCCAGTGCTAATTCAAGTAATCAGTAAATAATTTATGATAATCAGTAAACATCGTCCTTTATTTCAAGGGTAGGTGTCTGTTTTTTTGAGCCCTTTATAGAATTAATTTAAGAAATTCATTAGAATTAATCCATTTTTGGTTTACATGTTGGTTATACTATTTTCGCCGGAGAATTGAAAAAAAAACCTATCTTTAACTATAGAAAATGTGTAGACGGAAAATAATTAGATATTTTCTAAAAATTCTAGACTATGTTCTTTAAATTGTTTTGAAATTTAATTTTTGCCTTGACAACATATAATTACTAAAGTTAATCTGACCATGGTGTATATCACACACCTATTATTTTAAGTTGGTATACATTTTATTCGTTATAACTTAACTCCCACCGTAGTGTCTTTCGGACATTCGTGACCAAGATGCCTTTATCAAAATTTAGGACCCTATCATCTTGAATGACAATTTACAAAGTGATAAGAATTCGACTTTTTGGATAAATTGACGTTTGTGCCGTTTTTTTCTATAATTCTTCACCGTATTACAATAACTTATTTTTAAGTCAAAAAATTTAAATCATCAAAAAAAAGCCTTTGAAAAGATCAGAAAAAAATATCCTAAGACTTTATTCCATTACACTATAGCCCAAATGGACACGTGACCGTATTTCAAGAATAAGGTTTGTAAACAGTAAGTACTTTATTTTTCAACAATTACTTAAAACGAATTTTAAACAAATGAAGGTCTTTTAAAGTATTTTAAGCCTTTTTTTCATTACATCCAAGTTCCAAAACGATCACTGACCTTCAAATTAGGAAAATAAGGTTTTGATACAAGTAAACAAATAGTGATCAAATTTATGAACATTATTCCGAAACCGTAATTTTGTACTTATTTCTCACTAATTTTATTCGGACTTTGCTTGTAATCAGAAAAAGTCTTGAAACGTTTGAAGTTCCTCCCCAACGTTTTTTTCATGAGATTTAGTACTTTTTCAAAATACCTATATTGTGCTGTATATCAACATATACCGTAAATTTAAACCTTCATCGTAGCGACTCGTAATACGTCAAAATAATCGAAGGGTCAACTTTCTCATAACAATATTACAACTATGGTCAATTATGTACTGAAAGTTCGCCAGAGAAGCACAATCCCTTTGTGAAACTCTCAAAATTACCATTTTTCGCTCTTTTGAGATGACCGTTTCAGTACATATTCCTAGTCCTATTTTCCTATATTTTCATAGAATAGTCACCCTCCTATTCTTTTGACCATTTTTTCGCTCCTTTATGACCGTTCAGACATAATTCTTAGACTCATAGTTCTAATAATTTATTAATAGTTCGAACCTCTCCATTCTTTGAGGTAACCATTGGGCTTGAACTATGATTATCCAAAAAAGTTTCTTTTTTCAATTTTAATGAAAGCTAATTTTAATAATTTTATAAAAACAATTATTTTTTTGCAATTGATATCCAAATTTTGACGTTTGATTATTTCAAATCTTGACGCCAAACATGAATCCGCTGAATTTATGTTACTTATGCATTTGTTTTTGAGAATCCGGCCAAAATGAGAGAGTCTTTTTATTTTCTATTACATTTGATGACTTTTTATAAATTTTTGACAAATTGTTTTATAGGACTCTAGAGGAAATTTTTTGAATAATATGACTTACCACTGAAGAAATATATGTTATAAATCGAATCGATTCGTTAATATGCTATGATTTAAAACGTCTGTCACAAAAAGCCAAAACCTACGGGTCCAGACATTTTCGGCCACTACGGAGGAGTTAAATTATAAGAAAGAATTTTTAACATCACTAACATTCCATTCAAAAAGATTGCGGAATTCCCGGCAAAAAGTATACCCCATTTTTTGCTAAAAAGAAGTTGTCAAAAAGATATACAGTATAGACAAATGTAAACTTAGTCTACAAACCTTTACTTACAGGGTACCCTGCTCCTACATTTTCTGCATTATTATTCTAAAAAGACACCAATCATTGTTTATTTTTGACGCATACAAAAACCCAATGAAACAAAAAATTTCGAAAATTTTGCCTTTTTCGATTTTTTTCTAAGTATTTTCTCAAAATTATAGTTCAAAATACCTTTGTGTCAATTTGACCACTAAAACTTCAAAATATCGACGACGTTACGTAAGCCAACTTTCTGCTTCATGTTTTCCTCAGCCTTTTTTTTGAGCTACTTTCGAAACAAATCAAGCACATTTAGTTTTCGGGGAATATTTTTCACGGACCTTAAAAATCACATATTTTTGTTTGGTCAAATTTGACAAAAAACGCTCTTACAAAGAATCTCTGTGTTTAAGAGCTAGCTTTTGCAAAACAATCTTGCGGTAATTTTGAAATTTAACCTAAGAGGATTAGATTTTCCGATTAAAAAAGTCCAAAAACCGGTATTTTGTGACCGGCTTTTTTACCGATATCTAGAATAAATATAAGCACTTATCGACATAAAGCCTCCTACCAAAGTTTCTGTATACTAATTATACATTATGTTAAATTAGGTTTATTCCAATATAACTCAGAGATAGAACTTTCCTATTTGCTTCATTGGCTCTTGCTGACCCGCTTTGTTGAAGGGTGTGGTCATACTAAAAACTTTTGCAAATTTTTTCGCAAGTTGAAGGCTACTCTACAAAGCGCTAATCCTTATACTCCCTCGAGCCCTTTCGGCTAATTGTATCAGAGAAATATGCAAAATTAGAGAGCAGGAGATACCCTTAATATCTAGTGACGTTTTTACCCAATCTTATTGATATTTTTTGTTGAATACAACCCTAGCATTCATTGGTTAAATAACCATAAACCTTCATTTAGCCATAAAACCCAATCACATGCTTTATATGCCATCATGATGCCCGAGAACTTTAAAATCCATTTGCACTTTTGAAGAACGAATAGAATTTTTTTGAGTACTCCGGCATCTGATCATAATGCGAAATAGTTGCCCATTCATTCAGCTTCACTACATAAAAGCTTTTTCCAGCAAGACGAAAAAAAATTGGTTATAGACTTAAGAAAGGAAATGATACTTCCTTGTTATCAAATTTACTAATAAGAGTATATACATAATACTCTTTCAGTAAAATTTATAACAGAAACTATCTATTCCCTTCTTAAGGGCACTCGTCATAATTGAACAGATTTGCACTTTTTCCAAATTTTTTGTCTTGACTGGAAACTTTTTTAGTCCTCCTATCCGAAATTCTTCGAATAAAAAACTATTTTCAAACACAAGTTGCCACTTTTCAGCTTACTTCGTTTAATCTGATTTCTTCAGAATTCATTATTTTATACTTTCATAAATCGTCTTTGAAAACACTTCAAAAAAACGCGCTATGAAAGTAGTGATCTACAATTACAGCTTAAAATATTATTTTTATTAATTACCTGTAACAAATAGGAGTAAAGTCAAACTAACACTACGTCTGTAGCAATTATAGACTAACAACTACTTGTTCAATTTTCAAGTCTATCTTGAAACTTTCTAAAGTGAACTCTCTGCATTAGTTTGCTTAATGCTATCCTCATGATTGACGCAATACTTTGTATTGACTACGTAACCTATTATAGTTATTACAAACAGGTCTCATTAAATCTATTCTCGTACTACTCGACATATACTTATTATCTCGCTGCCGAGTATTTGATATCTCGCAGGAATAACAAGTTGATTTGCCCTATTGCCCTCCTTGGCCGTAAGCAATACTTAAGATCTAGTTATCAGTAGTTTCTCACTTATGCAAGGCTCGTACACTAGGCCATACACACTGTTGTTGAACCACTTTGAGTTCTGCGACTTGTTGTTCTATACCTAAATTCGACGACTCTGATTCAACTCCTCGTTCGAATTAAACTAGTAACAGTTCATCCAACGACCTCATGGTTAACGACCCCGTTGAGTTTTTAACCTCCGTAAATCCTATTATTACGACGCTGGTTACTCCCCCCAACCCTACGAAAAAAGAATTTCATGAATGAAATTCCCTCAATCTAAAACTAGATTCTACCTTCCCAATAATAACCACAGAAACCCCAATACCTTAACACTCCTTCCCTTAACAATCCTAACATCCCTAACGATAAACTTTTTCAGAAACAGAAATAAAATACACTGAAATACACACTTTGCTGAAACAACAAAAAACGCCTACAACGAACTATAAAGTGTGTACAAATTAAACACAAAAATAAATATTAATTTCAAAACTTATAACTACAAGAATCACCAAAAATTTATTTAAATTACACAAAACAAACAAATAAGGAAAAGAAATAATCATTAATACAAAAAATAAATTAAATGTTATTACAGTTACAAATAAATCGAACCTATTTACAAATTCAATTCTCTAACTCTCTTACTTTACTCCTCTCCATCCGTATTCAAACCCAACTTCATCGCCTATCCTATTACATTCTCGCTACTTTCGCCTCCTACTCTTTCTACACTTCTCGCTCCTTAACTTCATCACCTCTTTCGATCACATCCGCTATCTTTCAATCTTTCCACATTCTGCTTCATTTTTGCTTCTTTCTCTCTTGTCTCTCATTCAAAACTCCTCTCTATTTACCCTTTTCGCCCTTTGTCTTCGAACGGCCTTTTCTTCAACATTCTCACTATTCTTCATCAGCTATCCGGAATCTGATCTCGCTTCTTGATTCACTCGGTTACCCTCCCACCAATCCATTCACTTAATTAGCCCTTAACCTCTCCGAGTATCCTCCGCCCTGAACTTCTTCCATCAATTCTCTTCTAAGATATGTCATCTCTTTGCATGTATACACATGTCCTCGATCGCGCAAATCCATCGTTACTGTCTTTCAATTTCTACCCGACTCATCTTGTACATCTCTCCATCAATCTCCTCTAACCTTCCTTCCCTCAATTACAAATCTTGTATCACCATGCCAGTCTCATTTTCCACCTCCGATATTACACACATCTCAGATAACTCTTAATCTATATTTAATCCGCCAGCTTTAATTCGATTCTTCTCTCAAAGTCTACTTCGACTCTGTTTATCTACTCACATCCAGTGCTTTCATATCTCATCTTGAATCTGCCTTCCTGAAGACATATACCTCCTTGACAAACTCATTAAATCGCCTCACGGTATCACAAACAATCATACCGAAAACTGAATTTTTCCAGTCCCCTCACTTTTCTGATAATTAACTCTCAGACTCCAACTATTCCCCTGTTCTGAACTCTGCTGGTCGTCTTTCAACCACACGGCCTCGTTCGCATTTTCACCACAACGACTATCATTTGAAATATCATCTTCAATGTGCTCTGGACTTATTTCTGATCCAACATTTTGTTTTCCACCCAACACAGACTGAAATCTCTGACCTCAAACTCTATTTCTAATTGCAAAGTTGATCTGGCTATATCCTCTTCCTTCAACTGGTTGTTGTGCTTCTTTCGATTTCTGATTATTGCCCACGATATCTTTGAGCTAATTTAAAACTCCGCTGAGACGTATTTAAGACCCAACAGTATACAAACAGTATACTTCGATCAGTGACCTGAAACTACCATCCATTTTCGTTTCTTCCGATTAAAGTTTTGCCATGTACGCCCAGAATCTGTCAGCAAGAAAGCCCAAATTGCTTCCAAACTTATTGGCTAAGATCTCATCTGATTCATCGCCGATCTTTCCACAAACAATTCTCTAATCTTCTTATCACGCTCCCCAAACCAACATCATTCTGACCCCCTTCCTAGCACCATCTCTCTTGCCCTCTCATAGTATTAGATCCCGTACATCAGCGTCGATTGATTAATGAATCTGCGATCCAACATAATAATGCAATTCCCCGTCGACATTTACCCACGAAATCAATTGCTCATTGCCCGTACCCATTCCACGTCGCTATTGCCCCTCTCCCCTATTTGACAATCCTGCCCTGTAGTATTCACTCTCTATTAATCTTCTCTAATCATCACACATCAATTTTAAATTTGTTTCATCTCTTCCCCTATATTTTCTATACCATCTCCAACCCTTCTTGCTTCACCCCTTTGGCTGAAATTCAACACTACTTATATCTCAGCCATCACAATTTCTCTCCTTCAATTGCAGACTTCGTTGTTTTTGGCGGCTCGACGTATATCACACACATACACCTAACGCAAAAACATACCCAAAAACCCCTAACATGCCGCATGACCATCCATTGGACCCACCTGCGTTCACATTTTCAAACCAAAAACACCAACCCAATTTTATAAAACCCACAAAAATCCAATAAACTTATACGCCTAGGTAAAAATACTTTCTAAGAGACAGTATGAACTCCACCCTCTAAACTTCTACACACATACAGAACAAGCGATTACCAAACGACTCCCCTTATCATACCCAACACCCATCTGACCACTCTACCATACCCTGTCCCCTTTACACCAGCCGAACTAATCACATACCCTACCACTTAATGACCTACTCACTATACTCAATCCATTATCCAAAAGTTATCCTCTAACTTCAACATCACAATTTGATTTCTAATCATACCGGAGAAAATTCACAACTTCAAACCATTTTACCATCTGGTGTTGATCTGACACTCGTACTTCTCAAACTATCTACTCCACCTGCTACTTCACCCTATCTTAGTCAGATTGTGTTATCCGGTGAAACATACAAAGTGTTTCTGCCTATTCCCTCTATCCGGTAGCTTTTTCCCGCCTACCCCCTTCCAAGTTTGATACAGCGTTTACCCCGAGACCCATAACTTGTTGTACTACCACATGACCATGTACCCAACTCACCTTCTAAATTATTCAAAGTATTCAATAACTACCTCACTGCTAACGACGACCGGTCAACCAACTATTGCTTATAGCTCCATACAAAATCGTAAGTTAATTTACCCATATTTTCTCCTAGATCAATTAGTATATACCATACCTACTTAATTTCCTTCAACTCGTACAATTTTACGACAATTACCATCCTGAAACTTTCACACCAGATGCATTTCATTTTACAGAATGTCTCTACCTCCTACAATTCTCCGAGTGCGTTTGCTACTTTGCACCGACTTCTGATCGTCTCACTCACTTACAAATATTCAAATCCACGCGACCTCCTTGAATGAAACCCACCGCTAGATCTTTACTCACCGGTCGACTTATCATATACTCAGCCATCAACCTGATTCAGTATTAATCCGACAATGACCGACTCACGTCATCCGAAAATACACCTATCTGGGACTGATTTCCTACATCATCTCTATTATTCCCCCCTATGCAATCCAACATCGCTGCACTCACTCCTTCCCCTATGACACTCCCACATATCTCATGGATCTTCGCCGAGCCACTAACAAATCACCGCGTATATATCCATACCACCTGCATATCTAATCGCCTACTCAAACACAATCTGCACAATCCCACTTGACTACCTCTAAAAACCTTCTTTCTCACCTTCAATCTTTTCTACAACCCTCACTATATCTTCAGCCACCAATCTCGGTTAATCATGAGATACTCGACCAATACCAACACCAAAATGGCTTCCCAATCTACTGTACCGAGCCCATTCAACTCCACGAACGCTTCTACTGTTCACAACCCAATTGTCGTTAGACGATAACACACTAGTATAAACTTCCGTGGAAACAAATGACTCATACTACCATGCGAGGCGCCTGACAAACAGCATTCAACTATTCCAAGAATGTTAATTTTGTGTACTTCGCATATTCCTTATCGAAATCACCCGCAGACATCCACCATGAAATTTATTCGCCAAACTCCTCCACCAGTTAGCGTCCTTCGGCACTACATGTCAATCCTACTAAACTACACCGCCCAGCCCGTTCTCTTCCCTCCATTTCTGAATGTTAGAATCCCTTCAAAAACTCTCCCAAAGACTACCCGACTTTCGATCGATCTAACATCTGAAATTATTTAATAGTATCGTTGAACAGATCTCAAACCGAAAATATCAATTCCACTAATGCCCGCACACACTACCAGTGGTGAGACCAATGCGCGCCCACACTGCTATTTTCCCAAAACACACGTTGCCCATTCTGCACTCTTTGCCCTACATTGTCTCCTCATGACCACATCACTCCTGTCCCAATGCTCACATTAGACTCCCGATTTCTTTTTTCTCAATTTCTACAAATGTATTTTTGAAACACTTACAACTTTTATTCTATCTTTCATCTCTACCGGTATATATAGATTATTAAATTGCAACAATTACTATTTGCGCAAATATCACAAATATATAACTTTTATTATTAAATATTTATCAGTAAAATTATGAAGTCCAAATACCAACAAAAAATGCCAAGAGCAGCAAGTTCAATGAATATCAACTGCTGACATAAGAGAATGAAAAAACTTATACGAAAAATTCAGCAAAAATATTCAAGGAAAACCGGCGAACAGTAAATAGAAAGCTACGATAACCAAAATATGCCACATAATAGGAGTTGTTAGGTCAAAATAGATTTTTAATGAATTATTTGCGCAGACTGAGTGGCTGTGCTTTTCAAAACTTGTCACATCTCTNGTGAGGCTTGCGGAGGGGGAGAGCTAGTAGTCTAGTAAAACTAGCGCTGCAATAGGTCAACTGGTCACATATCACATTCCTACTAGCTCTACAGCACCACTCTAGTACATATAGCTTATATATGGACGCGGACGGCTGGGTGCGAACCGATTGCTGACCCCTGAGGCAAAAATCGAAAATAGCTCACATTCACTAAAATTCAGACAATTTTTCGGATTGTCACCAAATCTCAAAACTTTCCGATATAAGCTCTAGGATCCTTGTTTCGTTGAAAAAATCTGAGGGACTCGTGTTTAACCGCGGTTAACCAGATGGTTGGTGGGAGTGGTACTGAATTGTCTAATGAAATCGCGAGATCAAGGATTGATCTTTCATATTGATCAGAACTGTTCTACCGTCATCAGAAAAATAAGAAGCTTTCAGATTTAAAAGTTTATCGCTGATGCACGTCTAAATTACTGCGTGCGTTTTTTCAGAGTCTTCATAACGCACTTTTTCCTATTTCCCAAAAAATAAATTGATGAATGTTATTAAAATCGATACATCAGACACAAAATCCAAATCACACACTTATCTTGAAAACATTTTTCTGGTTTTGAACTCAAAAATAACAAAATTGAAGCTGATAAGTTTCAAAATCAATGCTTTTTGCAGAATTCTTGAAAATTTGTTAGGAAAAAGTTGAAAATTGGAAAATTTATTCGAAATTAGAAACCGAAAACAAACTACAGGGGGGGCAATATTGCCGGCCCAATATCGCCGACCCGATATCGCCGGCCCAATACCGCCAAATGTGCTGAAATCGCCGAATTTAACCTACGCAATACCACGATTTTTAGCTTAAATAGTTCCTGTTCCCATATCGCCGAAAGTGCCCAATATCGCCGAGTTTGGCAAAATCGCCGAATTTTTTGGAGATTTATATCTCAAATTACTTTGTGTGCGTCATGAATGAAATCACTTCCACGATGAATTTCTCAATCTTACTCTAATCAACTTTTATTTGATTCAGTTTATAAGATTAAATTCTACGCTTTGTGATTACACTCATCAAACCGTGAACCACCTATATAAAATTGGAAAGTGTGTTTTACATTCACTTTCCCACGGAACTGCCAGTCTCAAAAACGCTTACATTCTATACGGCGGTTCGCATAATCACTGGATGTTTCAGTAAGGTTTCTAGTGTTGCTGATGATTACCGACGGTAAACACAGCGGTAATTCACAGACCTTGCCTAAACAATTCAAGTACACACTAGGAAACATTAAGTGAATTCGAACACGCGCACTAGTATACGTAGCGTTTTTGAGATGGAGTTCCGTTGGGAAAAGGATATGACGTCAACTCCAACGCCTACGCGTGTTTATTTGTGTTCCTACAAATATTACTGTATATTGCCGAAAGTGCCCAATATCGCCGAATGTGCCAATATCGCCGAATTTTTTTGCCAACAAATTTTCGGCGATATTGGCCCCCTCTGTATAAGTATGAATTTTGTCATACCTTCAAATTTACCGTCTGTTATTAAAAATTTTAATACAAACTGAAAGTAAGAAATAAAGTCGAATGCGATTCATTCTACAGTAAGGTGGGAAATTCGAATGATTTCAAAAATGGTCACTATTAAAAAATTTGATATTTTTTATTCAGAAGATAAAGGATAGTTCTACAAGCTAGCTAATCTGACTATTATCCTCAAAGCCCTATATGGCTATTTTTTATCGAGAAAATTCAATTTCAGCGACCAGTACCCCCTTAAAAGGACATTTGAGTCCGTTTCCTGAAAGCTCGGTCTGAAATCATCAATATTTGCGTGTCATTCGGCGGAGGTAGTTTATAAAAATTATAATGCGCTGTTCCGGATGAATTTTTTGTCTGTGATTTACAAGTCTTCTTAATCTTTTCAACAATTTTCTACCAAAATCCTCTTAACCAAACCATAAGAGTTACTCAAAAACGTAATTTCACCTTTATTTAATTCTAATTTAGACTACCAACTCGGAAACTTCTAACTGAAGAGGGTTCTGAAACTGAGTTTAACTAATTTAACCCTGCGAGGCATAAAGCCTTTTGAAAGGCTCAAGCCACTTTAAATCAGCCAAAAATTATGAAAAAATGACCGCAGAAACTTCTCTTTAAAATTCATTTTAAAATTAAACAATGTCAATCTAAAAATATCACCTTAATTTTTTTCGGATGATAGGTTCAAACTTTATGACGAGTTGATTGAAAGACGATTTTTCGCTTAACCCTTCGAAGCATATAAAAAAAGGAGGCTATACTTTGCGGGT
>SCLH01001302.1:74601-93389 GCA_004367855.1 Oikopleura vanhoeffeni | reverse complement strand
CTTTATGATCAAGTTATAAAGATAAATTTTCAAAAAAATGCTCTGTTTTACTCATTACTTTTGTCTGATCGACTATATCTGTCGGGAATCAAAAAATATTTGTAAATTAGTTCAAAATATTCATGAAAAAATCATGTTTTTTAGGAAAAAATTGTTAGTTTTCTCGATTCAATGAAATTATTTGATTATTATTACAATATTGAAGCAAATATGGTATAAGTGTACCACTTTGACATGATTTTCACAAATTATATATTTTTTCAAAACATATTATTTTATCCATACTAATATCAAAATAAGACATTTTGAAATTTCACTCCCAAAAAAATATTTTTGCTCCAGATATGTCCAGAAGGCTAATTTTTCTTGCAAATTGTACTCAAACCACTTTTCTAATAACTGGTTTTCCAAATTTTGATTAAAAAGTATTTATTCAGAAGTAAAACTTAAGCGAAAAATCGCCTTTCAATCAATTTGTCATAAAATTTGAACCTAGTATCCAAAAAAATTTTAGGAAATATTTTAAGATTCACATTGTTGAATTTTAAAATGTATTATAAGGAGAAGTTTCTGCGATCATTTTTGGCTGATTTAGAGTGGCTTTAGCCTTTCAAAAGGCTATATGCCTCGGAAGGTTAAGGGTGTCGCTGATTTGAACCTTTAACTAAGGTGTTTTCGATAAACTGATAAAGCTGATATCCCAAAAACTTTTTAATTTTGAAGAACAACTCATCGCGATCATTTTGAATATGACAGTAATCTGATACAATCCCACTTACGCTCACACCTACCATTTTAATACGCCTCCTAAAAAAACACTCAGAACTTATCTTCTGCTTCAATTTTCACCATTTTTTAGTGTCAGGCTCCAGAAAAGCAACACAAATAATGAACTAGCGCCCGTTTGTCGAAAATTTGGTTTTGGCGGACAAAAACGCACAAAAACAAAAACTATTTTTTTAAAATGCGATAAGTTTTTTTTTCTATTGGCGAGACCGAGTTTAAGATAGCATGAAAACTCTTGAAATTGCTCTAATCTAACAGACTTTTCAGTGTTTTAATTATTTGAGAGTATTTCTATCAACTTTAATTTTTGAAGTGTTTTCATTTTGTTAAAATTTAGGCTAAAAATGAAAACTTGACATGGCCCCCAAAGAACGCCAAATAAAAATTTCAAAAAACTCTCTAGCGAATTTTCAAACAAGTCTCGTACTTCCATATGCAGTATGAGCCGAAACTGTATCTCCTAAACTAAGCTTTTCAAAAATTTTAATTTATGTTTTTTCGTGTTTTTGTCCGCCAGAAGCAAATTTCCGAGAAACGGGCGCTAGCGAATTATTTGTATTGGTTCTCTGAAGCCTGTCACAAAAAAATAATAAAAAAATATGAAAATTGAAGGAGAAGATACGTTCTGAGTGTTTTTTCAAGAGGCTTATTAAAAGCGTAAGTGTGGGCGTAGGAGGGGTTGTAACAGATTACTATGAGATTAAAAATGATCGCGAAGAGTTGTTCTCGAAGATTCAAATGTTTTTGGGATATTCGCTTCGTCAGTTTATTGAAAAACACAATTTGCAAAAAAAATAGCATTTTGGACATATCTAGATTCTAGAGCAAAAATATTTATTTGGGAGTGAAATTTCAAAATATCTTATTTCGATATCAGTATGGATTAAATGATATGTTTTGAAAAGATATTTAATTTGTGAAAATCATGCCAGAGTGGTACTTTTATACCATATTTGCCTCAATATTGTAATAATTATCAAATTATTTCATTGAATCGAGAAAACTAACAAATTTTTTCTTAAAAACGTGATTTTTCATGAATATTTTTAACTTATTTAAAAAAATTTTGATTCCCAACAGATATACTAAATCAGACAAAAGTATTGAGTAAAACAGAGCACTGCGCAGTTATTTAGATAAACATACATTTCCTGGAGCATACCATGAGGTAGTAACACATGGTTAAATTAACCTTGCTTTTCAAACGTTTTTTTTTAATTGAACATAAAAATTCTAGAATATGAATGATTTTTCCGAAAATTTAACTCTTCAACTTGATCATTAACGAAAAATTGAAGGTTGATGTCATAATAGTTTTTTGTAAACAGCGCTCAAAGTAGAGCCTCCTGAAGGCTCTCGTGCCTCGGCGGAATTTTTCGGAGAGTTAATGTTTTTTTATTCGAGAACTTTGGTTCACTAGTAATAAATAGCCAACAATATTTTTCAATCGATTTGTACGATATTATCTTTCTATTAATTAGGGTGTGGTCGTCGCTAAATAAGGCCAAAGACAAATTCCTGAATTTAATTGCAATAACTTTTTATGAAATTATAGACAATTACAAGCATTTTAATATTCGTTTTGTTTTGATTCATTGTCAGAAAAGCACTTTTCAATCGTTTTGAAAATATTTTGTATGAAATAAGTTGAAATTGGTTGATTTTTGGAAAATTAAAACAGAATTTATGAAAAAACGAGATAGAAATTGTACAAAACGTCCTAGATTTTCTGCACGGACTCTTCAGCTACACATTTACGTGGGTTTTGAATGCGTGACTTTTAAATCCAGGGAGAAGATACATTTTGATAGAGACCCCTTAAATTGAGTCAAAATACTATTTTTTGATGATTCTGAAGACAAATCTAAAAATTTGCTCAAAAAAGGTCATAGGTGAGCTGCTCACGTTCTGTCCAGATAATGTAAGTCATAAATCTTTGCCAAACCTTAAAAACTCAGAGAGGAGATACATTTTGAAAATCCATCACTTTAAATTTTTTAAAGTGTGAGCTCGCCGACAAAAACCTTTGTTTTGTGTCGTTGTTATTAGCTAAATGATTGTTTTGAGCAATGATTGGGGATCAAAACTGTATTTAGTTTTCTATCCACATTCCTTTTTTTGTCTCAAAAATATAAATAACCATTTAAATGGTTTTGGTTAACTTGACAACTACTCTCGCAATAGGCAATCGAAAACTCCGATTTTCAACTTTTAGAGGACGATAGTTTTATACGATAAGTTTATACGGATATGTTAGCGTGTCCACCAATCGATTTTCGGCCAAACCGACCAATTAGTTTAGATTGTTAACATATACTGATGTTGTGCCGAAATTTTTATTGCGCGTTTAGTGGTGTGGAATATTTTTTCCGAAAATCAATATTTTTCTAGGAAGTCGAATGTTTACCGAAAAATACGCATTATTCATAAAAAAGAGGGTTTTTAGCGTCGGAAACCGCCCTAGTGTAGAATAATGTAGACTTAATTTTATTTTTCAACGAAAGATCGTTGATGCTTATCAAAAAAAATTTGTCCTGGGTGCGGGAGTGCGAGAATGTGGAAAAAAAATTTTTGAAGTTTAGATTTTCAAATTTTTTTCTAAGTATTTGAAAATTTGGTTTAGAAAAAAATTTTTTGCGGGCGTTTCAGCTGATTAAAAAAAAAGAAAAAAAATTTTCGAAAATTTTTTTCAATTATTCAAAAAAAAAATTTCAGAAATTTTTTTTTATTTTTTCTAACATTAGCTGAAAAACGCCCGCAAAAAATTTTTTGTTGAAAATTTTGTTCCCTTATCAATACTTGGAAAAAGAATTGAAAATCTGAAAACAGATAAAAGTTATAAATTTAAGATTCGAAAGTTATGCAAATATTAAACCCTTCTTCATGAAGTAGATATAAAAATTTTGTAAAAAAATAAGAAAAGTAATTTATAAAATATTAATAATAAATTCAAAAAATGAAACCTAGTTCTTAATAAACCCTCTATTCTTGGAAAATATAATGAAAAACCGATTTTGAACTAAATAATGAAAAACAGGAAAAGATTTACCTCCCAAATTCACACAGAAAATTATAAAGAATGTCTTCCAAAATAATTCAAATAAAAAATTCTTCAATTAAAAAATTTAATTTAAATAATTAAAGAAGTTTATTTCAATGGTGTATCGAAATTCTTTAAATTTCTAGATCCGATTACATTTAGAAATAAAAAATTCATATTTCATTGACGTGTTTTTCTTTTTGATCCAATCGATAATCGCAAGCTACTATGGTTTCCCAGAATATCCCTAAGCGTATAGGAAGGCAACAACTATAAGATTTTATTGTCATTCATTTGTCAACGTTTTGGACAACAAATTGTCCTGAGCTCGACAAAGAATTTTTTTGAAATCTTGAACTCATATTAGAGTTTATAATAAAAAAAATATAAGACAAAGGAGGAAGTGTGTTTCAAGTTGAGGAGAGAGTGGAAACTGATAAACAGGAGAGTATATGGGAATAATTACAAAGAAAGAATATTTTGGCTTGAATCACATGAATTAAATTATTGATTATGGAATTAATTAAAATACATTATATTCGACGCGATGCTAAACAAAAACTCACAAGAAGATATGTCGAACTTTATACGCCACTCATGTGCTCAACTATAATCAGGTGATTTAAATATGTCCACAGACTTCAATAGTGCTTGGATTCCTCTTATCATGTTCTTTTGACAAGCCCATGAATGAAGATTCTTTCCGAACTCTCTTGGCCTTTATTTAAAATAATTCAATTAAAATTGATTGGTGTCCTCGCATCATAAAAAAAAGACGATGGCAAAATCTATAGGTCAACAGTTGAGACTTGAGAGCTTATGCTGATTTACGATCATTTGTGGTCGCAATTTTTTCTTTAATATGATAGAGGAGGAAAAAGTCGTGGTTGAGCTATAGGCTTCCATAAATCACTTTGCCTGAGTTAACGTAGAACCAATATATATTTGAGGCAATTTCAAAGGGTTTCCTATTTCTTATGCATCTATCTTGACGCTAGTGGCCTCGTAATTATAATAATCACAAAAAAATTCCCAATAGTTACTCGTAATCCCTGCTCTGAAGATAACATCTATGCTCGCTAGACACCTGACAATTACCATTACCAGTCTCTAGCTAGAATTCTATTTGACCAAACGATGATCCTTGGCAATAAAAATATAATAGGGTTTATTTTGTGACTCTAAATAAACTCTTTGTGACGTACTAATTAGGCCCACTATTTGTTGAATCGGCACAAATAATATATATGCTAATTGACCTTTGAAAATATCACGTTCGACTGAAAATGACGCCAAGAATAAATTGAGTGCGAGCAGATGTAGCTTGAGTATTTGTCGACGTAATATCGCAGAGAAGACATCACCCCATAAATATAGGAACTTAATTATCAGATATAGATAATTGTTTTTTAAAATTATTCATTATACTTTTGCAACAAACTGGTCCTGATTATTAATTAATATGAAATATTATTTAAACTTTCCACGCATGAGAGCCATTCAGTGACTCAATTTTTATTCAAACAGCCTAAAAACGCAAAAATTATTAATAAGGAATTTTGAACGTGCCATAGAGTTTGCCATTTTATTTGAAACTCGTATCTTTAAATTATACGACTAGTCGTTATAAAGATATTCTTTCCAACTATTATTATTGGATTTTTGGACAAATTTCCGTAAAAATATGATAGCGTTAATACAAAATAAGTACCAAAACATAAAATATCCATAAATCATGGTTTGTTTTCTTCGAACCTTTCCGATTTAGAGTTTAATTAAAGTAATATTTTCAGAATATTATATTCTCATGTCAAGTACACCAAAAATCGAAATTCATCGTTTTCTTCCTTACTTTTTTGGCGATAGCTATTAGCCTCCTCGGGCAAAAATTGAAAATTCGAATATCGATTTAATATTCCAAATAATATCGTTTTTCCATAAAAATCAGAAAATTGGTTAATAAAGATGGATGTAAAAAAATATAAATTTAATTTTTTCGTACACATAATTGAAGTGAGCTAAATAGCTTTTTGAAACAATTTTATCGATTGAAAATTTTAGTGAATCCATGTAAAATGAAATATTTTCTAGTTTTTATTCTTCATCACGGAGCATCGATTCAATAAAGTTACCAAATGACTAAACCAACCTCAACTCTTCAACAACCAACTCCTATTTATATTGATAGCTTTTTCCTCATATGAAATTAAATCTATTAGAATGAAATTTCAGACGGAAATCAAAAAACCCCCGGAAATTTTTTTTTTTCTTTCATTTTTATTTAAAATCATTAAAAGATATAATAGGCTGAAAACCATTTTTGAATTTAAAAAGCAGGCTTATCCGCTCTGTAAATTGCTGAAATTTCTCATTCAAAGTAAATAATGAGTGTTTTGACAGCGGACTGCAAAGGTAGACATCCATGTTGAAAAAACCATTCACTGTTTAAATTAATTTATTTTTTCAAAATCTGACATTTTTGATAGTAAACTAATTAGCCAAAAAATATTTTCAAGAAATACAAGCATAATTAGATATTATTATTTATTGCACTTTTTCGTATTTTTATTATAAACTGAATACCAAAACTTGTCAATAATTGGCCATCCAATATCGATATGACAATCATTTTTTAAAAGTTTATTTTTGATTCTTTGGAGGGGGTTTGAAATGTAGAATTCTATATTTTAACTAAAATACTTCAATACCTACTCTATGTACTGCACGAAAAAAATAAACGCCTTGATAGGCTCTTGAAAATGGGCTACTATTCCCTTGTTCACAGTTTTTATAATCTAGGTCGATGAAATATTCCTTTGCCAAGCTAATTCCGTTAAAGCTGACCTTATCATCGAGGTTTTTCTTAAGGTTTTTTTTCTTTCAAAAATTCAAACATTCAAGCTTAAGGGGGTTAGGTGCTCGGTTTTTTTGCAGCCCTTTTATCAGCATTTAATTTAATGATAGATTAATATCGGTTATTGACTAAAGTTGACCCAAGGAATCTCATGTTGGGCTATTATTTTTCTCAAACAATCTAGAACAAAAATCTAGAATTTTTTAAAATATCGAATATTTTTAAGCTTTAACCCACATAAAACGGTATTCTACCATTGATATGGAAAATTTTTATGGTAAATATGAACCCGCTTAAACGATGCCGACATTAAAATTATGGAAAATGTCTTAATCGAATTTCTAGAAATTTCAATTATTTTTAAGCAAAAAATGTTAAACCTAATTATCGAATTGAGGCTGATGGGTTCAAAAGGTCGATTAGCTGTAAGCAAATTTTTTGATCAGTAAAATCTCAGCTTCAAATTTGGTGGTACTTTGTTTCAATCGACGAACTTTTTTTCGAACTTTCATTTCCAGTTTCCACTTATAGTCATATTTCTATGAATTCTAGGATAAATTTTAAAAATCGAGCCAAACATATTGACGACCACTTATTATCTACTGAGTTCGAAAAAACGGTCTTATTCTGGAAACATCCGTCTAGGAGAAGTATCACTTTGAAGACGAATTGCGTTTCAAAAGTGAATTTCTAGAAATACAAGAGCGAAATTCAAAAAAATGGGCCAAACATATTAGTGGATACCCCCCTTCATTATCTCTAAATTCGAAAAAAATATTTTTCAATCCGTGATAAAAATTAACGCCTTATTTGTAATATTGTGTATGCGTAATTAAAATATTTGTGAGTTGCTGATTTCAAGTAATTATCCTCATTTACTAACATAATTAATTGAAATCAGTAATAATATAATCCTTTCATTAAATTTATGATGAACAACGATTTTATAAAGAGTAAATTTTACTTATACTTTCGGCGGCGCAAAACACAGTATCCGATCATTCACATATCGATTCATATGACATTTTGATCGGATCTCTCGGTAAGCAAATCTCAAATACCTTGAATATCGGATCGGACAGATTTGAAAAAACGTGATCGGATTCGGAAAAAGACGATCTGATCGTTTCTCGGTATTCCCGAGCACATATTTTAGCTCGGACCCCATCCTGGCCACATAGCTATGGTCACATTCTATGTGACATTAAGGCTATGTGACATAGTCCCTTTATGATATTTTGAAATTTTCTGAGTATTTTTCGCAAGTGAAAAAAAAATTTGCTTGAAAAATTTTTTCAGGCGTTCAGAACATTAAAAAATATGAAAAGATTTTGTCAAAAAATATTTTTTCGAAAAAATTATTTTTCTTAAAATATTTTTGAATAAATTTTTAAATGTCTGTAAGTTCCGCCAAAAAATTTTTCAGCAATATAATTTTTTTTTCAGTTGTAAGAAAATATCAGTAATAAATTTCAAATTAATTCTATTAAATAATTGTTATATGACACCATCTATCTGAATGTATTGTACCAAGTAACTGTACATAATAAGTTTCAACTAAAGTGCGTGTTAATTGATTATAAATAATTTTGTTCGCGATCAAACGGGATCCTCTTTTCTTTCTTATTTCGTTTTTTTTCTCGAAAAATCGGTTGGAACAAAAATAATCAATTTCGAAATTTTTTTTCCAAAAAGTGTGTAATTTTATTTATAAGCGTTGACCCAAAAACTACGATTTGCATTGTTTATAATTAATTAATACTGAAAAACGAAATCTATTTTGATACTGTACCACCAAAAAATTTTTTATTAATTTTTTTCCATTTTTCATTTATTAACACACCCAAGAAGTTTCAGAACAATCCACCTATTATTTCTATAAGTCGAAATTAATGGTGGACACGACGTCGATAACCCTCTTAAGAGGGTACTGGTCGCTGGTTTTATGAGGCCTTTGGGTCTTTGAAAATGGTTCAAATTGATTTGGGGTGATAACAATGTGTACTACCGACCAAATTACCAAAAATTTTTTTTGAAATTTTCGCGTTTTTTCGTTTTTTTCTTAGTATTTTTTCAAAATAAAATTTAAAAATAACGTTTGCTTTAATTTAACCACTAAAACTAGGAAATTTCACCTTGACGTAAGCCAACTTTCTGATCAGTGTTTTCGTGGATTTTTTTTTGATTCTACTTTCGAAAAAATCGAAGCATTTTTTCACGTGACCTTCAAAAATATATATTATATTTTGAGTTTGGGGTCGAAATTTTTAAAAACAGTTCTACAAGAGTTCCTATTTATTCTGTGCTAGTGTTTGCTGGAATTTAAGTGGATTCCAAAATATAACTAAGGAGGAGATAGATTTTTGGTAAAAAAAATGCTCAAAATCGCTAAAAATCGGTAGTTTTCTACGATTTCTAAAAAAACTGAAGTGATTTTCCAAAAAACGCTTCCAGAGGTCCTTAGTTTATAAGTCATACGGGATATATTATAATTTGAGCTGATTTCAAAATAAACCCTGGGAGGAGATGGATTTTTAAATTTAGTTTAGGGACACTTTGTACTGGTAACGTATCTCAGAGTGTATCGGATCAAAAAGTCATTGATCAATGGTTTTGACAAGATTAAGGGTGGATCTACAACATGACTAATCTTAATTGTCCAATAGTTTCTCTGTTAGGCTGATTACTCATCCAGAAAAGTCAATTCCAGCGACCAGTAAGAGGGGTAGCGGTCGCACTCTGTTTAGGGTACGTTTGGGTGTAAAAATAGCACGACATTGCTATGGAACACTCAGAAAGCATAAACTTATTGAAACAAAAACAAATTCAAAAAAAGTTCGAAATTTTCATTTTTTGAAAATTTTTCAGAGTAATTTTTTTTGGAAAACATTGAAACCCAATTTTCGACCAGAAAAACTCAAAATAACAAAAAGCTGTAAGCAGATTTTCTTCTCGGCATCACCCAAGCTTTAATTTGATGTTAATTTCGACTAAATCCGACAACTTTTATTTTCGAGTTTTCACTTCCGGTCTACTAAAATGCGATTTTCTAGAATTGAGCAAAAACTTTCAAAATTCTGTTTCCGCCATGGCGCGCCACTCCCTTAATAAGGCACTTTGAGGCCTAGAAACATTGCGACCGCTACCCCCTTAATTTAAATTTGTATCAAAATCGCCTCGGCCACAACCGAGTCCCACATAATATCATTGTTTAAAGAGAACAAAATTAAAAGTCGGATGTATGGTTACCGAGAATTATTACATAAGAATGATGTCTAGTTCTGCTAAAAATGGCTCATTTCCCGACTTCGGACTCGTCGCCTGGCCGAACTTGTAATCAAAAAGAAAAAAAAAATTTCCATTCTCGTTTTTTTGCCTTAATCAGTCTGATCTCCAGTTCTTAGAAAATTCTGTGAACCAATCAGTACCCCCCTTAACCCCCCTTAACCCATGTACTCAGATCTCCAAAAAAGTGAAAAAAATAAAAATTTCAAAAAATCATATGATCATCTCAGGACACGTTAACGCAAATATAATAAATTCATTTCAAATCTCAAACAATTGTGTATCAGACCAATTATGAAAAATTTAATTTCTCTCATTTCAAGGTCAATTTTTTATCAGAGAGCATTCAAAAAATATTTTTTTTTGCGTAACGTGGCGTTAACGTGTCCTGAGATGAACATATGATTTTTTGAAAATTTTAATTTCTCACTTTTTTGGCGATCTGAGTACATCGGTCAAAAGGTTTAGATCCGGTGAAAAAATGTGTTAAAAATTTGTACATTTACTAACTTGGAAAAATTAAAAAATCAATACGTAGTAGTCTCACATTTTTAATTTCAGCCGTTTTCATGTTAATAAGGATCTTTTAGTTCAGTTTAATTTATTTCTTATCAAACGTTCTTCTGAAATGAGACTATTTCAGTTTGTCAAACAAATTTAACCCGAGTGAACATGGCTTAAAATGTACTTTTTTGGTATCAAACACCCTCTAAAACTTTTTTTAATTAGCACGTAACGTGCTGCACGTTGCAACTGAAAACAAAAAGAACATTTCAATTTTGTTTTAATAATCACCCACAAAACTTTCAACATCAAAACCTTAAAATATTTTACTAACTACTCTTTAAAATAACCCTACTTGGTTACCCCAGTACAACTAAGTAACATAATAGGGGTTAATTAAGTGGATTCTGGGTTCTTAAAATAAGTTCAAAGTAAGAAATTTAAATGATGAAATATAGATTCCGACTAAACGACACCCAATAAAACGATTATATTATAAACTTTATAATTAATTTCGAAGCTTTATCTCAAGTTAATTGTACTTTAGTACTCTTACATAATTTTACGTAAGTTTTATATTTTCTATTAAATGCTAGCTGAAATTTATCTGATACCTTGAAAATGAATTCCGTATAGAAAACTTACCAGGAAAAGTGGTAATCTTGAGGGCATCTAGAAAAATCCGAAAGTCGAAAAAAGTACAAAAAACGTTGAACTATACTAATCGGGGAAGCCGTTTTGAGCGCTTAGAAAAAGCTCGTTTTTTGTATTAAATAACTTAAAGCTACGCATAACTCAAAACTGCTTCCACGATGAGTGTTGTACATGTACTATAGTAATCATGGGTTCTGTTTTGAGCGTGGGTCAGGGTTAACATGGCGCTATTATGAGTTATGCTACTTAATAACTCCAACCTACGCATGAATCATTACCGCTCAGAACACCTTTCACGATTAGTAAAGTATTTGCTTACGTCTGATTATAGATGGTTCTGATGCATAATCCAAATCCTCCTCTGTTCAGTTTATCGTTGAGAGATGTTTGAAAAAGTTAAATTTGCTTCAACAATCCCCTGAATCCAATTTCTGAGATGTTAAGCTCGTTTTTATAGCCCTAGAAATATACAAAACACTTAAGTATATACTAAACGATAATATCAGTGTAGTAAGTGACAACAACTGGTAAAGCCACAAGTATGGACCAATGATCATTAGAAATTTTTATGACTATAAGTTCTAATCTGATTTGATCGTATACGTTTTTTAATAAATGAAGTTGAGGGGATGGTCGTCGCAAATAAGACTTATTTAACTGGTGCTCCTGATCAAACTAAAAGTAGCAACAATTTCAGTTCACCATTCCGATTAATAAGTATTTTTTATCGCACCGACCACCTTAAGGGGGTCGTCAGGGTAAACATTTTTGGTTTTTTTTGACTATGATTGTTATTTGTGAAAAAAGTAATGACGATAGAACCGCAAAGTCAACGGTGTTGAAAAGCACAGACGATTCCTCGAAATAATTGACTTTTGTATAAAATAATTAAAATCGTTAGTGAGCGCTAAAGAGCATTGAAGGGCTCACAAAACTCTTCTTTTCAATTTCGATCTCGTTCCTGGCTTTTTATCAGATTTTTTAACCCGCGTGAGCACAGAGCCTATATATATAGGCTCGAGCATACTTAAAATCATCGTAAAAAGGCAAAAAAAAACATTGTAGAATTGTCTCGTCCAAATCCATTATAAAGAATTTTGCGGCGATTCCAAAAAAATAGTTTATTGTTTTTTCGCAAATTTTGTTCAAATATTACGGGGCGTTGATTTTTTGAGGTTTTTTTCTAATCTTTTACCCTTAAAAAAACAAATGCGACCTATCAAGTCAATAAAAATTTGAAAGTAGCCAGTTTTTAGGAAAGTGTTTTGTGCATGCTGACCTTTAAAAAAAATCTATGGTATTAAGAAACAATAAATTTTTTCAAGTAAATTTCCAAATTTTTTTAGTATTTCACAAAAATGTTTATAATTAAAAATAATTTAGCAATTACATTTTCAAGGGTTACTTGAATTAGTTTATCGACCTAGAAATAATATCAGAATTGCAATTATCTGCTTTTATAGGGAAAATAACCAATTTTTATGAAATATCGTAATTTTTTCATCAAAATTTTAGACCTATTTAAAAATAACTTTTGATTGATCATATATCGATCAAATCGGACCAAACTTTGACATAGGCCAGATCCTTGTGCATCGGTTCCGAAAGTAAAATAACTTGTATCACGTGATATGCTATACCTTGCTCTTGTCACTAAATTTTCTAGAACTAAAAATCAAAATTCTAGAATTCAAAATGTCGGATGCAAAAATATACACCTTTCATGTAACCTTTCAACTTCCTTATGCAAAAAAATTAAAACTCCAAGTACCTTGGGCTTTCTGTAATCAACATTGAAAAAAATATACACCTTTCAATGTAACCTTTCAACTTCCTTATGCAATAAAAATTAAAACTCCAAGTACCTTGGGCTATCTGTAATCAACATTAAAAAAGCCTTTATATAGGCTCTGGTGCCTTGGCGGAACTTTTTTTCTGTGCTCACAGCCTTTCTATTTGTAAAGTTTTGTTACGTCAAAAAATTTTATTGGAAAAATAATTTTAAATTTAGCTCTAAAATGCCCGAAAATAAAAATTTCACACTTTTTTTAAAATTAAATTCAGGTCGGAATTGTCTAAAGATTTGTTTTAGTCTTTTAATATATTTATTTTATACACTTTCAAAAAATTGGTTGGATGAACATTTTTCATTTTGTTCTTAGTTCCGTAACAGGTTTACTTTAACGAATATGGGAAATATTTTTTGTTTTCAAATTTTCTGAAATTAACGTTTTATATTAAATCGATCTCGCTTTTATTCTTTTAACTTGAACTTTTATTGGTCAACAAGTTGAACTCATAGATTTTGACAGCAGTAAAAGAGTATGGAGAAGTTGACAAAAAGCTTGATAAAAACTTTCGTAAAGGAAAAACAGCATGTCAGAGCTCTTTAGGATGAATTAATTTTTGGAGGTTTTAAGTTCGTATCTGTTGTATTTTTTAAGTAATATACAGCCTCTTTAAATTTTGGTGGGAAATTTTTTTTTTACTTTCATAATTTTCCTCTGATAATTTTGTGTTTCAACTTGTTTGAGTAAATCCCCTTTGATTGTCTACAAACAAAGTAAGCGATGTTTTCGCACATTGTTACTAAGAATGTTTTTGAAATTATTGATTAGTTTTTTAGAATTTTTTTTTGCGATACGAGTACAAGACTTATTTATTATGATATTTACAGGGACAATAGGGTGTTTGCATATACTGACGCAGATATGTACATCCGTACGAAAGGTTTTTAATTTTTGAGCAGTAGCTGACAATTTTTCCACAAAAATGTTCAGCAAAAAAAAATTGCCGTTCCTACTTAAGTTTAGAAGCGCTTACAAATAATTTGGTGCATTGTTCTTCCAGAAAATCCAGAGAACGCGTTGCAGTAACAACCCCCTCCAATTCAGTATTTTTTAACTTTTCTCACGAAGGTATAAATTATACCGTATAATTATGAATTTCATAATTTAATTATTACCTGATGAAATTAACTTGAAACCTAATGATCCCAGGAAAGAACTTAAGAGGGTCCTCATCGTCATTATTATCTCGTTTATCGCAATTTAAGCCTGTTTTAAGTTATTTTAACTCTTATTTTCATTTTATGCTTAGTTTCTATGAATCTGAAACTGAGGGAACAATAGTCGTTTTTTTTGTTCCGACCACTTGTTGGCGCTGTTTTAGGTTCTCAACAAGTTTTCACCCTAGGCCTTAATTTTTCGTTATCATAAAGCGTTTTATTAAATGATGTAAAACTTTCTTTAGTTTCTTAGAAAAAACATGACTGTTAAGCTTAAAACAGAGATTCCGCCGGCAACGTAAATTATACTTAATATACCTAAGTAAATTAGGTTGGAACTCAGTGTACAAACTAATCTGATTTGATTGATTATAAATACGAGAATATGATTGGCTGGTCGCCCAAATTCAAGCTGATTTCATTGCCTTATTCTGAAATTGAGATTGTTGCTTAGCTGCAAGTATCTCGCGCTGTTTTTATCTTTAAAATCGGCAGGATTTTGACGCTGAAGATTCCTAATACGGGTTAGAATCGATTGTCAACTCATTTTTTGAGATCAGTCAAAGTGTTAAGCACCCCACGTGACCCGAGTTGTCGATCGACCAATCAACCAATCAAATGCTCGAATTCCGCACTTTTCAAATAGTCACGATCTGTTGGTTTAGGGCTCCTAATCCATATTTATTTTTACATTTGAAATTTATTCTTTTTTAATTAAATTAAAATGTAACGCGCATATTGATCACGATCCCGAGTCCATAAAAAATATTTAAAAAAAAAATTTGTTTGGACTGGGGGATCTTGATCGATATGAATCTAACTCAAAATTTTTCTGTTAGATGTGACATTAAACTTTAATCAAGGTTTATTTAGTAATCAAAAATTAAACGTTTACAAATTTATTATTTAGATCAACTATTCTCACCAAATAAATAAATAAGTACTAATTTTATAACACCAAGGTAGCATTATTTCAAGTGGGTATTTATGATGATTTTATTTATAATTATTAATTTTGCCTTTATTTTTTAATTAAAAATATTTATTTTTAACATGTTTCTGAAGAATGCAGTTTATTTCAATGATTATTTCTCGTAATTTAGTGGCATAAATAATGCACCGGATTGCCCCAAAACCTCGGCCTCAAACCATAGACGAAATAGATTGAAAAATTGTAATTAATGAAAATAATTACAGAGCCAAAAGGTGTCGCTGAAAAACTTTTAATTTGAAATAAGTACGTGCTTAATTACAGTCTGTAATACAGTAAAAATTTCAAAAAAAACGCACAAATGTCACTTTGTTTTAAAGTTCATCGATAACTTTATAACTGATCTTGTCATTAATGAGTCGTAAAATGCAATTAAATGGTGAATGGCAGCTGGATGGCAGAAATCAAGTCTACGAGTTAATAATCTTCGACATAAAAACATAAAATATTGGGTTTCACGATGAAATTCACCACTGAAAAAGATGGCGAAGACCATTATTAAGTTAAAATTGCCTTTATATTTGAAAAATCGAAATTTCAGATTTTTCGGCGAATAACATTTTCTGCGAATTACTATATACCCCATTTTTGCCACTTAATTCGTATTTTTTTTTCATCGTATTTATAAATCAATTTTTAAACGCAGTGAACATTTTCGAGGTAATTCAGAAAAAACTAATAGTGTCCGAATTTTTAATTTCAGATCTTAACTCCCAGGATCACATTTTGATAATTAGTTTTTAGGTCAAGGTTATCGTATCAAATTTTAGTAATAGTATCAAAAGATTCGCAACTATCATGTTTCTGGAAACGGGATTATAAACTATAGCCAAATTATTTATCGTTCTCGCACAAGAGCAAAAAACAGTTTCTCATTTTAGACACCTAGAAAAAATTTCAAGAATTTTTGGAAAAAAAATTTCAAAATTTTTTTTCAAATACATATAACTAAACAAGCTACTAAAAATTCAAAAAAACAAGTCTCTAGCTCTTCTGTATGAAAAGATAAGACCCACCTATACAACCCCCTTAAGGAGGTTCTATAGGCAGTCCATATCTTTTGAATCAGCAATGCTATAGTCTATAGCTAGGGTTCGGACCAGGGACAATTTGAACCTTTCAACGACTGAATTCAACTAAAAACTAAATAAAAATTATAATGTATAATTTGAAAACTAAGAAAATTATCGAAAAAAAAATTGTCTGATTAGTTTGTCCCATGGTTCTCCCGGTCCGAACTCTATCTATAGCCTTTAGACCTGATTTTATAATTTTTGAACTCAACGAGACTTGTTTAGTTATAAATAACACAAAATTTGTAAAAAAAATGACAAAAAAAATAAAATGTTTTGATCTCTAGCGCTAACGATTTATATGTCATACAAAGTTCGTAATATAAATTTCAGCGATCTTAAACATGCGATCTTAAAAATTTACAACAAAAGTTGTTCAAGAAGTTATAAAATATCGTTTCAGAAATTTCTATGAAATTGTTATAAATCAATAAAAAGTTATGAGCCCCTTAAAAAGTCTGTCTGGCCCCATTTAACAATTGAAAATTTGACTTCGTGGTTTTGCGTTATTTGAATAAGAATTATCGGGCAGTTAGAATTGGATTAATTCCATTATTAGTTGATATGAAAAAATTAAGTTCGCTCTAAAATTTATCGGAATATCCAATACTTATCATGATTACTTATCATGATTTTGTCAGGTATCAATTCATGGATGCAAATAGTAGAGTATAAAAAAATTATTCACAACACAATAAACCGTGTATACTTCACTTTGATTTTGATACGATGCGAAATAATTATTTTTCTGACCTTGACCACTAAATCCGAATTGGGAATTTAAAGGAGGCTCATTTTGATTATCATAATGATAATATCATTTTTGTTTTAATTAAAACCATGACTGTGTCAAATTATTGCTATAAGAATTCAAGATATTAAATTTAATATAATATTTTATTTATGCAACGTTTCGATATTTCATCTTCAAGCTATATCTTCAAGCATATTAAATTTAAGTTTATTACTTTAATTCGAATTAATCAGTTGATAATCAAGTAATCAGTAAATAATTTATGATAATCAGTAAATAATTTATTTAAGGGGGTAGGTGTCGGTTTTTGAGCCCTTTATAGAATTAATTTAAGAAATTCATTTAGAATTAAATCCATTTTTTGGTTTACTATTTTGGTATACTATTTTCGCCGGGAATTGAAAAAACCTATCTTTAACTATAGAGAAATGTGTAGGCGGAAAATAATTGATATTTTCTAGAAAAATTTCTAGACTATGTTCTAAATGTTTTGAAAATTTAATTTTTGCGTTGACAACAATATAATTACGAAAGTGTATTTCTGACAATGTGTGTGATATCAACACACCTATATTTTAATTGTATACATTTTATTCGTTTATAACTTAACTCCCGTAGTGTCTTTCTGGACTTTCGTGACCAGATGGCCTTTAATCGAAATTTAGGACCCGTAATCATCTATGAATGACAATTTACAAAGTGATAGATCGACTTTTTGGATAATTGACGTTTGTGCGTTTTTTTTTCTATAATTTTTACCGTATTACAGTACTTATTTTAAGCCAAAAAAATTTAAATCATCAAAAAAAGCCTTTGAAAAAGATCAGAAAAAAAAATTCTAAGACTTTTTTCTCATTACACTATAGCCCCAAAATGATCACGTGACCGTATATTCAAGGAATAAGGTTGGTAAAAGTAGTACTGCTTTTTTTCAAAAATTACTTAAAACAATTTTTGAAACAAATGAAGTGGTTCTTTAAAAGTTTTTAAGCCTTTTTTCCATTACATCAAAGTCCAAAAACGATCACGTGACCTTCAAATTAGGAAATAAGGTTTTGATACAAGTAAACAAATAGTGATCAAATTTATGACATATTCCGAACCTTATTTTTGAATTATTTCGTCACGTAATTTTATTCGGACTTTGGTGTAATCAGAAAAAAGTCTTGAAAACGTTTGAAGTTCCTCCCCAAAGTTTTTTTCATGGGATTTGAGTACTTTTTCAAAATACCTTATATTGTGTACTGTATATCAAATTACCGTAAATTTTAAACTTCATCGTAGCGACTCGTAAGTACCGTCAAAATAATCGTAAGGGTCAACTTTCTCATGAAAATATTACCAACTATGGGTCAATTATGTACTGAAAGGTCGCCAGAGAGCAACAATCCCTTTGTGAAATCTCAAAAATTTGACCATTTTTCGCTCTTTAGTGACCGTTCAGTACATAATTCCTAGTCTCATAGTTCCTAATATTTTCATTAGATAGTCGACCTCTCCGATTCTTTTGACCATTTTTCGCTCTTTAGTGACCGTTCAGTACATAATTCTTAGACTCATAGTTCCTAATATTTTCATTAGATAGTCGACCTCTCCGATTCTTTTGAAGGTGAAATTGGGCTTGAACTTTGGGGTAGGCAGTAGAAGGGCAAAAACGTCAAAGGGCAAATTTTCAAAAATTTGCCCTTCTACTTGTTTCCTAGTCATTAGGGCAAAAAGTCTTTGTACGAGGGCAAAAGTGAAAAAAAACGTCGTCAAAGGGCAAAAAATAAAATTTCGTCAAAGGGCCAAAAAAAGTCAAGACCGTCAAAGGGCAAAAAATAAAATTTCGTCAAAGGGC
>SCLH01001302.1:53637-69349 GCA_004367855.1 Oikopleura vanhoeffeni | reverse complement strand
TTTTTAGAAATATAAAAAATAAAATAATTTTTAAAAGAGATATCATTTATTAATTAAAGTTCTGGATATCAGATAAGCAGTTGTTAAACTTTTTCACGAGTTTTGAGAGCTGCTTACGGTATATCCTAGATTTCAATTAATTTTTAGTTGATTTTATTTGTATTTGAATTTATGAAGTTGACTATCCGATAATTGTAACTATACTATACGAATCATTTCAAATTTTCGCGTGATTTTTACGCTCTAATCTGATTGGCCGAATAAAATCAATAATTTTTTTTCTCACAGATTTTACGCGCTGAAAATCTGCGAGAAAAAATGGTATCGATTTTTGAAAATACTATCTGACCAATCAAAATGCGCGAAGAATTAAATTTTTTCTCTCTCTGATTTACATAATTATTTCTAATCGAATCTGGACAATTGTTTAGTATTAATTAAGCTTTCAAGCTGAGTAATCGAAAAGGTCGGTGGCATGTACCCTCATGTAAAATCAAAGGTGCTTTTCAGCTGCTTTAAGGTCTAAGAATTAAAAAATATACTTTCATAAAAATGATTAATTCGGGTCCAGAGCCGCTCGAATATTTAAAATTATTTTCTTAACCTTTGGAAGCTCCAAATTGATTTATTCGGCAGAGGCTCCTGCACCACTTAAGGATGTGGGCGTCGATAATTGGGCNTTGGCCCGTAAGCAATCTTAGAATCTAGTGTAGTAGTCCCACTTATGCAAGGCTCGTACACTAGCATACACGACGTTGTTGAACACTTTGAGTTCTGCGACTTGTTGGTTTCTATACCTAAAGTCGACGACTCGTAGGATTCAACTCCTCGGTCATTAAACTAGGTAACTAGTTTCCAACGACCTATTGGGTTAACGACCCGTTGAGTTCTACCTCGTGTATCCTATGTATTACTGCGCGTTACGTCCGCCCACCTAGAAAAAAGAAATTTCACAAGTGAAATTTCTAATCCTAAACTAGATTCTACCTTCCCAGGTAAACCACAGAGGACCCAATTACCTTAACACCTCCCTTAAACAATCCTAACAAATCCTTAGATAATACTTTTTAGAACAGAAAGTAAATACACGTGAAATACACATTTTGTGAAACAAAAAAACCATAAACGAACTGTAAATGTGTGCACAAATAAACAAAAAAAAATAATATATAAATTTTCAACTATAACTTCAAGAAATTCACAAACTTTTTAAAATACACAAAAAAAACATATAGGACAAAGAAAATAATAATTACATACAAAAATAAATTAAATTGTTATTAAGTATACAAATAAATGCAACCTATTTACAAATTCAATGTTAACTTTCTTACTTTACTCTTCTCCATCCGTATCGATAACCAATTCATCGCTATCCTGACTTCTCGCTACTTTCGCCTCCCTCTTTTCTAACTTCTCGGCATCCTTCAACTGTCTTTTCACCTCTTTTCGATCATCATCCGCTATCTTTTTCATTCTTTCACATTCTGCTCTCATTTTTGCTTCTTTCTCTCTTTGTCTCTCATTCAACTCCTCTCTATTTTGACCCTTTTTCGCCCTTTGTCTTCGAACGGGCCTTTTCTTCAAATTCTCACTTTCTTCATCAGTATCTGAATCTGAATCTCGCGGTCTGTTGTGTACCACTCGGTTTACCGTCACCACCAATTCATTCACTTTTAGCTCTTTCACCTTCTCCTGAGTATCCTCCGCTAAACTTTCTTCATCAATTTCTTTCTGAAGTTTGTCAACAAGTTGCTTGTTAAAATGCTCCTCATCGCTGGAAATCTCGATTTGTCTTTCAATTTGTACCGACTCGTCCGTTTGTACACTCTCCACATTTCTAACCTTTCCTTCATTCAAATCTTTCACCATGCCGTTCGATTCTTCACCTTCCGATATGTACTCTCCACTGATGTCTGATAGATTTAATCTATTTTCCGCCAGCTTCAATTCGAATTCTTCTCTCAACTTACTTTCGACTCTGTTTTCTACTCGACATTCCAGTTCTTTCATATCTCTCTTGAATCTGCCTTCCTGAAGAAACATTACCTCCTTGACGAAACTCTTAATCGCCTCAGGTATCACAACATCATCCGAAAACTGAATTTTCCCAGTCCCCTCATTTTCTGATAATACCTCAGACTCAACTATTTCCTCCTGTTGAATCTCTGGTCGTCTTTAAACCAACGGCTCGTTCGATTTTTCACCCAACAACTCATTTGAAATATCATCTTCAATGGGCTCTCCATTTTCTATTGCAAGTTGATCTGGCTTATCCTCTACTTCAGCGGTTGTTGTTGCTTTTTCGATTTCTGATTTTGCCCACGGATTTCTTTGAGCCTGATTTAAACTCCGCTGAGACGTTTTCAAGACCCAACAGTCTACTAAACCAGTATATCCGACAGTGACCGAAACTACCATCGATTTTCGATTTCTTCGATTAAGTTCTGCCGGTACGCCCGAGATCTGTCGAGAAAGCCCAATTGCTTCCCAAACTTTTGGCTGAAGAATCTCATCTGATTCATGCCGATATTTCCACAGGAAATTCTCTAATTCTAACAGCTCCCGCAACAAAGTCATGGTCTGACCCCCTTCTAGCCATTCTCCGTCAGCCTTCTCAATAGTTTCCCATATTGACCGACATCGAGCGGGGATATGGAATCTGCGATCCACATAATGCAATTCCTCCCGTGACTTTACCAGAAAATCAGATTTGCTCATTTCCGGTACATTCGTTGGTATGCCTCGTGACATATTTGAATTTTCTCTGAGTATTTCCTCTTGATTTTGACTTTCTAATTAATTCAATCAATTTTTAATTTGTTTAAATTTTGTTTTTCTCTAAGAGTCGTTGGATTCTATTACATTCAACGGTCTGCTCACGCTGATTGGCTGAAATTCAACGACTTATTGAATCTCGCTCTCACATTGGTCGCTTCAGCGACTCGTTTGTTCTGGCGCCACCGTTCACACGAAACACCTACGCAACCCAAAACGCAACAGCCGTTTGACCACCATTTGGCCCACCTGTTTCAGTTTACTCACAAAAACAACAATTTTATAAAACAAAAACAAACTAATATCAGAGAACAAAAACTTTCTAGAGAAAAACTTCAAATGGATGACTCCACCCTCTAAGAGCTTCTCCACCAAATCCGAAATCGATTCCAAACGATTCCTCATACCAAACATGAACTACCATTCCTGTCCCATTGTTACAGCGAATTCGTCCATACCCTACAACGTATGAATCCTTCTACTATACCAATCCATATCCAAGAAGTTATCTCTAACTCTTCCATCTTCCAATTTGATTCTATAAACCTGGAAATTCACAACTTCAACCATTTACCATCTGGTTGGTCTGACGATGTGGTACGTCAAACTTTACTCCACCTGCTACTTCACCATGATTGTAGTCGATGTGTATCCGGTAGAAACAAAAGTTGTGTCCTTTGCCTTATCCGTGTAGCTTTTTCCCGCTACCCCCTCCAATGTTTTGATAGAGGTTTAGCCCGAGACATAATTGTTGGTACTACCAAAACCAATGGGTACCCAACTCAGCCTTCTGGAATTGTCAGTATTTCCAATACTAGCCTACACTGCAACGACCCGGTCAACAAAAAAACTATTGTTTGGCTCCGTCAAATCATATTTTTCTCATCGGTTTTTTATATACTCACTCTATTCGCCTTCTAACTGTCCCATTTTAGATATAAAGCTTCTTTGAATTCCCTCAGTGAGTTTCTTTATTCAAGACCTTCTACTCCCTACGATTTTCGAGTGCTTGCTGACTTTTTGTCACGATTCTGTAGGTGAGTCGTCTCCTCACTACAATCTTAAAAGCCAGCGACTCGTTGATGAACCCACCGCTGATCTCTACTCACCGTGTCGTTCAATTTCTCAGCCATCTCAACCTGATATCAGATTATCCGAAATGACCGACTCGTTCACGAAAATTCATATTTTGACTGAATTTCCTCATCACTTTGATCCCCGTGATGACCAACGTGCTGATCAGCTCATCCCCTATGTACATTCCCATACATATCTTGGACTTCGCCGAGCCTATAATCACGGTGTATTATCATACCCTGATTATCGCCTACTCAACCAATCTGCCAATCGCCTTGACTATCTAAAACCTTCTTGTCTCATCCTTCAAATTTTTCTTAACTTTACTATTTCAGCACCAAATCTCGAGTTAATCTGGATACTCGACCAAATACCACACCAAAATGGCTCCGATCTACTGGTACCGAGTCCCTGTCAACTCACGAAGCTTCTACTGTCACAATCGCCAATTGTGTAGACGATAACACTAGTAAACTTCGTGGACAAATGACTACTACATTGCGGCGCCTGACAAACAGAATTCAATATTCCGAATGTTTTTGTGTACTTCGTCGATATTGTNGGTAACTAGTTTCCAACGACCTATTGGGTTAACGACCCGTTGAGTTCTACCTCGTGTATCCTATGTATTACTGCGTGTTACGTCCCCCCACCTAGAAAAAAGAAATTTCATGAATGAAATTTCTCAATCTAAACTAGATTCTACCTTCCCAAGTAAAACCACAGAGAACCCAATACCTTAACACCTCCCTTAAACAATCCTAACAAATCCTAAGATAACACTTTAGACAGAAAGTAAAACTACGCCTTACATACGCGTTTTCTAAACACAAAATAAAATTAATTAATAAAAAAAAACCTATACTAAACTGTAAATGTAAGCCTAAAGAAAATATATAAATAAAATTTTTACACACCTAAATACAAGAAATATACACACAAAAAAATATTTTAAACATACGCAAAAGAAACCTATATGATAAAGAAAAGCTACTAACATACAAAAAAAAACATTAAATTGATATTAAGTATACAAATAAATGTAACTTATTTACAAGTAAAACTTCTCTTTCTACTTTACTCTTCTCCATCGGTATCGATAACCAATTCATCGCTTTCCTGACTTTTCGCTACTTTCGCCTCCCTCTTTTCTAACTTCTCGGCCTCCTTCAACTGTCTTTTCACCTCTTTTCGATCATCATCCGCTATCTTTTTCATTCTTTCACATTCTGCTCTCATTTCTGCTTCTTTCGCAATTTGTCACTCATTCAACTCCTCTCTATTTTGACCCTTTTTCGCCCTTTGTCTTCGAACAGGCCTTTTCTTCAAATTCTCACTTTCTTCATCAGTATCTGAATCTAACTCTCGCGTTCTTTTGTGTACCACTCGGTTTACCTTCACTACCACTTCACTTACTTTTAACCCTTTCATCTGCTCCTGAGTATCCTCCGATAAACTTTCTTCATCAATCTCTTTCTGAAGTTTGTCAACAAGTTGCTTGTTAACATGCTCCTCATCGCTGGAAATCTCGATTTGTCGTTCAATTTCCACCGACTCGTCCGTTAGTACACTCCCCACATTTCTAATCTTTCCTTCATTCAAATCTTTCACCATGCCGTTCGATTCTTCACCTTCAGATACATACTCTTCGCTGATGTCCGATAGATTTAATCTATTTTCCGCCAGTTTCAATTCGAATTCTTCTCTCAGCCTACCTTCGACTCTACTTTCTACTCGACATTCCAGTTCTTTCATATCTCTCTTGAATCTGCCTTCCTGAAGAAACATTACCCCCTTGACAAAACTCTTAATCGCCTCAGGTATCATAACATCATCCGAAAACTGAACTTTCTTAGTCCCCTCATTTTCTGATAATACCTCAGGCCCAACTACTTCCTCCTGTTGAATCTCTGGTCGTCTTTCAACCAACGACTCGTTCGATTTTTCACCCAACGACTCATTTGAAATATCATCTTCAATAGGTTCTGAAACTATTTCTGGATCCAAAATGTTGTTTTCCACCAACACGATGAAATCCCCTGACTCAACTCCATTTTCTATTGTGAGTTGAGCTGGCTTATCCTCTACTTCAGCGGTTGTTGTTGCTTTTTCGATTTCTGATTTTGCCCACGGATTTCTCTGAGCCTGATTTAAACTCCGCTGAGACGTTTTCAAGACCCAACAGTCTACTAAACCAGTATATCCGACTGTGACCGAAACTACCATCGATTTTCGATTTCTCCGATTCAATTCTGCCGGTACGCCCGAGATCTGTCGAGAAAGCCCAATTGCTTCCCAGACTTTTGGCTGAAGAATCTCATCTGATTCATGCCGATATTTCCACAGAAAATTCTCTAATTCTAACAACTCTCGTAACAACGTCATGGTTTGACCCCCTTCTAGCCATTCTCCGTCAGCCTTCTCAATAGTTTCCCATATTGACCGACATCGAGCTGGGATATGGAATCTGCGATCCACATAATGCAATTCCTCCCGTGACTTTACCAGAAAGTCAGATTTGCTCATTTCCGGTACATTCGCTGGTATGCCTCTTGACATATTTGAATTTTCTCTTTAGTATTTCCTCTTTCTAATTAAATTTTTAATTTGTTTAAATTTTGTTTTTCTCTAAGAGTCGTTGGATTCTGTTACATTCAACGATCTGCTCACGCTGATTGGCTGAAATTCAACGCCTTCTTGAATCTCACTCTCTCATTGGTCGCTTCAGCGACCCATTCGTTCTGGCGCCACCGTCCACACGAAACACCTACGCAACCCATAACGCAACAGCCGTTTGACCACCATTTGGCCCACCTGTTTCAGTTTACTCACAAAAACAACAATTTTATTTTCAAACCAAACAAAATAATATCAGAGAACAAAAACTTTCTAGAGAAAAATTTCAAATGGATGACTCCACCCTCTCAGAGCTTCTCCACCAAATCCGAAATCGATTCCAAACGATTCCTCATACCAAACATGAACTACCATTCCTGTCCCATTGTTATAGTGAATTCGTCCATAACCTACAACGTATGGATCCTTCTACTATACCAATTCATATCCAAGAAGTCATCTCTAACTCTTCCATTTTCCAATTTGATTCGAAAAACCTGGAAGTTCACAACTTCAACCATTTACCATCTGGTTGGTCTGACGATGTGGTACGTCAAACTTTACTCCACCTGTTACTCCACCATGATTGTAGTCGATGTACATCCGGTAGAAACAAAAGTTGTGTCCTTTGCCTTATCCGTGTAGCCTTTCCCCGCTACCCCTCCAATGTTTTGATAGAGGTTTAGCTCGAGACATAATTGTTGGTACCAACCGAACCAATGGTTACCCAACTCAGCCTTCTGGAATTGTCAGTATTTCAAATACTAGTCTACACTTCAACGACCCGGTCACCAAAGAACCATTGTTTGGCTCCGTCAAATCGTAAGTAATTTACCCATATTTTTCTCCTAGAATTTTCATATCGTAAACCACTACTATTGCCTTCTAAAACTGTCAAACTTTAGATATACCATCCTGAAATTTCCCTCACCAGATGATTTCTTTATACAAGATGTTCTACTCCCTACAGTTTTCGAGTGCGTTTTGCTGACTTTTTGTCACGATTCTGTCGGCGAGTCGTCTCCTCACTACAATCTTAAAAGCCAGCGACTCGTTGATGAATCCACCGCCGATCTCTACTCACCGTGCCGTTCACTTTCTCAGCCATCTCAACCTAATATCAGATTATCCGAAATGACCGACTCGTTCACGGAAATTCATACTTTGACTGAATTTCCTTATCACTTTGATCCTCGTGATGACCAACGTGCTGATCAGCTCATCCCCTATGTACTTTCCCATACATATCTTGGACTTCGCCGAGCCTATAATCACGGTATATTATCATACCCTGATTATCGCCTACTAAACCAATCCGCCAATCTCCTGTATACCAATCTCAAGTAAGTTTACCACCATTCTTTTGAGTATCTAAAATCTTCTTGTCTCATCCTTCAAGTTTCTCTTAACTTTACTATTTCAGCACCAAATCTCGAGTGAATCTAGATACCCGACCAAATGCCACACCAAAATGGCTCCGATCTACTGGTACCGAGTCCCTGTCAACTCACGAAGCTTCTACTGTCACAATCGCCAATTGGGTAGACGATAACACTAGTAAACTTCGTAGACAAATTCTTACTTATTTGTGTACTTCGTCGATATTGTCCTTATCGAAATACCCTTGTCGAAATACCCGCAAATCACCATGAAATCTATTCGCAAATTTCTTCACCGTGTAGCTGTCCTTGTGCCTACTGTCAAGATTCTGCAAACTTACGTAGCTGTCTTTTTCCTCATTCTGAAGTTTTTGGTATCCCTTCAAAACTTCTCAAAGACCTACCCGATTTCGATCGTCTAGATCTGAATTCTTTATGTAATGTTAACAGAATTCACACCGAATATCGAATTTTTGCTCGTAATGCCGATACACTATATCGCCAAGATCCTCAACAACATCAACTAGTCGTTGAAATCCCTGACTCGAACATGTCGTCCGTCCCTTATATTCATAAGGTTTTTGGCTCAGACGACCCTTGGCTCGACGACTCGTATGAATTACCTTCAATTGAATCTCGAATAGCTGTTGACTTTATCGCCACTGTCCAAGTAGATACTCGCTCAATACAACTCGATGTTAAACAATTACAGCGATGTCCGTTAACCGCTTTTGAATTGATGAGCCTTCAATTTCAACTTACAGTAGATTCTCAAAATCTACCTTGTGTAAGTTTTTCTCTTTTACACCTTTTTAGTTTGACCATCGAAAATATCTTGTTCTATTCTTAGCTACGACTACTTTCTCCATTTGACGTACAACTTCATGATGTATTAGACTCATATCGAACCTGATGATTTTGAAGCCGATTATGAAGGACATAAGAAATCTCCAGGTGATTTCATACATCTTTTTGAAGCTGCCGTACATAGATATCTTGCTAATAGTAGGCTTTTAATTGGCAATTCGAGGCCTACTATTGCCAAATTATCTAATGCAACCTGCGAAAAATATTCTGTTCATTTTCTATCTCACAAAAAACAGTGATTTGAAAATGGTTATAAAAACGAAAAGCTTATCAGACTATAGTTTTTATCAGCAAAAAAATGAATACATAATATAATCTCGAACAAAACAAAAAGAAATTATAGATATCTGCGACCCATTTTCAACGTGTCGTCCGGTCGACTTATCAATATCTCCACTCCCAAAGTACCTTTCATGCATTTGAGCCTTGGATTAGGTTCCAAAATATCCTCTGGTGAATCCACAAATCCTCCTATGCAATCCACACTACTCTGCACCCTTATTAATGGGGGTAAAAACTTCCCATATAACTCAGGTAACCTTTTTAAACTTTCTGAAACTTTCATTTCCTGTAATCTTTTCTTTTCCAGATTTCATCCCGTCTTACGATTCTGATTTATCTCCAGCTCGTAACCTTACTTCTGAACCCCGTCAGATTTCTCGTATGATTCCCAAGTTTCCTGCTCAACAACCTTTCTATGAAAATGACACCAACTCATGTACTAAGTTCATTGGCTGCCTACCACGAAGCCCCGTTCGAATCCAACCAGCCTTTCGAATTCGACGACCCGTTGAACCTATACGTACCAGAAGTGGCACCTTTTTGATTGACTTTACAGATGTTACCTTATTTGAAGTAGAGACTTTACTTTTGTCTCTACACTTTCTTAGTCAATACGTATTTCCGGGCTCCTATCCTTCCGTTTTTCGACCAACTTGGTTAACACAATTTCGACCTACTGTCAAACTTGAATCACGCGCTTTAAGTTTTCTAAGTAGCTTCAAACATGCTAATAGACGCCATATTGTCAGCTTCGGATATTGTGGACATACCTCTTGCTGCCTCGATCAAATATCTCACCCCACGTCTACTTTTGTACATGGACGATGTGTACATTGTACCTGTCCACCTCTTTTGACTGATACTTGTACACTTAACTGTTGTCCATATCTTTCTGCCTACTTTTCTGCCCAATAAAAATGTTTAAAAACCTACATATCTTGATTATGTACCGTCCCTAATAACGCATTTTATACTTTTAACTACTTGTTCAAACAAGAATATTCCTACTATCTTAACCTTCAGAATATATGGTCTAACAAGTTGTCTCAAAGCTTTCTTTTTCTATCAGATTTCGTGATTCCGGAAATTTCTTCGCCATCCTTAATATCATCTATTAAGTTCTCATTCAGCCCCCACAAAGTCAACGACCCGTTGACTTTTAACCAGCTTGTTGACCGTTTACCGAACTTCAACCATTTTGAGAACTTACTCCATAGATATGCATTAAACAGCCTATCCATTTCAAAATATATCGATCTCAATATATCCTGCTCTTTACCCCTCTTTCTTTCAGGACCTCTATGCTGTTTTGTTTCGCCACACATATCCGAGATATCCCTCGCAGCTTTCTTGCGATGTATTCGCTGTTCCGATATCCTGGCAAAACTTTCAAACGGCTCGTTCAATACTTTATCCCATATCCGTATTTTTATACCAGATATTTGGAATTGAATTTTATACTGTTTATCTATCCTATCTTTCGGAACTTCTAACATTCCCCCAACTTTTTCTTGACACTTTTTCATCTTTCGTGTCATGATTTTCTTTGTTCTACCGGCAATTATTGATTTCCTAGAATTCAATCCGTATGGAACTTTGCTCTTTTGAAGTCCAAACCTAAACAGTCTATTCATTCTCAACAATTCGTTGGGTTTTCCGGAGAAGGGCGGACTCGTTCGATTTAATCTTTTTCTGTAAAGGACTATCCACAAAAACTTTATATCTTTCTACCGATATACCAATATTTTTGTGATTTTGACCAGTATCCTTATAAAATCTATAAGTAACTCCGACGTTGTATCTGTTTAACCCAGTGTCCTTGTCGTCGACATGATTTCTATTAATCACCTTATCCAAAGATTTTATCATATATCTGTAATCCTTTTGGCCACCATCATCTCCGTAATTTTTGTAGTAAACAGCATCCTTGTCAACATCTTGAATACCATTAACATTGTTTCTGTACTCTACAGTGTCCTTGTTAACGATCCGTTCAGATTTCGTATTATTATGTATAACCTTGTACCTGTACACTTCACTACTTTTATAACAGATTAATTCGACAGCTTCCTCGTCACCGACTCGTTGAAATTTTTGGGTTATTTTGACGTTGTACCTGTTTTTAACAGCATCCTTGTCAATACCTCGCATTACGCGGCCACCCTCAACGATCTTTTTGACCTTGTCCCTGTCTTTTTCGCATTTTTCAACAGCTTCCACACCACCAACTCGTTGATATTTCTGGGCTATTTTGACGTTGTACCTGTTTTTCTCAGCTTCCTTGTCAATACCTCGCATTACACGGCCACCCTCAACGACTCGGTCGATTTTGTACCTGTCTTTACCTTGCTTTTCTACGAGTCTATCCTTTTTCTCGTAGGTGAATTTAGCTTTTTCCACCTTCGTGTATTTATTGTCACCCCGTTCTCCACGGGCACTATTTCTAGTAAAGACAACAATCTCACCATGGCTTTTCTCAGATTTCTTCCAATCCGACCAAGATAATCCAAAATCTATAGATTTACCAACCCTTTTCTTCTGAGTTGGTAAATTCCTCCTAACACATGGGTATAAAAGCCCTTCTAGTCTGTTCAGCCCCATTTCTTTTACCGAACAGACGGCCCTTGCTAGTCATTGAGGTAAATGAGCGCCTCGTTGAGACTCCGTATAACTTCGTATACTTTGACGATCTTGCTCCGTCAAACCGCCATATATATCTTGCTCATTCGAAACTGCATTTACCTTTCTTTTAGGCCATGCTCTTTTAACCGCTGTGTTTTCCCTTTCAGTTCTAGGCTTATTCGGGCATCTAGGAAATGAATGCAAATCTTTTCGCAACATATTCTGATCATTTGTACATCCTCGACAAACATCTGCGAATATTTTGAATTTGACCGGCCCAACAACCTGCTGTCTTTGGCCTCTATTATGACCACCAGCTTCATTTGGTTCGGCAAATGTTTTTCTCAAGTTTTGAAACCGCCCTGGTCTCTGTTCAAACCTCTTTGGCCAAACTTTATTTCCACCAGCTCGTTCAATTCTAACCGCTGCGACTATCTCCGCCTCTTCACATGCTGCATCGAACAGGTCGTCGAGATCTGAGTCGTTATAACTGTTTAACTCCCCAAATTCTCTCACTTGACGCACTGCCCCTATTACTTTCGACTTTCTGCATTCCCCTTGAACAAGTTTCTGCCACTGATGTTTCTTATTTGCTAAAGTAGACGGCTTTAAATCTTGTTCCGTCTCCACATACTTATCTTCCACCGTTCGACATCTTTCCCTATCCAGGCCTACAGCTGCAATACCTTCTAATACCAGCCATAACATCGGGTTCACCTTATCATCTATTGCTTTTGACGAATCTTCATCACCCTCATAAACATTTAATTTCGTATCTTTTTCCAGAGCATATGCACGAACCGTTGATTCTAACCTTTGCACATTCAACATAAACTTCCCTGGTGACGTTTTCGCTGAGTTAACTACTTCTCTTATAGTATCCCACAACTCACTTGGTCTCTTCCAGTCATGCGCAATTTCATCAATATTTGCCCAAAGCAAAACTTTCGTCTTAAAATCCGCCCAACTTTCAAAATCTCCATTTTGAAGTTTCTTCACTATGTATTTTTCTGCGACATACGATTGGAACAGCGTTCGAGTTACGTAAGCCGTCATTCTCCACTTAAGCGCTGGTGCCATCGTGGCCTGCCCTTTCTCGAAAAATTTTGACGACTTTATTTGCGTAGTCTCTTCCTTATCCACAGTGTACAACCCCCCCGTATAATACAATAAATACGCCTCGGCTGTTTGAGCGGTTGCTTTAGGAAAACGTCCATTCTTTACGAATTCCATCAATTGCTCCATTGATACCGGACATCCTTGATCACTAATTACATCACCCCCGTGAGTATTACTCAAGACTTTCCATGTCCATTTTAGAGTCCTTGTGGCCTCGGGCGCACACTCTTTATTTCTTTGAATTGCCGTGTCAATTGCTGACATCCATGTTTCAAGTTCTCGAAGTGACTTTAACTCCGATATCTTTATCATCTTTAGTGAGTCCAAAATCGTCACCATCCCTGCTGGTGAACCTGCCATTGCTTGCCCCGCCATTGCCTTGAAATTCTCCGCCATCTTAAAAAAAAACAGCCAAAATCCAGGTATCAAAACGAACGACTCTTAGACTCCCTTATTACTAATTCACCTTTCTAAAACCCCACGACTCGTCGAGACGTTTATTATACGGCGAACAGACAAAATTTCTTCACAACAGCTTCTTTAGCGTGCCCTCCGGTGTTCTACTACACCGTACTCTACACCCTCTCGCTGCTATATATCGACTCCCTAAAACTTCAAAACAAAACTCCGACTTGCCCCCTAGCGTATTTCGCACTACACTAACAATCCAACTCGCTAANCCTCAAAAGAATCGCAAGAGTCGACTTTCTCATAACAATACAGGCAACTATGGGTCAATTATGTACTGAAACGTCGACAGAAAGCAACAATCGCCTTGTGAAATCTCAAAAATTTGACTGTTTTTTGCTATCTAGTAACCGTTCAGTAAATAATTAACCCATCGTTGCCAATATTTTTATTCTAAAGTCGACCTTTCCGGTTCTTATGCGGGTACATACAAGCTGCTTCGATTGAAGTTGGCCTTGAACTTTGTCATTAAAAATAGTTCTTTTTTATTTTAAGGAGCTGATTCTGTGTAAATTTTAATAAAAACATGCAATTTTTTTGCAGTATTAGCACCCGAATTGGTGACGGTTTAATAATACAAATTTCAAAATGTCAAATTAAGCCTTAATTTGTATTACTTATTGATACCTTCACTTTTTTTACATATTGTTTTCATACGAATTTACCATATTAACAAGTGAAAAATACATGTTGATAGCGTAACAATAGGAGTAAAGTCTAACTGAACGCTACGTCTGTAGCAAATGTTTAGACTGAACGACCTCTTTGTTCAGACTTTCAAGTCTGATTTGATAAGCTTTCTAAGTGAACTTCTGCTGTAGTTTGCTTGTATGCTTATCCTGCGATGATTGACACAATACTTTGTATTTGATATACGTAACCTATTTATTTAGTTATTAAAACAGTCTCAATAAATCTATCTTTGTACTTACTCGAATATACTTATTATCTCGTGTGCAGAGTTTATCTTGATATTTGAGGGAATACAAAGTTGATTGCCCTACTTGCCCTTCCTTGACCCGTAAGCAATCTTAGAATCTAGTGTAGTAGTCCCACTTAAGCAAGGCTCATACACTAGCATACACGACGTTGTCGAACACTCAGAGATCTACGACTTGTTGGTTTCTATACCTAAAGTCTACGACTCGATGTATTCGACTACTCGGTCGATAAACTAGATAACTNGACCACTTCTGCCTTGAGCAAAATCTTTCGCAAAACACTCAACTTAATCCCTTCCGCGTTTTCAAAGCCCGCGGCGTCCCTTTTTTCTATTACAGTCCTCTCTTCCGTCATATAAGATATACTGGAAACAGTATGAAATCTGTATCTACGTGTTATTTCTGTATTTTTGGTTCTTAATAAACCTATTTTTACTTGTTTTTATTTATATTTTTTGCTTACTTCAAGCTTTTAAGGAACCAAATCGGATGAGACGTTTGCGGAACCCGAATTGTAATCGGATCAAACACCCTATTTGTAAATTGAAGAGTGACTTTGGTTAGATAAAGAATATTCTTATTGAAGTCAAAACGCATCAAAAACTTTCTTTGTAACAAACACATTAAATCATCCAATGAGTACCTAATCGGTTATTTGTATTAGCTAAAGCGTAAGTTCATGGCGCCGAAAATGCCAATGTTGCCGAATTGCGTTGGCGTTCAAGGATTTTATTAGTTATTACTTTGAGTGCGTCATGAATGACATATTTTTTTAAATTGAAGATCCTAAATCAATTTTTAAAATTTTTGTCCAATCGCGTTTGGTGAAGTACTTGATTCTACGGTTGACTCACAACTGTGAACGTCCATCTTGACTCTATATTCGTACCACACTACTGGCGCGACAGGTGTGGTGAGGCTAGCGCTGCATATGATTAAGGGGCAGGTACTTTGTTATATCCCCTATTCACACTTTTGTTAATATCCCGTAAAACGTCGACATCCTGTACAGGGGGCCCAATATATCTCTCAAAAAATCAGCGAAATAGGGCATTTTTTCGGCATAGTGGCCCTTCTTCGTGCGATATTGAGGAAAGAAATTAAAGTTTATTTTCGTTTCACAAAATATAGATAAACGGGTTGGAGGGCTAAAAAATAAACGTTCTAATTTGAAAAAGGAATTTCGCGTTATTCCCTAATCACCAGGAGTTTCAACATTATTTGGCACAGAACAAATCTGGCGAGCCCGTTTTTTGCCCAATTATTTTTTTGCAGTCAACTTTGTTCGTCCTGAATTTATTTTTCTGTTCTCTTTCTTACCTGAAGATCGAATAAAATTTTAAGACTGTTGTCAAATACTTGTTTTAATAGCAAGTAAATAATTGTTTAACATTTGGTTACGCTGAATTATTACCAAATGGTACTCTGACATATTTTTAACGCAATTTTTAAACTCTAGATATTGTCCAAATTTACCAATCAGAGCCATTTCCCCAAAAGTACGCGTAATAGTTTAGACGTACGCGTTTGAGTAAGATTAGCGCGTTAAAGTTAGGGTTTTTT
>SCLH01001302.1:42546-53218 GCA_004367855.1 Oikopleura vanhoeffeni | reverse complement strand
GATATATTGGGCCCCCTGTACAGGATGTCACGTTTTCACTGGCAGAATGATTTTTGATGGACAATGAAAATGGAAACTTTAAAAGAAAACTAGAATTTGATTCGACTTTCATCACCGTCGAGCTAAATCTACAGTATTTGTTTCTGATATGGCTTATGATAAACCAAAGTTAAAACAAATACGTTAAACCATTAATCCCAAACTTTTTTGAACAAATTTTGTAAACGGTGCAGCATCGATGCTTTATAAACAAACTTTTTAATCTTTCCAATAAGTTTTAGTGAAATTTTTTCTCTTAGTGAAATATTTGCAAATTTATATTATTTTTAATATTTACGTTTTTTCTGAGTTTATCTTGAACCAATCTTTGAATTCTTCCAGCACCATTTTTATCGCTACTATCAGCTGAAAAGTGACGAGCAATTGTGAGAATTTCATGTTGTGATAATCCCAAATTTGAAAGGATCGGAATAATAGCATCAAACGGGACAGAGCCGTCTTGAAATGCATTACCAGCTAATGCTGTTTTTATCTAAATTCAAAAGATAAGAAAAAAGAGGTTAGATCGTAAAATTAATAAAAGGTAAAATAAATGCGATAATTTATTTTAAATAGCCTGAAACTTAAGGGCCTCGGTGCATTTTGACAGATTTGCACTTTTTCAATTTTTTTTCACTTGATTGGAAATTTTTTGCCACTTCGAAATTTTCGGATAAAAAACTTTTCAAACGAAAGTTGCTACTTTTGAGCTTAATTCATATAATCTGTTTTTTTCGGATCCATTATTTTTACTGTATAAATCGTTTTAAAAAAAACACTCAAAAACGCGTGTTTGCTATCGAAGGTGTCTTAATTAAGGTAATTTTTTTTTTATTAATAAAAAACCGTTAAAACCGACCAATCCACCGTTTAAAATTCATTTAATTTGTTTATATAAGATTTTTCCTCAAAATCGAAAATTTATAATTTTGAATAAAGACGAAAAAACGGAAATTTTGGCACATCGAAAAAAAAAATTTTTCATGAGTTGAATGAAAATTTTTTTTAACGGTGGATGGGTCGGCCAATTTGGAAAGTTTCGATGTAATAAAATTTTTAATTCTGGATAAAAGAGGGCTTCGATGAATTTCTGCCAAACCGTAGTTTCGTTTCAAAAATTATGATTTAGAGTATAAACAAAAGCGAAGAAACAAAACGAGGACAAATTTGAAAAAAAGTGGCATTCAAAATATTTTTAGCCGGTGATTTCAAAACAATTTGTTTGAAAAATTTTGAACAAGAAATGAGGAAAATTTTCAAAATATTTCCAAATAGTTTCGACCAAAAATCACAAAAAAATGTCATATTATTTTTCAAATAGCATATAAAAAATATGTGGTCACCTACGCGAAAAGTTAAAGTGGCCATTTTGGAGAGTGTTTTTCGTTGATTTGAAACAAATAATGAAACAAATTTAAACAAAAAATAAGGCATTTTCTTATAATGTTCGGAACTTTTTTCAAAAATTCACCATAATTTGTCGAATTCGAAAAGTGTAATTCGAACTCAAAATTTTCTAAAAAAGCAATAATTCTAAAATTCTGTAATTACAAAAGTTGCCTGGTTGGCTCGAGTACAAAATCTATAGCACATTTCATTTACCATGGGTACCACACCGAGGGTGTACTATGGCTNGTTCTTCCGAAACTGTAGTTTTCGTTCCCATTTCAATTCAGACACAGTACACTAGGAATAAAGTTTCTAAGCTGATTCGCTACTCTTGTAGCTGGTGTTAGACTGAAGATCACTTGTTGTTCAGGAGGACTTTGCCGGTCTGATTTGTAACTATTTAATTTAGTTATTCAAACAGTCTCAATAAATCATATCTCTGTACTTACATCGACTATTACTTATATCTCGTGTGCCGAGTTTATCTTGATATTCGAGGAATACAAAGTTGATTGACCTACTTGCCCTTCCTTGGCGTAAGCAATTCTTTAGATTGTAGTATATAGTCCCACTTATTGGCAAGGCTCGTACACTAGCATACACGACGTTGTTGAACACTTTGATTCTGTGCGACTTGTTGGTTTCTATACCTAAGTCGACGGACTCGATAGGATTCAACATGTCGGGTCATTAACTAGGTAACTGTTTCAAACGACTTTGGGTTAAACGACCCGTTGAGTTCTACCTCGTGATATCCTATGTATTACTGCCGTTACGAAAAGGGGTTTGACAAATCAATATTTGTGTCGCTTTAGTTCAAATGTTTATAAAAGAATTTCCATTGAGACAAAACAAATATATTTTTAAACTACGGAAAACCAAAAAACGGAATAAAATGATCAATTTTCCAAACAAACTTGCCTGAAAGTCGAGTTTTTGGATCTTAGTATTGGGAAATACTAAGTATTTCTTGCGATTATTTTAAGTATTGTGCCAACTGAAAAAAACATATTTTTGCGAATTTTGAAGAAACGTAAAACTTAAGCACTCGTAATCATAACACAAAAAAAATATCAAAATTTCTTTGGGTATTCTCTTTATTTTAAAAATTCATTCATATCCCCCAAGAATTAAAACAAAATTGTAATCAACCCTCGGGCCCCCAAATTTTATTTAATGTATTAAAATGGGGAAAATCGATTTTTGTACGGTACAAAATACCGTAACGATTCATGCTTCTGAGTACTTTTTTTGGAGAAAATTATAGAAAATATCTCTGGTTTCCAAAATATGAAACTCAAGGACTGTTATTCAGTCAGGCATAGACTCCTTTAAGTTTATTAGTTATTAAATTTATAATTAGTTTATTTAAATTAGGTCAGAATAATAAAAATGCTTAGGTTTCGTTTTAACGCGTTTTGGCAAATATTTTCGACGCATTTTAAAGAGCTTCAAAAATTCCGCTCATTTTTTGTATTTTTGTCTCAAAGCCTCGAAAATGGCCTACAAGTTCACCGGCTTTAAATGCTTTTTGGTCAAATTCCTATTGAACAAATTGTTCTCACGAGCAGGATTCTAGAATGTTTTCTTAAATTTTATATTTTTGCTTTATTCTCAAGTTTTTTATAAATTTCTATGTAAATTTATGAATAAAGTACAATTTGAAATCGAAATTGCTGTTAGTTTTCGTTTTAACCGTTTTGGTAAATATTTTTTTCGACCATTTTAAAGAGCTTCAAAATTCCCGCGTCATTTTTTGGTAGTTTTTGTCCGTCAAAGCTCAAAATGGCCTCAAGTTACCAGCTAAAATGACATTTTTTGGTAAATTCCTATGTGGCCAAATTTGTCATACGAGACCAAATTCTAGGAATGGTTTCTGAAATTTTAATATGCTTGCTAATTTTCAGTTCTGGTTTGGCTTTTGATATTTTTCATTTTGTTGATTTAATTCAATTTGAACTTGATTTCAGTAATTGGATTAACACGTAATTAAAGAGATATTGTCTGTTTGATAAAGTTACTTTGTCTTTTAAGTTTACACTCCTGCTGTGTTTCGTGTAAACATGTTCGGAGTTTATAAATGGGATTTTTAGTTTTCGGAGTTGAGAAGGTTAGAAGCGCAGCCTATTTTTGCTCAGGAGGCTCACTGCTGCCTCTGGAACCAGCCTTCTGCCGTGAGCAAAATCTTTTCGGCAAACCACTCCACTTAATCCCCCCCCCTTCCGCGTTTTTTCAAAGCCCGCGGCGTCCCTTTTTTCTATTACAGTCCTCTCTTTCCGTTTTCATATAAGATATATGGAAACAGTATGAATCTGGTATCTACGTGTTATTTTCTGTATTTTTTGGTTCTTAATAAAACCTATTTTTACTTGTTTTTATTTATATTTTTGCTTACTTCAAGCTTTTAAAGAACATATCGGATGAGACGTTTTGCGTTAACCGAATTGTATCGGATCAAAACACCCTATTTGTAAATTGAAGAGTGACTTTGGATTAGATAAAGTATTCTTATTGAACTTTCAAACGCCATTCAAAATGTCTTTCTCTTTGTAACAAACACATTGAAATTCATCCAATTGAGTACTTAATTGGTTATTATGCGTATTAGCTTAAAAGCGTAGTTCATTGGCGCCAAAAATGCAATGTTGCGAATTATAGGTTGGCGTTTCACAGGATTTTATTAGTTTTACTTTTAAGTGCGTCATGAATGACATATTTTTTTAAATTGAAGATTCCTAAATCATTTTTAAAATTTTTGTCAATCGGTTTTGGTGAAGTTACTTGATTTCTACGGTTGATTCACAACTGTAACGTCCGCTTACTCTATATTCGTACCACAATACTGCGCGCGACAGGCTGTGGGTGATGGCTAGCGACTGCATATGAATTAAGAGGGCAGGTTACTTTGTTATATCCCTATTCACACTTTTGTTAATATTCCCGGCCCTCCTACTTTAAAAAACCACACATTACGTTTTCCTAATAAGAGCCGGTGAATATTAACAAAAGTGTGAATAGGACGTATAATTATACAGTTCAATAATATTATCGTGATTAACACAGTATTTGAAAAAAAATTATATCAATGAATTCTGGGAATATATGAGAATAATTCAATTAATTATATTTCCTTTTGTAAATTAATTGAAGGGTAAAATTTAACATAAAGGAGTTCTACCAAAATATTCTTCAGGAATTTGCACAGGCGCGGTTTGACAATTCTGAGAGAATATCCCTTTTATCACTTTTTTGGTTAGACATGCGTTGCCACAACGTTAAAATCACACGGTTAAATGGAGTAGTTGGCTACGAATTCTAACCAAAAAGTGACTTAAGGGATATGTCTTGAAAAACATTGACCAGTACCAATTTCATATTACAGCAGGGTGCGGAGTATAGTTAGAAAGTTTGTCGCCAAAACCAACTTTTAGCGTTATTCTTACTATACGCGTAACTGCTTCTAACTATTCGCGTACTTTTGGGGAAATGTGCTCTGACTTAGGTCAATGTTGGACAATCTCTAGAGTTTTAAATTGCCGGCCGTTAAAATTTGGTCAGAGTACGACATTTTTTGTAAATTAATTCATGAGAACCAAAATGTTAAACTATATTATTTATTTGCTATTAAAAATTTAGTATTTTACAACAAATGTTCGAATTTTTATTCGTTTCAGGTATTGAAAGGGATACAGAAAATAAAATCAGCCGACGAAAAATTGACACAAAAAATAATTTTGGCAAAAACTGGGCGACTCCAGATTGTTTTGCCAAATTAATTGTTAAACTCCTCGATAAATGGAAAATTCTATTTTTTTAATTATGACGTTATTTTTTAGCCACTACTCGGTTTCTAGTTCTTGAACGAAATAATTATTTTTTATTCCTAATATCGCGAAAAGGGCCAATATTTTGCCGAAAAATGCCCTATTTGGTTAGATTGCGTAAGCCACTACTCTTTTAACGTGTGGTTTTTAACGGTTGTGGCTACGCAAATCTACCAAAAGGTGATTAAAGGAATATTGGGCCCACTGTACAGGATGTTCACGTTTATCACGGCAGTGATTTTTGATGGACAATGACAATGGAAACTTTAAAAGAAACTAGTAATGTTGATTCGACTTTTATCACCCGTCGAGCTAAATCTACGAGTATTGTTTCTGTTATATGGCTTTATGATAAACCAAAGTTAAAAACAAATTAAGTTAACATTATCCAAACTTTTTATGCAACAAATTTTTGTAACGGCTGCAGCATCGATGCTTTATAAACAAACTTTTTATCTTTCCAATAGTTTCTAGTGAAATTTTTTTCTCTTTAGTGAAATATTTGCAAATTTATATTATTTTTAAATATTTTACGTTTCTGTTCTGAGTCTTATCTTTGAACCAATCTTTGAATTCTTCAGCACATTTTTATCGCTAGCTATTCAGCTGAAAGATGACGAGCCAGTTGTGAGATTTCATGTTGTGATAATCCCAAATTTGAAAAGGATCGGAATAATAGCATACAAACAGGACAGAGCCGATTTGAAATGCATTACCAAAGTATGCTGTTTTTATCTAAATTCAAAAGATAAGAAAAAGAGGTTAGATCGTAAGAATTAATAAAGGTAAATAATGCGATAATTTATTTTGATATAGGCCTAGAAACTTAAGGGCCTCGGTGCATTTTGACAGATTTGCACTTTTGTTCAATTTTTTTTTCACTTTGATTGGAAATTTTTTGTCACGTTTCGAAAATTTTCGGCATAAAAAAACTTTTTCAAACGAAAGTTTTGCTACTTTTGAGCTATAATTTCATATAATCTGTTTTTTTCGGATCATTATTTTAATACTTTTAATAAATCGTTTTAAAAAAAACACTCACAAACGCTGCGTTTGCATTCGAAGGTGTTATTAAATTAAGTTAATTTATATTTTTTATTAAAAAAACCGTTAAAATCGAGACAATCACACCGTTTGAAAATTTTTAATTTATTTGTTTATATTAAGATTTTTCTCTCAAAAATCGAAATTATATAATTTTGAAAAAAGAGCGAAAAAACCGAAATTTTGAGACAATCGTAAAAAAATTTTTTCATGAGTGGAATCGAAAATTTTTTTTAACGGTGGATGGGTCGGCCAATTTGGGAATAAGTTTGCGATGTTAATAATTATTAATTCTGGATAAAAGAGGCGCTTTGATGAATTTCTGCCAACCGTAGTTTCGGTTTCAAAAAATTATGATTTAGAAGTATAACAAAAGCGAAGAAACAAAACGAGGACAAATTTGAAAAAAAAGTGGCCATTCAAAATATTTTTAGCCGGTGATTTCAAAAACAATTATGTTTGAAAAATGGTTGAAACAAAGCAAACGATGAGGAAAATTTTCGAATATTTCCAAATTAGTTATCGACCAAACAATCTCAAAAAATGTTCATATTATTTTTCAAATAGCATATAAAAATATGTGGTCAACCTACGCGAAAAGTTAAAGTGGCCATTTTGGAGAGTGTTTTTCGCTTGATTTGAAATAAAATAATGAAAAAAAATTTAAACAAAAATAAGGCATTTTCTATATAATGTTCGGACTGTTTTTCAAAAATTTCACCATATTTGTCAATTCGAAAAGTGTAATTCGAACATTCAAGAAATTTTCTAAAAGCAATTACTTCTAGAAAATTCTGTATACAAAAAGTTGCACTGGTTTGGCTCGAGTACAAAATCTATAGCACATTTCATTTTACATGGGTACCACACGAGGTGTGACTATGGCTATGGCTTATTTGTAAGTAAGAAGCGCTGCGAGGGCAAGTTGTAGTACGGTGATAAGTGTAAATGACTATTTAAAGTATCGCGCAGAAGAGAGCCCTAAGACAAAGTTAGGCGGCGCACTGCTGATTATTTTAGTTTAAACCCCACCTGCACGAGCGTGTTTCAGACCACAGGGAGAGACCAAAATGATTTTGGGGAGTGGTCGTTTTGGCCGGCGGATATCGGAACAGCCCCGATAGTTCCCCTTAATTTAATTCAGAATTTTTGGTGAGTTCTTGAAATTTCTCATTAGACCGGAAATGATTCTTTGCGAATGCATTTTTTGTTTTAATGCCAGTCTAACAACAGTATTGGAACAAGATTAATGATCTACAAGAGGTAGCAAATTTTTTGTGACAACGGCCCTAATTCTGAAAAATTTAAGTTAAATTGGAGTTGTTGTATGCTCAAAATCAAAGTTGTTGCTCTAAGATGGGCGTTTTTAAAAAAGTGAGTATACTGACCATTAGATGGCCAAAATGGCTTTTGTTTGTGCCCGGAATCGTTTTTTTCTGGGATCAACACCCCGTGAGGTTTAAAGACCATTGTATCAACTACTGTGGTTCTCTCGTTAGTTTTCACCGGTGCGCTCCCTAACTATGTGTGTGTTTCTGAAACCACTTTCGTTGCGGTGGGGCGGGGGTAGAAATCTCGTGCAGGTGGGGGTTAAGAAAAGGTTTATCTGGGGATAATTTCTGGATCAGAATTATCTTGGTGATAATATAATTTAGAAATTAAATGACAAAAAAATTTATACAACAATTGATAGAAAAAGTTTTAATTCCGAAAATAAATTTAAATAAAATTATAAATAAAATATAAATAAACGTACTACTGTATTTATTATATTATAATATAATTTTATTAAAATATTACTTGAATATACGCACAAACGTCATTTTGTTTTTAAGTTTATTGATAACTTCATAGAGATAAGTCTTGTTCCTATAGAAAATACTTCTTTGAGTTCGGTAAAATAATTATTTAAACTATGTTAAAACCCCCCTTATATTTTTTTACATACTGCAACATTACTGTTCAAAAGTCAAAGCCATTCTGCAACATTGGAATGCAAATAAAATATAATAATAATAATAACTGATCTTGTCATTAATGATTAAAGGTCGTAAAATGCGATTAAGGGGGTGGGTGACGCTTTTTTTTAGCCCTTTATAGAATCAATTTATGATAGATTGATATCGATTATGACTTAAGTTGACCCAAGGAATCTCATGGTGGTAATTATTTTTTCAAAACAATCTAGAACAAAATCTAGAATTTTCAAAATTCGAATATTTTTTAGCTTTAACTTGCATGAAACTGGTATTCTACCATGATATGAATATTTTTTATTGGTAAATATGACCCGCCTAAAAAGATGCACGACATTAAAATTATCGGAAATGTCTATATCGAATTCTAGAAATTTCAATTATTTTTTAGCAAAAACGTTAAACCGAATTATCGAATTTGACTCTGATTGGTTCAAAATTCGATTAGCTGTGATCAGATTTTTGATCAGTGAACTCTCATCTTCAATTTGGTGGTACTTTTGTTCCGATCAGACGAACTTTTTTATGGACTTTTCATTTCCGGTTTATTTCGAAATAATTAGCATATTAAATTCATTTTTCTTATTAATTTCCTAATAAATCATATTTTTATTTTCTCTAATTATTTTGTAATTAAATAGTATTTCGATTGATATTTGAAATTAATNTTATCGGAAATGTCTATATCGAATTCTAGAAATTTCAATTATTTTTTAGCAAAAACGTTAAACCGAATTATCGAATTTGACGCTGATTGGTTCAAAATTTCGATTAGCTGTGAGCAGATTTTTGATCAGTGAACTCTCATCTTTAATTTGTTGGTACTTTTGTTCCGATCAGACGAACTTTTTTTTGGACTTTTCATTTCCGGTTTATTTCGAAATAATTAGCATATTAAATTTATTTTTCTTATTAATTTCTTAATAAATCATATTTTTATTTTCTCTAATTATTTTGTAATTAAATAGTATTTCGATTGATATTTGAAATTAATGGTATTTTATAACTATTTCAATTTGTAAGATTAAATGCATTTAATATATTTTTCAAATTGATATAGACCTTTATTTTAACTTTTATTTACCCTCGGTGCAGTACCAATGGTAAATGAAATGTGCTGAAGGTTTTGAATTACCCCGCCTGGTTTATGAAACATCATTTTGATGGTATACATGTATATTGAGAAGACTATATAAACCCAGTAAAAAGTTTTTCATCAAAAGCCCATATCCGTATCTGTCAAAATGCACTGAGGCCCTTAACTTCTATATATGAAAATTCAACGAAATTCACACGACATGTGATCGCGATCGCGACATGATCATAACTGCAATTAATAAAAGCTAAAAATATTTTTTTGCGCTGCAGAATAATTTAAAAAATGCATTGACATCCTGAAAAAAACTGGATTCGGGAATTTTAGAATTGCATAACAAATTTATATTTTAGTACAAATACGTAGATATATAGTATAAATTAAAATTTTTAGATTTATATTGAAAATTCGAAGATAATAGTATGCATACTAAGCAAAAAGTTGTTAGATAAATTATCAAATATACTGGATGAGTCATCTGTCATTTGAAAATCACCTAACATTTCGCATAAGTTGCAGAAATTTTTGAAAAAATCTACCAGTAAAGTTTTAAAATCATTTTTGCAGCAAAAGGCCTCTGGAAAAAACCTTTTCTATGTTCGGAACGTTTTTATCTCATTAAGATTATTGCATCGCAATTTACTTCATATATTTTAATTGTCCATATAATTGTGTGTGTTCCCTGTAATTATGAATGCAATATATAATGGTTGAAGACTTTAGTAACGATTTGATTGAGTTCTTATTAAATTTCAGTAATTTTTTTTCCTCCGAATCAGCGAGCGCCTGATTGGCCTCTCTATTTGTCACGTGACTAAGTCGAACAATATATATGTATAAAGCTAGTCCAGCTAAAATCCTACAAAACAGGTGACTCTACCATTAAAAAGGACTCAATCGAAATCATCTGATTTGACTTTTGTGATCTAGAACTTTTGTGATCTAGAACTTTTGTGATCGTCTATTACAATAAAAATGTGGGGGCTTCAATTATATTGTCCAACTTGAGTGTGAAAATTATTTCTCCCCCTCATTTATCGCGTACTTCTAGAAGCTATTAAATAGAATAAACGATATTGCGAGAAACTGCGGAGAAACTTGCGCGCCTGTAATTGGCTGCCCTTTTAAGGGCCTTGGTGCATTTTGACAGATACCGATATAGGCTCTCGATGAAAAACTTCTCACTGGATTGATATATTCTTCCCAATATACCATCAAAGTGATGAGTCATAATCCAGGCAACTTTTGTAACTAGCGAATTTTTGCATTATGACTTTTTAAGAAAATTTTGAGTTCGAATTTAA
>SCLH01001302.1:24767-34858 GCA_004367855.1 Oikopleura vanhoeffeni | reverse complement strand
TTTTGGAATATCACCTTTGCTAGTTTGGCGGGAAATGGCCTCGGAAGAGGCTCAAATTTGCGACACCCACTCCCTTAAAGGGGGTCGGTGCTATTTGACAGATTTGCACTTTTTCAATTTTCGTTCTCTTGATGGTAAACTTTTCGCCACTTCGGAATTTTCAAATAAAATGATTTTAAAATGAAAAATGCCACCTTTGAGCTTACTTCGTATAATCTGATTTTTTTCAGACCTTTAATTTTTACCTTATTAATGGTCTTTTAAAAACACACTCAAAAAACGGGAGATTTAGGTTGAAGGTGTCAAAATTGAGGTGAAATATTTTTTTTTTAATATTCAGTAACCGGAAAAACGGTTCCGACCAACAAATTTAATTAATTTTATTTGGTTTCATACGATTCTACGTTAAAATTAAAAAAAATTTCCAAATATTTTTGACTAAAAATCACAAAACCATGTCATATGATTTTTCAAAGAGCATATAAAAATATGTGGTCACCTCCGCAAAAAGTTAAAGTGGCCATATTAAACAGTGTTTTTCGTTGATTTTAAGCATAATAATGAAAAAAAAATTAACAAAAAATAGGGCGCTAAACTCATCGATTAAGGGAAGTACGGTACCCCGGGTATCCCTCATGAATTGAGGCTGAATGGACAATTTGAAACAACCTGGTGATATTTTTATCCCCAAAGTCCGTCAGAAAAGTACTTTTTTATTGTTTTGGAATTATATCGCCTTTGTTCTCAGCATTTTAATCAAACATTTTCAAAAACTCAAAGATTTCGGAAACGAAAAAATACAAAAATTAATGTTTTGATAGTAACAGCTCTCCGCAAACTCAGTAGCTAATCGCTATTTAATAATATAGGTTTCAAATTTCGGTGAAAGATTCGTTTCCTAAACCGATAGGCCGAAAAAATAAATAGACAAGTTTTTTTATATTTTATCTGATAAAATTTATCATGTGTAAAAATTGAAATTTTCCAAGAAACAAAATCAGAAATAATTTCAAATAAAAACCTCTGCTGCTGCGCCAGTTTTTCTTGCATCCAATAAATGATGGGTTCTGCAGACATTCAAAACGGTTCTTGGTGTTTTTACTCCTGGTAAAACACTGCCATTGTGTCCATCTTTTGGTAATTTTTCTCTTTTACAAAACATGGGAATTGCATCTCGTCCAGAGTTTGCCTTGACAATTTCTCTTACTTCGATAGTGTCATCTGCCAGAAAGTAATTTAAAATCATTTCGTGAACATCTCCAAATAGGCTGTCACTATCATCCCAGTATCCTCGAAATGATAAAACTTCACGATCATGAGTCAGAAACTGACCATATTTGTCCATTCTTTCGTATGGTCTAAGCGGATTCATGGTGCTATTTTAAGGGTGACAATGATGTAAATCGATGTAAATCGATCAAATTGTTCTGAAACCGATCAACAAATCATGGTTAAACTTTTTAACTCCCGTAGTGGCCGACAATCTCTGGACCCGTAGTGTCTTCTGGACTTTCCTGACCAGACGTTTTAAATCAAGCATATATAACCGAAGATTCATTATTCACATATATTTATAAAAAGTTATCAAATGTGAATAAGAAGATTAAAAACTCTCTCATTTTCGCCGATTCTCACAAACAAGTGCATAAGTAACACGAATTTAGGGTTAATTTGACATTTTCAAATTTGAAATATTAAACCGTCACCAATTTAGGTATTAAATCTGCAAACAAAAATTTATGTTTTAATTAAAATTTCTACAAAATCAGCTTCATAAAAATAAAAAAAGAATTATTTTTGATAACAAAGTTCAAGCCCAATTTGTGAGTAGACTCATTGAGTACCCTCAGAAGAATCGGAGCGGTCGACTTTCTAATAAAAATATTAGCAATTATGAGTCAATTATGTACTGAACGGTCACTAAAGAGCAAAAAATGGTCAAATTTTTGATATTTCACAGGGGGATTGTTGCTCTCTGGCGACCTTTCAGTACATAATTGACCCATAGTTGCTAATATTTTCATCAGAAAGTCGACCCTTATTTTGAGGCTACTAACGAGTCTCTACGATGAACTTGAAATTTACGGTAATTTGATATACGGTACTCAATGGAACTTCAAACGTCTCTGAGACTTTTCTCTCATCACATCAAAGTCCGAATAAAATCCCGTGACAAAATAATTCAAAAATAAGGTTTGGAATATCTCATAAATTGATCCTTATTTTTAAAAAATAAGATCACGTGACGTTTTTGGAAAATATTATTATGTTCAAAACTCTTAAATTAGGTGTTTATTGGCCCAAAAATTTTTTCGGCGTTACTTGATCTCTATTTTTTTACTTGTACCAAAACCTTATTTCCTAATTTGGAGGTCACGTGATTGTTTTTGGACTTTGGTGTAATGGAAAAAGTCTTAAAAACTTCTTAAGAACCACTTCACTTTTTTCAAAATTTTATTTAAGTAATTTCTGAAAAAAACACTACTACTTTTACCAACCTTATTCCTTGAATAAACGGTCACGTGATCATTTTCGAGCCATAGTGTAATGAGAAAAAAGTCTTAGAATTTTTTTTTGATCTCGCTCAAAGGCTTTTTTTGATGATTTAAATTTTTTTTGCAAAAATAAGTACTGTAATACAAAAAAAAATTTTCAAAAAAAACGCACAAACGTCAATTATCCAAATAATTGATCTATCACTTTGTTAATTGTCATTTATACATGATTAAGGGTCCTAAATTGCGATGAAAGGCCATCTGGTCACGAAAGTCCAGAAAGACACTACGGGAGTTAAATATTTTTTCGAAAACAATTCTCGATCGTTTTCTGGAATAGAATTTGTCCAAAAAAATTACACGGCCGATAATATTTGTATGATTGAAATTTCTGCTGTTTTGATGCTCGCAAATACAGGATGTCCCATTTTTCAAAAGTCGTTTGTGCCTCATCACTGGTGGTGAAAGTATCATTAAAGCCGTGAGTCACGAGTCGTGAGGTAACGACTCTTAAAATGGACATCCTCAATTTTTCAATCCATTTTGTTCTTTTTTATTATTGTCGGACAATAATTGTCCCAAAACTGATCTTCTATTTTTAATAAGGCCCGATTTTATGTAAATACTCAAAAAGATATATCGAAAAGCGGCAAATTTGGTCACATCAGTTTTATTTTCTGGTCATCGATGGTCTGACATTGCTGCAAATAAACCAATCATAATAATAAAACTGATAAATTTACTCCTCATTAGTACCTCAAAAGTTTGAAGTAAAAACCTTTAATAAACTAAATATTTAAAAATGTATGTTACCTAAAAATTTTGACCCTAGCTTAATTCGCCTTGTCGTTTTGCAGTATTGGAATCTACTGGAACTGGGGTACCAACGGGAACTTTCACTCCCATTTGTGTCAGGAAATTTCTAGTAAATGTATCACAATTTCCCAAAATCACATTTCGTCCATAAAGCATAAGTTCGTTTCCAACGTTAAAATGATCACAATTCATATACTTATCAGTTCCTGGCAGAGGAACCCGATGACGTCGAATGAGAATTCCCTGTGCAAGGCCAGAATTTTCTACAAGTGGCTCAGTGACCTTTTCATCAAGTTAAAAAAGACAATTCATTAATTCAAGGGTGTTGTATCGACTTAATATATTTGGCGATATGAATTAAGGGCCCTAAACCGACAGATCGTGACTATTTAAAGAATGCGGAATCCGAGCATTTGATTGATTGATCAGCCTCACATTTTACCGATGAAATTCGGCTTATTCTGCTATACCGGGTTTTGATTATATCCTTCAGATAGTGACGATTTGTCAACCGAGGGCCCTTAATCTATATACTAGTAGAAGTGATAGATAGCTTAATTTTCTTTTCTTGACCTCACCGAGGCTTGTTTATTTATGTTAGATTAACAATCCGCAAGAATGGCAGATTTCGCAATTTTTGAGGCACTCTCCGAAAAAACAAAACAATAATCTTCTTAGTTTTTTCATGTTTCTGAATCTCAGAATTTTCTTGACATTTCGAACCAACAATCAAGATTTTTTTTAATTATAGGTCAATTTTCTTATTCCCGGTGCTCTCATTGGTCAAACGCAAACGCGAATCGTCAGGCCATATAACAGATTGGATGCTGCTGTCTAATTTAATGTTACGTTTTGCTCTTACGATACAAATATTACATTATTGTTATTAATACAAGCTGCATTATCGAGTCATGATGCGGGCATCATTGATGCGCCGAGTAACTAAATCTCGCTTTATGACCCTGATTCTTTTAAGATAGGCAAATGAAAGATTTTAAGTTACTCGTTGCGCAGTATCATGTGGATAGTATTAGCAGTTATAGGAAACTATACCCGTATTAAGTTATTACCGTATAACTTAAACAGCGTATAAGTATACCGTGATAACTTTTACCGTATAAGTTATAATTATATAAGATATACTTCTACGCATCATTGATGATTTTTAGGCACCATAATATTTTATTCAAAAATCGACTATACAAAGGCGTAGTTTGATTCAATGTGGTTGGATAAAATATCAAGTATGAATAAAAGTTCTATCTATCACATGTACCACAAAATAGGAATGAATTATGACGGTAAATGGTAATTTGTCAAAAACTTTTGTTAAAAAATCGTTTTAGCCATCTTATTCAGTGTTAAATTTCATCGAAAAACGCAATATTTCATGGATTAGATGTCAAACTAAATTTACGGCTAAAAACTCACCGTTTATTGAAATAGTGCATTAGGTACGGCATAAATAAGGCATAAATTTCTAGCCTGAACTAATAAAACCATAATTTTTGTCTTTTGTAATATTGAAATTTGGCACTGAAAACAATGAGCAAAAATAATTTTTTGAAAAAGTTTGCTTTTAATTTGAAGTAATTTTCTTGAAACCTAATTTCGAAACAGAAAAAGTCAAACTATAAAAAGGCCCGAGTGCTTTTAATTAACATGACATGAGTCACATGACGTTCTGTACAGATTATGTACGAGGAGATGTTTTGGCCATAACATTATTTTGCTAGAGTACTTTTAAGTTGTAGGATAGATCTACCAACTGGCTTATCTCTGTCGTCCCGGAAGTTCCGGAAGGCCTCGGAAATGTTTATAAAATTCCATTTTTTATTGTATAAATTACGCAGCGAAAAATATGAAAATTTAAAGTATACAATGAATTAGGGTGTTTTATAAACACGTTGTATGCTTTACAACTTGCGGGGAATTTAAAATTCAGAGCAGACTTCAATAATAATGCAAGCTAATTTTAACTAAAAGTTATATATTTTCTTAATTTTGTTTACGAATCTATTTTTGAATCAAATTAACTTTCTAAAAATTAGTATTTCTTAAGTTTTTTCTTATTCCATAAGTTATGGACCATCACCTGACTCCCAGCATTACGATTTGAAAATTGTTTTTTGATCTCAATGTCATTAAATCAAGTTTTAAATAACAAACGAATTCTATGTATACTTTGTCAGGAAATGGCATTAAGCTGGGCCAGTTAAATTAATTAACATAAGTCTAATATGGAGAAAATATGCTCTTTTTCCTGACTCAGGTTTTTTATTGAGCTAGTATTATCTTCTCCAAAGCCTGCTCTAAAACCTTCCCCAAAACCTGCTCAAAATCTTTTTGTTCAATTTTTTGACCAATTAAAGTTTCAGTTAAAACAAAAAAGTGTGAACAGGGGATATAAGCCGGCTTGAAGTGAAAAACGAAAAATAAGCTCTATCACTTTAAGACTTCCAGATATAGCCAGATACAACGCCTTTGAGGGTTAAAACAATATTTATGTTTGTTTTCTGGAACTGGAATGGTACTGGACTGAGATTTTCGGTATTGTCAAAATAATAGGGTAAAAATTACGACCAGTAAACTTTATTCCTATTTTTTGATAACAGTTTATAATTCATAATATAAAGATTCACATCATTAATAAATCAATAATTCATGTGAAGACTTTTATTGCCTTAAAGGGGTGTCCATGCTGGGAAGCTTTTTCGAAGGCTCATAACTTTTATTCCTTCATAACATCTTATAAAAATCTCAGGAATAGTAGTTCGTAATCTCTGGAACACATTTACTTCTGACTTTTTTCATGCATGTTTCGACCAACCGGTAAATTTAGTCAACCGCGAGCAAAAATTTTTTTCGAAAGTTCCTATTTATTTTTTCGCCTTATTTCAAACAACGTCAGTTTCGGAATTGTAAAAGCCAAGGGTGGTGACTCACCACTGGTGAGCAAGATGTTCAAGCATTTGTTAAATTGCGCTGTAAATCGACAAAAAAGTGCGCGAATTCGAAAATTTTGAATATGAAAGTGAGAATTAGACAATTAAATGCCAGCAAAAGATTCCTTTGGGTATGGTTTGCTGGAAACATATTAGCAACTATGATCTGATTTTGAACAGAAAGGTGCTAGAGATCAAAAAATAATTTTGATGAAAAGTTTATTTTTTTCTAGAAACCGCTGTTTTCAAAATCAGACCATAGTTGCTGATATCGTATTCAGGGGGGCCAATATCCCCTAATCACCCTTGTTAGAATGCGTAGCCACTACTCCTTTTAACGTGTGATTTTAACGTGTGGCTACGCATTCTAACCAAAAAGTGATAAAGGGATATCACCAAAAACTTTTTGCCAAAAAATTTCGGCGATATGGCGACAGAAATAACTTGTCTGTTTAAAAAAATGAAAAACGCGAAGGCGTTCGAAATGACGTCATAAGTTAAACATTTTTTTTGTTTTTTTAGGAGTTTTACAACATGTTCGAATAAAGTGAATAACCAAAATGCGTAGAATTAAATACCCCAACAAATTTCAATCAAATTAAAGTTGAAAAAAGTAAATTTGGGAAATTCGATCATGAGAATGACGTCATTCATGACGCCCACAAAGTAATTTGTAATATTAATCAAAAAAAATTGGCGATTTTAGCACTGGAAGTATTCTATTTAAAAATCGTGAAATTGCGTAGGTAATATTGGCAATATCGCCCCCCTGTAATAAATTTTTTTGAAAATTTAACTAATTGTATTTATTGTTTTTAGGTTTTTTCGAATGATATTCTCGTTTGATAAATTATAATAAAATCAATGATTTAAATCATAGTTAATTCAAAATTTTTGACGAAAGTCCGTTACTTTCACTTCTGGCTCCTCAGAATGCATTCAATCTCTTATATCTCCATAAGATTATAACAAAAAAGTTTAATCTTTCGTAATTGACGAGTTATTTCGAACTTTGGTTTTGATAAAATTTTTGGGTGTATACGGATTATTATTCGAATTAACCTATAATTTTATACAACAATTGCCAATTTAATAAATTAAGAAAATTGATTTTCATGTTATGTTCTTGCCAAATGAATGTTTTAAATGGTTAATTTACATCACACAATGTGATTTACACTTCATGTACACAAGGTGATCTCGGCACAGCCGGCTATTTAAAGCGCAGCCAATGTAGTACCATACATTTTGAATTTTTCGCATAAATGTTTATCGTTACGGAAAAATATTTTGACATTTGATTCGACATAAAATTAACTTTTATTATCTAATAATAATATTGAACAAAAAATTTTGACATGAAATTATTGACCTGAATTTTTTGACATCCATTTTTGACATGAAATTAACAAAGACTTTCGACATGCAATTTTATTTTTATATCTTATATTAATATTAAGCAAAAACTTTTAAAACGCAGGTGAAAAATGGATGTAAAAATTTTTTGATCGATTTCTAAGAAAAGCCGATTTTGGATATCAAATTAACGTAGGCGGAAATTAGCAGTACTACAAAACTAATCAGGGGCCACTATTTCGTAGGCGAATTAGTAAAATTAGTAGTACAAGTGAAAGGTTACAAGCTGAATAAAAACCTCGTTAATAATGGTTCACAGATTAGAGTTGTGATAAAATACAAATTAGCGATATCTTTCATTTTTCGATAGAATTTTTTTATTAACATTGCAACCGTTTTTTCAAATCAGCGAGCTCTTCTTAACAAACTTTTCATAACAAATGATAGGAGGAAAAAGTCGACCGAAAGTGTAAACTCCTGAAAATATTTTGGTCATTTTCGAAATATCCATTATTTAACTTGTCCCTGAATTGTATCATTTTCAAGATAGAAATAAACTTTAACCGGTCGTACACGAAGTTCTTCTTTATTCTGGTTAACCACGACTTCTTCAAAGTACCCATCGAATGCTAAAACTTTCTTGTCAAAAGCAACCCACGCTGGTTTATCAGCAGTTAAAGTTGGTGGAAATGCGGAATAATTACCATGTTTTGGTTTTTGACCAGGGAGATAAACACGGCCTATTCCAGGCTATATCAAGCATTCAAAATTTGTGAAGTGATTATTTAACAGACTTTTTTGAAATAATTGACAATTCAGCGTATTAAATGATTGTAACTTTTAAGTTCAGCTGATGTTTGGCTCTATACACTAATTTTGTATATAAAATAGGAGCAATTAATCCCCAGCAATTAAAAAAACTCAGGCTGTATTTTTTCTCAGAGAAAAGTCTTCCATTGTCTTCTACAGTTATAATCGGGGAAGCTGTTTTCAGCGGTGGGAGAAAGTTCGGTTTTTTATTAAATAACTTAACTCGTAGACTTTAGACATGAATTTGTACCCAGACTCGATTTTATCCAACGCGTTGCCACACTTTTAAATCGGCCATATTAGCAAAGTTTCATTATCAACATTCATTTTTCAATAGCTTAAAATAATATTCAGCCAATTTGCTATACAAATGAAAAACAAAATAAAATTTTAAACGAATTTAAAGCATTTAATGAGGATAAGAAAACAAAAAATTGCGAAATTACCTCCTGTTACAGACAAAAGTGCAATAATAAGATAAATTAAACCTAATATATTGCAATACCCCAATATAAAACTTCAAATGATTTTCTATTGCTCTGTCTAAAAATAATTATATGTTTTCTAAAAATTCTCTAGTATAAAGACTCTTAAATTATTTTGGAATCTAATTTTTCGTGGTGAGAAAGAGAGAGAGAAACACACGCCTACGCATGAACTGATTCTTATGGATTCAGTGTTCCGGAAGTTTGGACTTCTAGGACTGCTTTATTTAAACCGGAGGCCCAATTTAAAATGCAATAAAAGTCTTAGAAATTTCGTGACGTTCTTTTAAGGTCTTCCACGGATTTGAGTACTTTTGAAAAAAAGTCCAGTGTACAGTAATTGAAAAAGTACTCAAATTACGTCAAAAAAATCCAGGTCAACTTCAAACGTTTTAAGAACTTTTCTCATTACACCATGTCCAAAAATTCAGGTGACGAAAAATAATTCAAACAATAGCTGATTGATACGGCTTAGCGTGCAGTGAGGAGAGAGTCACATATTTCTCGAAGATATATCGATCCGTGACACCGTGTGGAGAGAGTGTGTGGTGCCTATACCACACCTTGTTACACAATCCTCCAAGGTTTAACTTGTGTGATTAAAAAAAATTTTTGCAAAAAAATTAAGTACTGTAATACAGGTAAAAATTTTCAAAAAAAAACGCACAAACGTCATTTTGTGTTCAAAGTTAATCGATAACTAAACTGATCGTTGTCAATCAATGATTAAGCGTCGAAAATGCATAATGGTGGTGTGGCAACGCGTTAGCTAAAATCGCAGTCTACGACGTTAAACCTACGCACCGGCACTCACAACAGCTTCCATGATGAGTATAGTATTTCTGTAGATAATTTCGTTGATCTACTCGTGCCATTTCGAGAATTCGAAAAATGATGGCCTAGATAAAGGAGGTACAAAAAGAGGCTAATTAAAGTCCCTCATTGAGAATCTTTAGTATTTTTCTCTATTTTAATTAAATATCTTTACGACGTTTCGCTTTATCGCATTATCAAGTAGTTTAAAAATACAGTGAATAAAACAGTTTTATTAAAACTCGTAAAGTCTGAACTTGATCTGAATCTAGAGAATTCCAAAAAACACAAATATGTTGAGAGTTTTAGAAGTGTGATTCACACTGTGTGAACTCAGAAGTGTAGAACAATAACAAGCTAATTATGGAAGT
>SCLH01001302.1:0-24542 GCA_004367855.1 Oikopleura vanhoeffeni | reverse complement strand
AATTAATTTCTTTTAATTTTAATCTCAAAAAATTGTGACTTCCATAATTAGCTTGTTATTGTTCTACACTTCTGAGTATTGAATATTACCCTTTAGCAAAGCGCTTGTATTTTTTCTGACAATTAATATCTGGGTTAAACATTCGTATGTAATAGGCCTCAGAGTCAACACGGTAAAACTTTTGAAGTTATTTGAAGTTATTTTTCTCTATGTCCATTTGTTTAACAATTTTCTCAGTTAAAATCCGTTTATTTGCGACATCTTTATACGAAAATATATTTTTTCGTGAAATAAGGCTCCAATAATTAATCATACTTCTGGTTTTTAAAGGTTAAAAATAATCAAAAGCTTGCTATAATTTGAATACTTAACTTAGTTTCTCCAACCCAGAGACCATTTTCGTTCTTGACATCAAAATGATGAGATTTATGATAATCTGTTTTTCCTAAAGTTTGTCGGGGACAATTTCCCGGTAGAAATGGGAGTGACCTCTAGAATGAATTAACAAAAGTTTTAATTAATTTAATTTATTTTAATTATGGTTGCAAAATTAATTTACAGGTATAAGAGGTCTATATGTTTTGTAGTATTGTCACAAGAGGTCTCCAAGGAAACAATCTAAATTCAATGAACGGCTGTGTGCGCAGTGACTCAAATTTGATACAATAATTAATTTTATAAAATAATAAGCTTTGTTTTAATTAATTTAATTAAAAATTAGTTATTTTGATTGAGAAAAATTTGAATAATTCACGGATTTAAATTAAAATTTCTTCTGAAGCGAAAGCTTATGAATTACAAGAGTTACACGCAGTGCGTCACGCACACATTTCAGAAATATGAGGAAATTTCTCTAAAATAATTCGAAATGAGCTTTGGTGGTGCTCAACGGTCCAAAGGTGTGTTTAAGCTCCGATTTTTGCTGATCGGATCGTTAAAAACTGAGCGGAAAAAAATGTGGTCGGATGATCCGACTCGGATCTGATTGGAAAAAACAAATCTGATCGGTTTCATCGGATCAGCTCGGTTTTTTCCGAGCAGATATTTTAGGTCGGTGCCCATCCCTGCTTAAAAATAGTTTGAAATTTTTCCTCTTTAACATTTCAATCTGGACCCGTTATTTTTTGGTCAGCAAAATTCAATCATCTAGGCTGATTCTAGATTTCGTTCCATCCTGTTACATGATTCATTTTCTCTTGGGCCAATAAATCCCGAATGAATAAATTTGGTTTCATAAGTGATTTAAAAAAAATTGTAAATTTCTATTAATTTTCAGGCAATTCGGTAGGGGTTTAATTTTGGTGCTTTAAATGAGAAAAAAGAAAAATTACATGAAATCTCATCCCACAGCAGCAGGATACTGTTTCAAGGAGTCTCAAAACTGCAATTATGTAACACAAACTTTCTACAACACAGAGCAAATCCTATGTGTTGCTGCAAATTATACTGTACTCAAAATGTTTGAATAAAGTTCTAAAATTATCGAAAAATAATTAGTTTATCGCAGATAGCATTAATGGGTTGGCAGTAAAAAGCAGAAGTATAAAAATCGATATTTTATATTTTTTTTCTGTAAAATTTTTTTTCCATAAACATATGTTGTAAATTCGAGCAAAATTTTGAACAAAAAATGAATTCGACATATTTTAAATGAAAATTTGTCGAGAATATCAACAAAACGAATATTTTTCTTGAAAAAGGCCAATTTCAAAATAAGTCATTATGAAATTAGTTTTTCATTTGAAAAAAGTACTGCAAAACGGAAAATTTGATTGCTAACAAAAGTATCAGCATTTTTCAAGTCAAAATTTGTCTTTATTCAAAAATAATGGAAATTTTCGATTTTTGAGCCTACTTCTATTTTGACCTTTTACTGCCAACCCAGACTATCCGATTGAGATATCTTGAATACATCCGTTATTAAATTATAAAGATACCAGTACATACTTGTCTCGCTTATGTGTGGTCCGAGGCGTGAGTTTGTCTAGTGCATGAATTATTTCAAAGATATTTCCTACTACACTTTGGTGACTAGAGTAGGATAAATCGTTCAATTAAAATTACGACCTAAAAAGTAAAGAGTACCAGTTACGGCGCACCCCATTTTTGCTCAGAAAGCTTAGTTGTATATACACACTTATTTATTATATACAGTATTTATTTATTTTTTGTTCACTCGTGCAGTCACTCGATTTCAAAGCTCGATCTTGGAACTATGACATAGTTACTATGTAGTTGATTGTAGTTGGTAAAAATCGTTATTCTGTCAGTATTTAATTTTGATTCTAGAATTTTTTTGAAGTACGAGTTGAATTCGAATCTAAATTGAAATATATATATTTAAAATATACTTCGTCAAAACTACCCGCAAAATATTTTATGCAATGTTGTAAGTTGAGAATTTCAACTACTTTTATCAATTTCTTTACATTTTAAATGTTAAATTGTGGACATGCTATTTGGGTTTCCCAATCGGGACTCATTTTGATCTTGTCGCATTTTGTAAAAATGTGCGTTCGAGGAGGTACTTGACCTTTTGGCGTGAGTCACGCCGCGTGACCAGAAAGATTTGTTTCACATTTATTAAAACGGTAATTTAGACTTTGTATTCTTCAAAATATGTTTAAAAAGTCAACTTTAAAAATCTAATCAACGTTTTAAAAAGATCTGTTCCGTAAAATTTACAGTGTAAATTCTTATTTTTTTTCATTTCTAACAGCATGTCGCATTTTTGCTAATAATCTTACTTTTTTGCAGGAGCTAATCTAAACCAATCAAAACGGTTGAATTTGCAAACACGTAGGTGCTTCACAGATTTTAATGCTCATTGACCAATCAGCGGTTTTAATCAGGTTTCTGCAAAAATCTAAAATTATGAGCAAAAATGTGACATACTGTTACAGTATTACTGTATATTATTAATTTGATAACTCAACTCAATAAAGTTCTCATTTTTAGACATATAAAATTTTGACCGACCCATGATTACTCACAGTTTTATTTTTCACCGATTATTTCTGTCTAAATCACCAAATTCATAATTCAATTCATCGTAGTTTACCGCATTTCTGATCAGAGCGCTTTATTGATCAAAATGTTTCTCCAAAAAAGAGATACCCCCTTAATAAGTAATAAAATTATTTATAAGTATAGAATAGAAACTTTGTTTATAGTCAAAAAGAACTAGATGTAATTTTTAATGAAATAGTCTTTTTCATCGAATAGATTATTCCTCTATATCCCTTTATTGCCCTCTCCCAAAGATTTGCTCCCTCAAAAACACATCTAATTAATATAAACACTAAAAATTGTTTTTAATAGGACTAATGTTTTATTTTTTTCTAAGATCACTGAAATTTATTAGTTTTTGTTAAAAAGTAGAAACAAAGGTCTGAGAAAAAATAGAAACAATGGTCTGATTCGACGATTTTTTATTTTGTATTATTAACTAGATATTTGTGAACAGTTTGAGCTATCTAAGAACCTAATCGGCTGAGTTGTTTTTGAAAACCCCGTTGTTGTCTCACCCCCGTGTTTTTGAGGGACCAAATCTTTGGGAGAGGGCAATAAAGGGATATCGCTGAATTCATTTTTATCATATGCATTTCTTGCTAATATTTTCAATTTCACTTATTATTTCGCCTTTCGGTGCGCACCCTAGTGATAGGCTATCACATACTTTCCAAATAATAATTTCCTTTTTTTATTTAACTGTTTATTTGGATGTAAGAGCAGATAAAAAAGGTTTGGGTTAAAATAGATACAGGTATATTTGCTGCGGTGGGACGGCCCAGATTTTTATAATAATTTCCTAATCCGTCCCAGACTGATCCGGCAAATGTAAGGATGTACACTTTGGCTTCGTTTCAATCTCAACCAAAAAGTCAAATTAAAAGTTTGGCAAATTATAAGTTGAAAATGAATTATTGGAAAATAAAATTGCGAGAAATGAGTTAAAATCCGTCAGAACCGCAGTCAAAACATCCTTCCTGGGTAAAAGTGAACCCACTTTGGGATATTTTGGTTACGACAAACAGATTTTAGGGTCGAAACAAGCCGATCATATTATCCGATATAAATATCAAATCACAGAATTGGCTCAGTGAGATATTTTTGCAACAAAGAAAAAATCTCTCGAAACCCTAGTGCATTCAAAACCGAAAAGCATATTAATAAATACGACAAAATTTTTACAAATTGGTGACAGTGTTGATCTCCGGACAATCTTCAAAAATTGGAAATTTCTTGAGATTTAACAGGGATTTTCGTTAGAGTTCGCCAAATTATTTTGGATGATAGGCCTTTTTTATTGAATGAACGCCGAAAATTTTGCAATAACGGATTCTTCACGCGATTTTCTGTCGTCCAAATTGAACTTCTACTCTTCAAACACTGATTCGAATATTTTGACTGAAACTTTAAATTTTGTTAGGGTAGGTAAAGAAAGATAATTCAAAATTAAATAAATTATAAAGCAGATTAAAAGTTGTGGGGGATTAATTTGAACTAAAATTTACCTGATCGACTATTTACAGGGTTTTTGGCGAATTCTAAGAACCAAGAGGAACCTAAACATTTGAATTAATTAAAATAATCTAAGGTTATTTATAAATGTGATTGTTCAACTAATAGCAAAAGACTCAGTATTTTCTTTTCTTCTGGGAGATTCGCTTCGAAACATAAAAAGCGTCATAAATACCTCAAAATTAAGATTATAGCCTACGCACATCACTCATGTGTGATTCAACTTAAATTTGATATAACTTGGTTACCTGGTGAGTAATTTGCGTGGGTTGTAATTTTACTTTCCAGTACTCTAAATAATTATGGCGCATTTTATGCTTTGAAGCGAATCTCCTAATTTCATGCTGACAAGCATTTTAACATGGTTTTTTTAGTTTTTTGACTTACTTGACTTAGAATTAGTTTGCTGGTGTGGTGTAAGATGGGAGTTGTTCTTGTCCCTGTTGTGGGAGATGTTGAGGGTGATGGTATGGTTTGAGAACACCGTTGTAAAATTCTTTAACTTTTCTCATTTCTCGGATTTTGTTTCTTTGAATATTATATTTTTGTCGGCATTGCACGTAAATTCCAATGCAGATACCGAGAGCAATTGTGGCAACTCCCAAAGCAATAGCGATCATCATAACGATTTGGTTATTTTCTTAATTAATTAAGATTGAAAATAAAAAGTTTAATTTTAGAAATAATGATATTAAACCTGTTTTTTGGTAAAAAAATATCGAATTCCTGCTTTGATTTATTACTAAGATGTCAGTGACTACCAAAATAGAAAAATACACCTTTTTTCCTATTCTCGTGAATACGAAAAAATTCTACCAATTTGGAGAAAAATCTTGTGCAATAAAAAATCTTATGTCGGAAAAATAAAAATTTTGGTTAAATTTTTGGTTTCAATACAAAAATCAAATAATGAAACATTTTATTGATTGGCATTTTACTTTTACTGGTATTTGGCCTGCGCGCTTTCCGTAGCAAAATAAAGGCTTTCGAAATAATTAACTGGAATTTTTTCAGACAATAATTCATACTTAAGAACGCAAATAAGAACGTTTAGTATAAATTTTACTAGATAAATGAATTAAAAAATTTGGTGATCGAAACAAGTAAATTTTTTTGCGAGATTTTGTCAAATTTTCGCAATGTCAAGTTTGAAAGCCTTTGGAGACAAAATAACGTTTTCAAGTTTTTATCTGACTTTTCTAAATTAAAGAAAAATGGATTAATTTGATGTCGAAATTTTTTTTATTTTTCAAATCTTCAAATTTTCGTGCTTTGTAAAAAATAAGATAAAAGTGTTTTATTTATATGTTTGACATCTTGATGCAATCCAATTTAATTTTTTCTTCTTTTTGTTATTTACAAAGCCACTAAAAAGCCTCTGTGCCTGAGAGGGTTAATGGTTGTTTCCGATAAAAAATATTTTGTGAAATGCTGTCACTTAAGTCTAATCTCATTAGGTAATGAGTCATTACCTTCTTTGACAATTTCTTCGACAATTTCGTCGATTTCAGCCTGGAGAACCTGTTCTGGGACAATACTGTATTGACCAGTTCTAGAGATTTCACCTCGTTGAAGTTTTTCACTGTTTGTCAATTCTGGAGCAAGTTCCCATGAGATAGTAGTGTTGAAATTGTTTTCTAACTCGGCTGATCGTCGGTGCTGAATAAATAGATTTAGAAGGTTGAAATTAAATAAGTTGGATTAAATTATTTTTAATCCATGTATGAGTCATAAATCAGGACCAAAGGAATTTTTTTTTTGAATATTTAAAACAAATTTTGATTTCACATAAACAAATACATAAGACATGGTTTTAATCAAATAACCACCGTATGGTCCAAGAATTTCGCGGCTCATTTACGACTAACCAATTTGGCTTTCGAGAAAAAAAATTTGGTGCACTGCGATTCGGGAAACTCGTTACGTGAAGCCCTATTTGCATTTTGGAAAGAATTTATTATCTTTATAGTCGATTTTGTTATATTTACTATCAAATCTTCTGAAACGTATTATCAATAACTTATACAGTAGGTGACATTTAAGCTTAAATATTTAGTTTCATTTAGCAAATCAAACCGACCTATTGTAAGCGAGATATCACGAAATAATCACAAGGTTATTAAATGCGAGTTAATCCTAGAGCGTACACCGTGAGTCTTTTCGAATTCTCCGCTTTTTTACCCAGTCGGCAGCCGACTGTCGGCTAGACAGCCAAAATCTTAAGCAAAGTACATGTTAAGTAAGTGTATAGGCAATTTTGGCTATCTAGCCGTCTGCGTAAAAAGAGGACAATTCGAAAAGACTCACGCTGTATAATAATTATCAGGTACTAGCTGAGTCAGCTAAGCTGACACTGAACATTTTAGCTGAACTGTTACATACTGTATGACGATTTGAAATAAGGAATTTTAAAACTAAAAAATGGGTATCAATGTTTTTAAGCTTACTTGATGATTTAACGTAGCTTGATTCATAGGGTAGGCAATGCGTTTTTGCCTTGTCATATTGAAATAAACAACGACTGATTTACAAATTGTCAAATTAATGTTCAAATTCAACAAAAACTCAATCAAATTACAATGGTCGGAGCAGAATAAGAAAAGGAAAAAATTTTGAGCTTTTTGGTTTTCAAAAAATGACAATAGTTAATTGTTTACAAAGCAAATGTATAAATTTTCTGAAATTTTTAATTAAGCGAACTGCATACTGTATTGTCAGATATAAACCTCCATAAGTACAAGCTAAATATTTAAATTGTGCTGCATGATAATTTGAAAAAATGCCATTATATCCTAAAAAACCCTGGAATCTGAAATTTTAAAATTGCATGACAAATTTGTATTGTAATCGATCTATGCAATGAAATAAATTTTATATCATTATGTAGCATTCAATCTCAATCATCTAATTCTTAAAAAATATTTGAGGTTTATAATTTAGAACTCTTGTTATCGTCTTTTAAAATTCAAAATCTTACATTTATACACTGTACATTTTACTATCGACTCCAAAATTTCAAGAAGACTTCAAATAGCAATTAATAATATATTCGAGTAAATAAGTCTATTTTTACCTCTCTGACAGCTCTTCGTTTTCGTTCAAAAGCATCTGATTCCTCTGGTGCTTCATCTCCTCCTTCAACATAGTTTTCATAAAGATTGTCCATGTAGTTTGCATAGTAATAATTAACATAGTAATAAGCATCATAATCGATATCATTAGCTCTGCAAATACAGTTATTATTCACTCCGTTTCCGTCTGATTTGCAAACTTCTACATTACAGTTTAGGTAAACTTGATCCATCGAATCGTTCCATTTAAACATTTCGAAGCAATATTGAACATAAGCAGAGTACCCGTTTTGAATGACCTTGAGCGAAGGGTCGTCTTTGTTCCCACAACGGTTTTCGATGAGGTCGTGTTTTTCACCGCTGCCATTTGGCCCTGAACTGGCCCAGCACTCGTTGGCGGTGAGGACGAGATCGGTTCGGATCGAGTTCTGAAAATGGCAGATTGTGAGAAAAATGTTTTGGAAAAGGTGTGACCACGGTTATGAGAAACTGAAACAAAATTCATGCTTTTTTGGGGTTTATGATTGACCTTGAACCGATCCAGAACTCAGACAAGCTGGGAAGACGAGATCAGTTCAGATCGAATTAAAAATAAGGCAGATTGTGAGAAAATATTTTTAATTTCGGTCGAACATTTTTACAAGTGAGATCAACAATATTTAAACAAAGCCAGAATTTAATCGCAAATGCCGCTAGAGTAAAATTTTCACCATAACCAATTTATATGAAAATATAATTTCGGTTAGAGAGCCATCTGTGTTCATTCTATTCATGCTTGCGCATCTTTCAATAGTACATGAAGCAGCGAGCATGAGTTGCCTAGTCGTTTTACGTGCGGGGTATTGTATCAACTATGCGTGTAGACAAAGAGCCAATGAGTGGCGCCCACAAGGCAACCTCCTCATGATTTGTATTATACTAATTTAAAAAAATAGAAAAAAAGTCCAAAAATTCAAAAACCTTTTCGAAATTTTCTCCAAGATACGGCAATAGTTATTTAGCTGCTTCAAATCTAAGTTACAATTACTCAACAAAAATGTACATACATTGTAGATCAGATAAAATACATCCGTCAATAACATTTGTATGATTTTTCGCTGGTTGTTTCTGAGTTTCTCTACACTTGAGCTAAGTACCAGAGAAATTTATTTTTCAAATTGGTATAAAAAATCGTTACTGATATTTGTAAAATGCTGATAAGGTTTATTTAAATGTTAGACGTGGGGTTTACAAACCGCCGACCATATTTGTTCGTGAAATAAAAGATTTGTTTCTATTTATTATTTCGTTTGCTATCCTTAAGACTCTGTAAATTTCAAATAAATTTTCGGATTTTGTGGTTTTTCAATTAAACTAATCAAAAATTTATAAAAAATTTTATTGTCGATTTGAAATAGGAAATTTTGAAAGCCAAAAATGAGCACCAATTTTATTTGCGCATCTTGTAGTGGATTTTTTGCGTAATTTTTTTAAAACTTTTTTGAATATAAATAAAAATTTCAAGGTTCTAACCGTCAATTCGAGTTGAACACAGACTTCGTTTGAAATTTGTACAACTGGGTCAGTTGGGTATGGAGAGGTGAAAGTTTGGTCCTTGAAAAGTCCAAGATTGACAGTAAAATCTCCAAATCCAGTTTTTGCATCAACAGTAGCTACGGCTGGTGTGATTGGTCCATCCAAATGTAGCGAATATTTGTCCTCGTAATTGCAAGTGAATTCAATAATATTAATACTGGTAATTACTGGTACATCGCCTTCGACTCGGACCTCTCTTTGTTGGTTATAGACGACTGTGTTGGTGTACTGGTAATCGTCACCGGAGTGTTGAGTAACGGTACCGCACTGGGAAAATGGAGAATCGATTCGGAGGATATAATGGTCTCCGTCATCTCTGGTGGAACAACCATCGCCTGAAAAAATTGTTATTTTAATCAATTTCATAAATATTTGCGAGTTTTATAATAATTTTTGATTATTTTATGAAATTTTAAGATTTTGCCAGAAAAATTTTTGCCGAAAAAATTTATCTTCAATAATTTTGAAGTTATATCAGGTACATAGTTTTAAATTATATCAGTTACAGGTATTCAGTTTATGTCTACAGCCTGTACAGGTTCGGTTGTGTTATGAAACACAGACGGCAAAATTATACCTGAAAAATAAAAAATCTAAAATATTGCCCATGGATATTACTAAATGCGGCATAAAAATAGTTTGCAACATGTGTTATCATTATATTTATGAAGGAAATCGCCGGTCTCGTCGTTGCGCGTTCGTGATTGACCCTTAATTTGAAATTTTTATCGGTCAACGTTCTTATTGGTCAAACGCGAACAAGCAACGGAGGATCTGTAAGAACCCTCTTTTCAAATTTTCATCTAGTACGGTTTAGGCGAGTGAGAAATTCTAGGTTTTCAAAAAACTCGCATAATTTTTCATAAAGAAATAGGCAATTTTTCGTCTCGACGCGGTAACATTTTTGAAAATTCCGAATTCTGGCGCATGGAGGTTAAACTAAGTATACGGCGGTTATGTTAAGAATTTTGAAAGAAAAATGCTTTAATTAATTTGAATTAATCTTTAAAAAAATTTGAAATGAAAATTGATAAAGAATGTCCATATTAACATCTAAATAAAGATTGTGCATGGCGATACTGGACGAATTTGTCCCGGCACAAAATATCTAAATTATATAAATATTAAACAACCCTTGATTAAAATTATGAGACGTTTTTTAGACAAAAAGCTTATAAACAGCATGATTTTCCAAAAATGAATAAGTGAAAAATAATCCTCTTCGCAGACTTGTGCCAGTTGGCACAAAACAATTAAAATTAAATATATCTCTTCTTATTAGAATAAAGTGATAAAGTAACCTTATTTGGAAAACCTGACAATTGTGTTGATTAAAAAAAAGTTCAACTATTCTAGATACATTCTCCCTACAAATTGTTAAGCTTGAACTTCAAATTTTGTGATCTTCAAAATGATTAAACGAACGTTATAAAAAATGAATTTTTGAAATGTTAAAACTTCTCTAAATTAAAATCTCTCTATATTTTACCTTGAGCTCTGAATCCGACATTTTCAGCCAAATCATCAAGTCCATGTTCTGTTATCATTTGTTTGTCTAATCTGACCTCCATACTTCCCTCACCACATGTGACTGTAGGATGTTTGATATTACAGTAAATTCCAGTGAATCCTTCACTACATCTGCAGAAAAATCCACGATTATATTGTTCAGAAGGTAGGCATTGTCCCCCGTTTTGGCATGGTTCGTCCGAACAGGTTTGTTTGGCTTGAGTCAGCGAAAAACCGCCTGGACCTTTGCCTTTAGCTTGTGCACTCCCAAGAAGTATAAGTCCAGAGAGTTTCATGTTTTTATTCTGAAAAAAAATTAGTTTTTTGTCGATTTTGTTTTTTAACACTGTTAATGGTGTGGAGTTAAAATCCACTTATGCTATCAGCCTTTAAGATCGATGACTACATTTTTAATAGAGGGGGTTCATTGAGGATTTAAATACTGTATAGAAAATTCATAAACTAATTGATATTTCAGACGAAAATTGCCCGGAGGGTTTGGCTAGTCATTTGCAGCATATTAATTTTATTGCTTTTTTGACGTTCTAAACCTAATTTTTTCATGGAAATTTTATATACCAGATAATAAAATACAGTATACGGTATACTGTATTCCGTGTGAGTTTCAACTGACGTCGAGACAAAAACTGATTATTCGAGACTTGAGTTAATTTGACCAGATTCAAAGCCTATAAAACAAACAGTATGGTTTCAAATCACGTCAAGTCTCGACGCCACTTAAAAATAACGCGGTACTTTTCAAAAAACTAGAGGAAAATACAAAATATATTTCAAAGCAAGATTTATAGAAAAGTACACGTGAAAAACGAAAAAATAGGGCCTATTATATTCATAAAAAATGATTTCAGTACAGATATATATATACGCTTTTTTGTCGAATTTCATTTTTTTGAACAATTTTTTCCAATTTAATTCTGAATAATTATAGAAAAATTAGCTTGCAATTGAAGACTTTCCTGAATAATTATCACCTTGAAACAATTTGGTATAATTTTATTTAAAATAACCCCTTGAACTCTCATATTTTCTATCTCTGAAACTTCGCATAAAATCTCTTAATACAGTCTCTACAAACTGACAGGATAATTCATTCAAAAACAAAATCTCACACTTACTTTTTAAGCTATTTACAATATAAAATACAAAGGTTAGCTATATAAAAAATCTTTATATTTTTTTATTTTCTCTCGGTGGGTGACAATGCAGCATACTGCCGTCAGATGCACCAGCCACGAGGTGGCGCGCAGAGGTCGCCCAGCAAGTTACCGTGCTGACCTAAGGCAAGGACATTGCTCCCAAGCAAGCGCAAAAAACTCGGAGATGGGGCTCAGCAGGGGACCACTTTTTTGACATTTAACTCAGAATACTCAGACGTTGTAATGCAAGCTAGGAAAAAGGAAGGGAAGAAAAGGGGAAGGGAAGGGGCGACGCGTCGTCAGAATAGAGTCTGGGTACAAATTCATGGCTAAAGTTAACGAGTTAAATTTGGTCAAAATTCATGATGCAAGGTTGAATAGTTCTGAAAAATTAAAAAAAACGCAAGCCTTCCCCTTTTTCGGTCCCTCCCCGGGAAGGGGAGGGAAGGAAACGATTTTCAAGGGGAAGGAGGGGAACGACAGCTAGGGGAAGGGTAGGAAAGAGGGAAGGAAAAAGTCTGGGGAACGTTCCCTTTTCCTTGCCTGTTGTAATGATAACCTGGGTGTATGTTTTACACATTAAGTGTTGTTTAGTCTGTTAGCCAAATTACAGCTTGGCAATCAAACCGGACAAAACACAAATCTATTTTCTGTCTTGCATTTGCTGTTTCGCTTTTTAGGAAAATATTTTGAGAATGATATTGAGAATAATAACGGTAGTCTTTAATTCGCAGAACTCACGCAGGGGTTATCAGTAACGTTAAAATTATATTTAGATAATAAAATTGTGAAATTACCAGCTTAATAAGCAGTCTGATGTGTTATCGGTTTTTCAGCATTCGAAATTTACGATAGTCATGAAAAAACTGAAAAGTACAGCCTGAGTTTTTTTTAATTGTCATTTTATTTCTTCTGGTGGCTTGACAGCATTTTGCGGAAAAAAAGAAAAGAAAAATAAACAAAGGCTAAAAAAAATGACAAAAAGTTACGTGTCACAAATTAGTCATCTGTTATGCCCAAATTCGGCAGTAATTCAATCTCGCTGTCCAACCACCGAAAGAAAAAAAAGTGAAAATTAAAAAAAACTCGAGCTGTACATTTGTACAAAATTTTTCAGAGACCAAAAATAAATTTCAACATTTTCGAAATAATCCCGGCTTCTGATTGGCTTACAATCGTAAGCGTATTCTCGCGAATTTTCATGTTCCACCATAAGAATTTTTTGAGCAATAAACAGCCATTAATAGGGATATTTTGTTCAAATTGTGGTTTTAGAAATATTGAAGGTATTGAACTCAAACTTTCCGCGTTTCTTAAGAGGGTGCTGGTCGATGTTTTCAGCTATAAAATTAAGTTTGGCCAACCACTTTGACAAGTTATGTCGAAATTACAGCCAATTTCAACATAAAACCTAGGAGGAGATAGTTTTACTATTTTGGCTTAAGTCCTCTTGTGCCGCTTACGTGTGAAGAAGGTTATGCTGTATATCGTATGCATTCAAATTAGTATGCATGTTACTGTATGCATACAAACGAAATTGAGATTTGTTTTTTACAAGATGAAAGATAGTTTTACAAGATGGCTAATCTGACTATTATCCTCAAAGACCTGTATGGCTAATTTTTTATCGAGAAAATTCAATTCCAGCGACCAGTACCCCCTTAAGTTGACCCTAAGAAAACAATTAGATGATTTAAAAAAAATTATTCTCTTGATGGCAATATAGAGCATTTTACGTGCTTAACTTTTTTTCATTAAAAGATGCAGAAAATATTAGTTTAGAGTTTTGGGGATCATGTTGAGGAGTTCAAAATGAACAAAACAAACATGTTTTTTTGTTCGACCTTGATTAAAAAAATTGAACCGAGATTACCCATGGTTTGTTTTCTTCTTAAAAGGTGCAGTTTTAAAATACTGTTCAGAAAATATTAGTTTCGAGTTTTGAGCACTGCAAAAGATTCTCCATATATTAACAACAACCAATATTTTATCAAAAATACGAGTTTTTTGTGGCCGATTCCGAAATTTTAACAATATTTTTTTCAAAATCTTCGAAAAAATGTGGCATTGTTTTGTGAAATTAAAAAGAATAAAAAAAATTCAGACGAAATTTTAAAGTTTTTTCAAATCAGATAAAACAATTTTAATTATTTATATTCACGAAGCCCTAGTGGTAAATAAATAAAAAATTTAAAAACAATAAAAATACAAATAATTTCGATCATTTTTTTCTGTATGTTTATACCTACCAGTATAAATTTTGTTAAAATATGCTTGTAAAAAATATTTCTTATTTTGTAATCAATTCCTAAATTTCAGTTTTACAATTTGAATTCAGTGTAAAAGGCGAAGCCCCAAACTGGAATATGAAGCTTTTGTGTACAGAAAGTCAGAATAATTTTCTCGTTGGTGTGTTCGACCCCTTAACCATTAATTACTCTGGGAGCAAGTTCCTCCACCATTACCTCCTCCACTCTGTAATTGCATTTAATTGAGTACATCTTTAACAGGTCACAATTTGTTGTGACTCACAAACTGTTAATTACAATATTTCTTGTTTTCAAGGCTTGATTATTCGGCAATTTATCACCATATGTTGAAATGTATTGACGAAATAAAGTAAAAGTGAGCATTAGTATTTTTTTCGTCGGTTATTCCGAACAATCAATTTTAAAAATTAAAAAAAATTACAAAAAATTTTAATTAAAAATTTGAAAATTTTTTTATAATATTTTTAAAGAGCATTTAACCCGTGTGAGCACAGAAAAAAAAGTTCCGCCAAGGCACCGACACCTTTATAAAGGTGACTGTTCAAGCGCGTATTACAGAAAGCCCAAGGTAGTNGTTTTTTAAAAAACTATTTCAGTCCAAAAAAGTTTTTCTGAACAATATATTTTTGAACTTCTAGAATTCGCCAAGTCTTGTATTTATTTAATTTTTTCACTGTATAAATCATACTTGATAATGGAATAAATCCGAAACGTCGTAGATAATATTATTTTAATTTTAATTTTCTTAATCTTGAAATTATTATGAAAATTTTACAAATTCGTAAATTTAAATTCGAGCTCAAAATTAAAAAAAAACAATACATGTATATCGAAAATCTTTAAATCACAATATTTTTTAATCAAGCAATTTATCACCTTATTATGTTGAAATTAACATCAAATCAATACGAAATTTCTGCAAGAATTCATAGCCAGATTACTGAGTCAAAACGTGTTTAAAAATGCTTTCCAACTCCAACAAAAATTTGGAATTGTCTTCGGCGACCAAAAGAAATAGTTTGTTTACGAATTTAAGGAATATATTTGTTAAAGANAACAGTAGTTCAAAATATAAATAAACGTTTGAATTCGTATGATTATTGCACTGCTGCCCGTCACTGGGGTACATTTTCGCGAATTTTTTTTTCTCATCCCCATTAAATGCCTTTTTGTACATCGGAATTTTTTTATTTTTATTTTAATTTTATTGCAAATTGGCTGAATATTATTTTAAGCTATTGAAAAATGTATGTTGATAATGAAACTTTGCTTATATGGCTCGATCTATAGAATGGTCACTAGTTGCCGGAAATCGAGTCTGGGTACAGATTCATGTCTAAAGTCTACGAGTTAAAAATGCTTTCCAACTCCAACAAAAATTTGGAATTGTCTTCGGCGACCAAAAGAAATAGTTTGTTTACGAATTTAAGGAATATATTTGTTAAAGACGCAACCTAAAACCCTTGATAGTAAATCTAAAAAACAATTGAAAGTTAATTGGATTAGAAAATATTTTAAAACTAATTTAACAAGCTCGCCTGTCACAAGTTGCAACTCAAATACAAAATAACTACTATTTTATAAGTTTTTTTGTAGGGTTTTTTTGAGATATAATTATTTATTATATATAGAAAAAATTTGAGGCAATTAAGTTGATAATCGCAAAATTGCCTGTTTTTTTCGTGTTAACTTTCGTTCAACCTATTTACATTAAAATCGTTATCGCGAGCTTAAATAAGATACTTATAAAATAATAATAATTGTGCGCACCTGAGGCCCGATTCTCACTCTAAAAAACGCGTTAACTTTCAGCTAATTTAGCAATCTGCTCGACACAAAAGAATCTCCTTATAAATTTATTCCTTATTTCTCTCACTTTTGATTATGGAATAACCGAAACGTCAATAAATACATTTTTTAAAATGAACCTATAATAAATAATTATATCTCAAAAAAACCCTACAAAAAAACTTATAAAATAGTAGTTATTTTGTATTGAGTTGCAACTTGTGACAGGCGAGCTTTGTAAATTAGTTTTAAAATATTTTCTAATCCAATTAACTTTCAATTGTTTTTTAGATTACTATCAAGGGTTTAGGTTGCGTCTTTAACAAATATATTCCTTAAATTCGTAAACAAACTATTTCTTTTGGTCGCCGAAGACAATTCCAAATTTTGTTGGAGTTGGAAAGCATTTTTAAACACGTTTTGACTCAGTAATCTGGCTATGAATTCTTGCAGAAATTTCGTATTGATTTGATGTTAATTTCAACATAATAAGGTGATAAATTGCAAATTTGTTTTGTTCATTGTTTTTTTTTAATTTTGAGCTCGAATTTAATTTACGAATTTGTAAAATTTTCATAATAATTTCAAGATTAAAAAATTAAATTACAAATAATATTATCTACGACGTTTCGGATTTATTCCATTATCAAGTATGATTTATACAGTGAAAAAATTAAATAAATACAAGACTTGGCGAATTCTAGAAGTTCAAAATATATTGTTTCAGAAAAACTTTTTGGACTGAAATAGTTTTTTAAAAAACGATCCTGTTTTAAAAATTATTCTAAATTTTTCTAATTTTTTTTTCGAATAACGGAGGAAACCATCAAGAAGGACCAATTTTACTTTCCGCCTAGGTCGCCACATATTTTTAACCCGTGTGAGCACAACACCTTTTAAAGGTGACTGCATATTTAAAATCATCTAAATATGCAAAAAAAAACATTGTAGAATTGTCTCCTTCGAATACATTATTAAGAGATTATAAAGGATTTCTCAAAAAGTGACTTATTTTTTTGGAAATTTTGTTCAAATTTTACGGAGGGTTGATTTTTTGAGATTTTTTCCAATCTTTTACCTCTAAAAAATGCGACTTATTGCGTCAATTAAAATTTGAAATAGCCAGTTTTTAGGAAAGTGTTTTGTCCATGGTTGACACTCAAAACAAAGATTAATTGGTCTACAGGAACAGATAATTTTTTTCAAAAAGTGATATTTCAAAATTTTCAATTTTAAGTATTTCACGAAATATTTCAATTATTAAAAATTTATTCGAGCAATTAAATATTGTCCACAGAGTCACTTGATTAGTATATCGACCCAGAATAAATCAGAAGTGTACTAATCTGCTTTTATAGGGAAAATAACCATTTTTTATGAAAAATTGTGATTTTTCATCAAAATTTTAAACCTATTTAAAAAATTTTTTGATTGATTATATAAATCAATCAGAAAAAACGATGACATAGGTCAGATCCTTGTGCATCGATTCCAATACCAAATAATTGTGAACACCACTGTAAGCTTGTATCACGTGATATGCTGTACCTTGCTCTTATCAGTAAATTTTCTAGAACTAAAATCAAAATTCTAGAATATCAAATTCGGATGCAAAAATATATCGTTTGAACTTCCTTATGCAAAAAAATTGAAACTCTGACTACCTTGGGCTTTCTGTAATACGCGCTTGAACAGTCACCTTTATAAAGGTGTCGGTGCCTGGCGGAACTTTTTTTCTGTGCTCACACGGGTTTAAATGCTCTTTAAAATAATTATAAAAAAATTTTCAAATTTTAATTAAAATTTTTTGTATTTTTTTTTAATTTTTAAAATTGATTGTTCGGAATAACCGACGAAAAAAATACTAATGCTCACTTTTACTTTATTTCGTCAATACATTTCAACATTGTGATAAATTGCCGAATAATCAAGCCTTGAAAACAAGAAATATTGTAATTAACAGTTTGTGAGTCACAACAAATTGTGACCTGTTAAAGATGTACTCATTAAATGCAATTGCAGAGTGAGGAGGTAATGGTGGAGGAACTTGCTCCCAGAGATAATGGTTAAGGGTCGAACACACCAACGAGAAAATTATTCTGACTTTCTGTACACAAAAGCTTCATATTTCCAGTTGGGGCTTCGCCTTTACACTGAATTCAAATTGTAAAACTGAAATTTAGGAAGTGATTACAAAATAAGAAATATTTTTACAAGCATATTTTAACAAAATTTATACTGGTAGGTATAAACATACAGAAAAAATGATCGAAATTATTTGTATTTTTATTGTTTTTAAATTTTTTATTTATTTACCACTAGGGCTTCGTGAATATAAATAATTAAAATTGTTTTATCTGATTTGAAAAAACTTTAAAATTTGTGCTGAATTTTTTTATTCTTTTTAATTTCACAAAACAATGCCACATTTTTCGAAGATTTTGAAAAAAATATTGTTAAAATTTCGGAATCGGCCACAAAAACTCGTATTTTTGATTAAAATATTGGTTGTTGTTAATATATGATAATCTTTTGCAGTGCTCAAAACCGAAACTAATATTTCTGAACAGTATTTTAAAACTGCACCTTTTAAGAAGAAAACAAACCATGGTAATCTCGGTCATTTTTTTAATAAGGTTGAACAAAAAACATGTTTGTTTTGTTCATTTTGAACTCCTCAACATGATCCCCAAAACTCTAAACTAATTTTTCTGCATCTTTTAATGAAAAAAAGTTACACGTAAAATGCTCTATATTGCCATCAAGAGAATAATTTTTTTTAAATCATCTAATTGTTTTCTTTAGGGTCAACTTAAGGGGTACTGGTCGCTGGAATTGAATTTCTCGATAAAAAATTAGCCATACAGGTCTTTGAGGATAATAGTCAGATTAGCCATCTTGTAAAACTATCTTTCATCTTTGTAAAAAACAAATCTCAATTCGTTTGTATGCATACAGTAACATGCATACTAATTTGAATGCATACGATATACAGCATAACCTTCTTCACACGTAAGCGGCACAAGAGGACTTAAGCCAAAATAGTAAAACTATCTCCTCCTAGGTTTTATGTTGAAATGGCTGTAATTTCGACATAACTTGTCAAAGTGGTTGGCCAAACTTAATTTTATAGCTGAAAACATCGACCAGCACCTCTTAGAAAACGCGAAAGTTTGAGTTCAATACCTTCAATATTTCTAAACCACAATTGAACAAAATATCCCTATTAATGGCTGTTTATTGCTCAAAAATTCTTATGGTGGAACATGAAATTCGCGAGAATACGCTTACGATTGTAAGCCAATCAGAAGCCGGGATTATTCGAAAATGTTGAAATTTATTTTTGGTCTCGGAAAAATTTTGTACAAATGTACAGCTCGAGTTTTTTTTAATTTTCACTTTTTTTTCTTTCGGTGGTTGGACAGCGAGATTGAATTACTGCCGAATTTGGGCATAACAGATGACTAATTTGTGACACGTAACTTTTGTCTTTTTTTTAGCCTTTGTTTATTTTTTTTTCTTTTTCCGCAAAATGCTGTCAAGCCACCAGAAGAAATAAAATGACAATTAAAAAAAATCAGGCTGTACTTTTCAGTTTTTATGGACTATCGTAAATTTCGAGCTGAATTCTCTTCTCTNATTATCAACTTAATTGCCTCAAATTTTTTTCTATATTTTCTCAAATATGGTGAAGTTTGATGGCTTTTTACCTACAAAACCGGAATTAGTCACAATATTAGACTACTCTTCCCAAATTTTTATGAAAATTTGAAAAATACAGCATCAATTCGAATAAATTTCTATTGAATTTATAAAATTTACTAAATTTTAGCAAAATTATAAAAAAAATGTTTAATTTATATTATAAATTACATAAAAAAATTTTTATCCCGCGGGTCGGGTTTTCCGGGTCGGATCAGGTCGCGTCGCCCGACCCGACTCGACCTGCGTTTCGAGTCAAAAATTTCGACCCGTCGACCTGGAAAAATCCGATCCCTGCTCTAGACGGTTTATAGTACCTGCATGGTAAACGAAGCTCGTTGTTAAAAATCAGAATTTCTCAGTATTTAAAAAAAATATATTTCAGATCTTTCATGCGTAAAATTATGTTGATTTGATTTTAATTCAATTTGAACCCACGATCGTTTTATTAATAACTAATAAAGAAAAAGATTAATTATACTTATAAAAAGATCACTTTGGCTATATGACGAAACCATTTTTCTATTATATTTAAAGAACCTTTACCACGAAATTATGCATTTTGACAAAAAAAACGTAAAAAATAATCAGAAATTTCAATAATCTTCGACATGGGACATACAATCCACTCAGACGGCACCGCTTATTTTACGCAAACGATTCCTCTGAGTGAATTGTATCCTTTTTCCAACCAAAGTGAATCTTGAAAATGAGGGTAATCTCTTTAGCGCGTGTTCGAATCCAACTTATTTTTTCTTAGTGATTGACTTGGGTAAAATAATATGCAAGGGTGCTTGATATTGAGAGCGCCAAAGTTGATTGGTGCGTAATCCATGAAAAAATCACTAAGACAATCATCAAGACTACTCTGGTGGGATTCGAACACGCACTATAGAGATCATCCTCATTTTCACGATACACTTTGGTTGGAAATAGGATATGGCAATTTTAAAATAAGTCTGCACCTAGCAAATCACTTCATACAGGTTGAATTTTATTTTTTGTCGGTGTTTCACGCATCACTTATTATCACACTATAAATTACTCTACAAATTGACTGATGCGTGAAAGACCGACAACAAATAAAATTCAACCTGTATAAAAATTTTATTGATATCGAAAAACCTTTTGAGATATTTTCACTTAAAATAAAAAGTTAATTATAAATCATGTTTTATAAGTAGACCCGAGATCTGAGACCCGCAAGATTACCAATCAAAGTAGTAAAGCATGATTAGTATATCTATCACGGTACTGGCTTGGCTTTTTATGTCATAAATTGTGTAGTTGTGAGGAAGCCAAACAAAATTTTCTTCAATTCGAAGTAACAGTTTTGAAAATTACAGAAAAAAAAGAATTAATCGGACATGATTCATGTCACATAAACTTTGGATCCTTATTAAAAAAAATATTTTTTACCACTTTGGTGCTCTCTAGCGAGAATATCTATTTTGGAATGACCGCTAAACCACCACCAATGGTTTTTGAACGTTGTTAAATTATATTTTAAGGATGTGGGTGACGATAATTGGGCTCTTTTTTACACATTTTCAAGTGGCTTCAGAAACAATTTAATTTTTTTCTTTAAATACGTAGTACAACTCCTCAAGAAGTTGCCAGTACTATTCAGAGCATCAAATACTTCAACTTACGCTCAGAAAATAATTTTCAGTAGGCGTCCCTAAAAGTACTAAAAAGCCTATTTCTCATTCATTTCTAATCATTTTTTCTTGTTACTTCCAATTCCACTTTCAAATATGAATGCGCATTTCCGAACGGAGCTCTTTTCCTTAAAGCTCTTTTCCGCAAAGCCTGGATTATGGTACAAAAGGAGCACATTTTCCGAATTTTTCTCCAAAGTCAAAAGACATGTAAATTTCTAGTTTTTGTTAAAATTCTGAACTTTTTTGAAAAAAAAATTAAAAGGTTGAAGTTAACCGTTTTTTTTGGCAGTATCTCGACTTGCGTGTCTTCATTTTCACTAGTTAAACGTTATATATAAAAATGTTAGATCAAAATTGGTACATTTTTATTTCGAATCTTAAATTTTTAAAATTATGGATTATGATTTTGACCATAACATATTTTTTTATCTAAAACCGATTTTATTTGAAAAATATCCAAAACTAAGAAAAATCCTAGAAAATAAATTAAACAGCGAGAAATTCACCCACACCGAAGTTTTAAGCGAAACTTTCTACTAGACACTAGTGATGACATGTCACACTACTCCCTCAAACCATCTTGATAAACAAGAATTTAATTGATAATATTTTTATTCTGGCAATAGCCTATGGTCCATAGCTTTCATTTATAAAACGTTTTGGCTAAACAGCCATTATCAATTCAGTGAACTGAAAAATACAGGCTATAAAAATATAGCTATATAATTTTATGTCTTAATAAACCAAAGCGAATAAATAAAAAATGTGAATTTTAGTATTTTTTTTAGTTTTTGATGGCTGAACAGTGTACAAAATGTGTTTAAATAATTATTAACTTAAACACGTATTCAGAAAACGGCATTTCCCTTATTTATACCGACATTCTGAATAGTTAAAATTTACAAGGAAAGTAATTATTTTTGATATACATTGTGTGTATAAGCGCCCTATCATCATTTTTTTTATACAATAAATTTGTTCGATTTTAAATGCTCTCTACCGCTACTGAAACAGAATTTTAGAAAATTGACCAAAAGTTCCATGGAGATTGTTTATGAGATTCCGAAGATGTTTTTATATATTTTTTTCATTATAAAATTATATCGGCAAATTCGGCGATATTGGCACATTCGGCGCTATTGGCACAGGTAGTATTGGAGCTAAAAATCGTGAAATTGCAAAGGTTTTTTTCGGCGATATCGGGCCTCCCCCTGTGGATGTATGTGATTTTTTTAATTAGTGAATCGTTGAAAATTTTTTGATGATGTTCTTTTTTGGGAGAAAAAACCACAAGTAACCGTTCATTCAAATGAGTAATTCAACGTAATTAGTAATCATTGATCAAAATTGGTACTAGACCACCCATTGACGTCTATTGAACATCAATGTTTATTAAATATAATTATTTTTCTTGTGCATTCAACATATTCAGAATGTTGCTCTAAATAATGGGAATACGTGTTAATAATGTTTGACATACGTGTTAACTGGCAAACGCATTTAGCATTATCATGAATTGTAAATGTATAATTCATAAATTTTTTTTATTTTTTTCAAAAACAATTTCTTGAAAAAATTTTCAAACTCCGTTCAATTTTAGTATTTATTTTTCAAAAAAGTTCTGCTAAGGCACCAGAGCCAATATATGGCTCTAATTTGAACGTTGTTTACGGAAAGCTAAGCGGGGGTAGCGGTCGCAAAATGGTAATTTTGTACTCCACTTTACCAGAATACTTAACTGCTTCGATACTTTTGAGAATAGCCATTTGGTACGTTTTACCCGCCCCCGCTTAGATGAGTAACAGTTAGCTTTGCGGATCCAGGAGCTATCCTAAATCTACAAAAATAATTAATCAGAATAATTTTTGGCTGACCCTGGTGACCACCATGCAGCGAATTCTAGAACACTTAATCAAAAANTTTTAGTAAACCGGAAGTGAAAACTCAAAAATAAAAGTCGTCGGATTTAGTCGAAAGTACCACCAAATTAAAGCTTGGGTGATGCCGAGCAGAAAATCTGCTCACAGCTTTTTGATATTTTGAGTTGTTTTTCCAAAAAAAAATACTCAGAAAAATTCTCAAAAAATGAAAATTTCGAATTTTTTTTTCAATTTGTTTTCAATAATTTTATGCTTTCTGAGTGTTCCCTAGGAATGTCTTGCTATTTGAACACCCAAAAGTATCCTCAAAAGAGTACGACTGCTACCCCCTTCATGCAATTTTCTAGAATTGAACACAAAATTTCAAAAATCTTATCCCCCTTAAATAATACTGCATTCTGAAATTTAACCTAGGAGGAGTAGGAAATTGAAGAGCGAAAATCTTTAAATTAGGCGGTTTTGAGCAGTTCTAGAAAATACTGGTCCAAAATTCAAAAATCTAATTCGCCTTGAGTTCCCTTCAAATACGAGCAATACTGTTTTCGTGGTTCATGCCAAATTTGAGTAAAACCGTATGTGAGCTCTAGGAGGTGTAGTAATTTGAAATTTTTATTGGGTGTTCTAGAACTCGCTGCATGGTGGTGACCAAGGTCGGCCAAAAATTATTCCGATAGATTATTTTTGTAGATCAAGGATAGATCTACTATATGGCTATTCTCAAAAGTTTCGAAGCAGTTTTGTATTCTGGTAAATTGGTAAATCAATGAAAACTCTTATCTTTCTCAAAACGAAGGTCATATATAATTCCAAATTCAACACACGTTTCTGAACACGGATTTGCCTTAATGAAACATCGTGCGCAGGTGAGGGTTAATGAGGTGGAAACTGAGAAAACATTAATGTAAAAAGATAGATTGTGAACTGAGGAAAATAATTTCGCATTTTGCTGTAATTTGATAAGAAATGTATGATTTTTCAAAGTACAGTAATTTATACGAATTTGAAATAAATTTCATGAGGTACAGTATGTAACATTATTTCTGATACTAGTTTTGATACCTAAAATGTGGTCCAAATTTCTGACTCATACATATGTCCAGTATGCACCACGGAGTTAATAATCAAAAGATATAAGCAGCAGCCAAAAATTTCTATGAGTGCTTCCATGACGAGACGTTTCGCTCCGAAATTTTTACGTCATAAATCAATATATGTATTTATATGCTCATTTTAGGGTGACGGTAACAACTTTTTATTTTTTGTTGTTCATCCATTTCAAACATAAATTTGAGCGTAGATAATTTACTTTGAAATTTACTCAAAATAAATTTCGGCTTTTGGAAACGACTCAACCTTAGAAAAGTAGTATTTTGGCCGGTTTGGTACCATTTATTCGAAAACC